>JAENPR010000376.1:0-585116 GCA_018135685.1 Themeda triandra | reverse complement strand
CTTCCTTGGTAGTGGGCTAAGAGGCCGATCACCTCGGACGAAGGGTAAATCACGACTCACGGGGAAAGTGTACACCTTTGCGCAGAGTTTATTAAACTGGTATACTAGCCTTGCTCAAGGACACGAGCAGCCTTGAATCCTTACATTAAGATGATGACTTTTGATTGTTAACATGCTCATTGCTTATCGTTTACGCTCTACATTACTTATGTTACATTGATCATGTGGTTATGGTTTATACTGCCTTGTTGCTATACTTGCGGAGTTCGACATGGACTCACTCTTGCGATTCCCCCACACCTCAGGAGAAGTTTAGGCTTGTGATCAACCAGTCAGTTGGATCCAGTGGAGTGGAGTCCTTATATGAAGATCGGAGTTGTCTTTCCGCTCGATTGCTACCTAAGGGTATATTTCTCCTATTACTTTACGTTATTTATTAAGCATTGTTTACGATACTACCCTTGACTTGTAGCTATATGTGGGAATTGACTCCTAGGACTCACATATGGTGTATATCTGGTTTTGTTCTTAAAACTGGGTATTACAATGAGTTACCCTTAAGTGGAAGCGCTTCCCGTTCTCCTTAACGGGAAAAGCTAGACGCTGGTATTTTCGTTACGTAGGTAGTGTCAATGGAGAATGGGAGAAGCTGCAAGCCAAATTCTGCGTTACCTACTTCCCTATCTCCCGTGTAGCTCGTCTCCGTAGAGATATCCTAAGCTTCAAGCAAGAAGAAAAGGAATCTGTAGGTGCGGCATGGACACGAATCACGGACTTAATGTCCTCAGGCCCAGACTTAGCCATACCCGAGCCAACGCTAATGTAGCATTTCTATCTCGGTCTTAGGCAAAGTTCCGCACAGTTCCTTGATCTAGCCTCGAAGGGAGCATTCCTTCATTTACCCATTAGTGAGGGTAAGGAAGTCCTAGCAACCATACTAGACAACACCCCCTACACTGATGATCATAGTGAAGCCCCCGAGGAAGACCAAGCCCCTAGGACGAAACCTCGTGTTGACGCCACAATAGCCACAACCCAAGCAGCCGAGCACGAACCACAACCACAAACATCTCCAAGGGAAGAAGTCATTCATCCCTTGGAATATCCTTTAGACATCGAGACGGACCTTTTTGCTGATTTTGGCAATGTCTCGAAACAACTCCAGCAAAGAAGAAATCCTAGAGCTCCCAAAGAACAAATATCTTCGTGCCTGAGGCATTACCTCAAGAGCGACGCTCAAGAGCTCATGTCCGTCATGGGCGAATGGCTGAGAGAATCGAAGCGTCGTCGATGTCATCGGGCTTCTCTCCGTTTCACAACCATTCCCCCGTCTCATAAGGCGGGACCTCTATAGATTCTCTTTACGACCCCACCAGTAGGAGCAAATATAATGTCTAAAAATTTAGCATCAACACTCTCGGTGAGGAACCGTTAACTCCAAATGATAAGTTCCTCAAGTTACCATCCGGGAACCGGTCAAGAGTTGCGGTCTTGCAGTTAACATGTCGGTCACCATTAACAAGGTGAATGTCCTTTTAAATTTCTACATCTTTGATGTAGAAGACATTGACTTGTTAATTGGGTACCCGTTCATCAGATTCCTAAACGGATTCCATGACGGGTACGTTAAGGGTCAAATCGGGAAAAGCGTAAACCTCTCAATCCCCTTTGTCGGCTCGATCAGTGCCAAATCAGAGCCGAGACCCAAAATTGACCCAGTAGAGGAGGTGATCATGGCAACCCATCTAGAGGCATCACAACCCGATTCCTAGAAGGAGGCCGAGGATTACATCGAAGAGCTAGAACGAGACCCGATCTAGAGGAACCTCGGAACTAGATGAGTCCGAACCACCACCTAAGCCCTCCATAGAGATTAAGCCACTTCCTTCGGGCTTAAGTATGTCTTCCTTAACGGCGATAGAAATAGTCCTGTTATCATTAGCGATCAACTCTCAGAGGAGGAGACCGCTAAACTTATAGCCGTTCTAGAAAGGCATCGTTCCGTCTTAGGATACTCTCTCCAAGACCTTAAGGGAATTAGTCCCGCTCTCTGCACGCATCGCATCCCAATAGAACCCGAAGCTACACCGTCTAAAGAGCCTCAAAGGAGGCTAAATAATGCGATGAGAGAAGTAGTGAAGAAAGAGGTCTTCAAGCTCTTACCTGCACGCGGCATAATCTACCCCTTCCAAGGGAGTGGGTCACCCGTACAAAGTAGTACCTAAGAAAGGAGGAATGACGGTCGTTAAAAATGATAATAATGAACTTATTCCACAATGAACCATCACGGGATGAAGGATGTGCATAGATTACCGAAAACTCAATAAGGCTACAAAGAAAGATCACTTCCCGTTGCCATTCATCGATGAGATGCTTTGGAATGGTTAGCGAAACACTCTTTCTTTTGTTTCCTTGATGGGTATTCGGGTTATCATCAAATCCTGATCCATCCCGATGATCAAAGTAAGACGACATTTACATGCCCTTACGGGACATATGCATATAGGCGCATGTCTTTTGGCCTATGCAATGCTCCCGCTTCCTTCCAAAGGTGCATGATGTCCATTTTCTCAGACATGATTGAAGAAATCATGGAAGTCTTCATGGACGACTTTTCGTCTATGGTAAGACTTTCGACGGGTGTCTTGAGAACCCGGACCGTGTCTTACAAAGATGCAAGGAAAAGCACTTGATCTGAACTCTGGGAGAAATGCCATTTTATGGTTCTAGAAGGGATAGTGTTAGGACATAGAGTGTCCGAACGTGGGATAGAGGTAGACAGAGCTAAAATAGAAGTCATAGAACAGCTCCCACCTCCCACGAACGTTAGAGGAGTGCGTAGTTTTCTGGGTCACGCAGGTTTTTATAGAAGGTTTATACAAGATTTCTCGCAAATCGCTAGACCTTTAACAAGCCTGCTAGCTAAAGATGCACCCTTTGACTTTAATGATGAGTGCTTAGATGCATTTTACTACCTCAAGAAAGCACTTATCTCTGCGCCAATCATACAACCCCTGATTGGTCGCCTCCTTTTGAGATAATGTGTGATGCTAGTGATTATGCTGTAGGTGCTGTCTTAGGACAGACCAAAGACAAAAAGCATCATGCTATCTGCTATGCTAGCAAAACACTAACTTGAGCTCAGCTAAATTATGCAACAACCGAAAAAGAGCTTTTGGCTGTAGTGTTTGCTATAGACAAGTTTAGGTCTTACTTAGTAGGAGCAAAAGTGATCATTTACACTGATCACGCTGCACTAAAATACTTGCTCACTAAGAAAGACGCTAAAACCAAGACCGATAAGGTGGATCCCGCTACTCCAAGAATTTGACTTAGAAATAAAAGATAAAAAGGGAGTAGAAAACTCGGGTCAGCAGACCACCTTGCCTAGGATGCAAAGTTGAAGACAAGCAGGGTTTGCCCATCAATGACTATCTTCGGGACGACACACTCCTCAAGGTGTCAGCTGCTCACCCGTGGTATGCGAACATCGTCAACTACATGGTGTCTGGCTATGTACCACCGGGGGTAGACAAGAAGAAGCTGATTAAAGAAAGCAGAGCACACCTTTGGGACGACCCTTACCTCTACAGGGTCTGCCAAGACGGTGTATTGAGACGGTGTGTTCCAACAGAAGAAGGCATTCAGATCATTAAGAAGTGCCATGGAGCTGAATACGGAGGCCATTATGGTGCATTCAGAACTCATGCCAAGATTTGGCAAAGTGGATTCTATTGGCCTACCATGTACAGCGACACCAAGAGCTTCATCCAAAGGTGTGAGAGGTGCCAACGACATGGGAATATCAATACCCGTGACGCCATGCCCCTTACGAACAACCTTCAAGTGGAGCTATTTGATGTCTAGGGGATAGATTACATGGGTCCATTCCCGCCATCACAAGGCTACGAATACATCTTGGTGGCAGCGGACTACGTGTCCAAGTGGGTCGAAGCAATACCTTGTAGAGCAGCAGACTCAAAACACGCCAAGAGTATATTCTGAGAAACCATCCTCCCAAGATTCGGCACCCCAAGGCTAGTCATTAGCGATGGAGGCAGCCACTTTATTGACAGAAGATTCCGCTAATTTCTATTGGAAATGGGGATAAGGCACAATGTGGGTACACCTTATCATCCCCAGACAAGCTGACAAGCAGAAACCTCAAACAAGCAAATCAAGAATATTCTGCAAAAGACTGTCAATGAAATGGGAACGGCATGGAAGACCAAGCTCCCTGATGCACTTTGGGCATACCGAACCGCATACAAGACCCCTATCGGTATGACACCATACCAGCTTGTATACGGAAAGACATGCCACCTGCCAGTTGAGCCATAAAAAAGTGGAATATGGATCTGCCCTCAGCCGGCAGTAACCGAAAGCTCCAAATCTTAGAACTAGAAGAATGGAGAGAGAAAGCTTATCACAATGCCAGAATCTATAAGGAGAGAACCAAAGATGGCATGATAAGCGGATCAAGCAAAAGGAGTTCCATCCAGGGAACAAGGTTCTCATGTTCAACTCCGGGTCAAACTTTTTGGCCATGGAAAGCCAAGGAGCAAATGGGAAGGCCCGTACCTGGTGATCGACGCCGCAACACATGGAGCCGTAACGCTTCAGGACAACGACGGCAACATCTTTAAGGTAAATGGTCATCGTCTCAAGCTCTTTTATGAACATGATTCTTTACAAGAAGAATTAGACATGATAGATTTTGTCTTACATCCTAATCACTAAAATCTACATGTTCTTCTTTATTGGCATGTTAGCATTAACACTCTGCATTCTAAATTGCATGCCAAAATTGATTGCTTGAGTAGAGGGGTAGTATGGTTAGGTTTCTAAAACACTTGTGCACCCGGGAACTAGCCCAGAGGAGCCAAGTGTGGGTCGACCGACTCAGTGGTGCCCACTCAAACCCGAAGTGGTGCAACCAACCTGTGGAGCTCCGATCCGCAAACTCCGATCGACTGCACCCAATCTTGGTCGCCTCGACTGAGTTTCACCATTTGAATACACGAATACGTCCACAACGGTGAGAAGCCTGTGTTCAAATTTGAATCCAAATGGCCCGTGAAGAGCTGGCCACGCACCGAGCTTTTCTACAGATTTGAACTCTACCGAGAAGCTCGACGGAGAGACGTTTCCCATAAACGCTCCCTTTCAAATCCTTTCGGAATTGCCAAAAATTCCTGCTCCATTGTCCATAAAACCCCCTCTAGGCCTCCTCTGTCCTTCCATTGCCTTCCACCTCGAGCCTAGAGCATCTTCTGACTCTTCGAGCAGTCCATTACCATCCAACACCTTGCCATGGCTCCCCCCACAAAGAACAACCAAATTGTTCCCCGTCCAGACTCGCCCATGCCCACTCTTTCCCTCACGGAGAGTTTGGAACGAGCTATGGTGGTGCACGTAATGGAGGTCGAGCCCTTGGAGATGGTGCCACCCACCGGAGGGCCGCCGGGAGCACACCCCTGGTCGGCCGACCTGTCCTTTGGGTCGGCCGACCCAGGGCGTGGTCGCCCGACCTCCCCCCAGCGCTCCGTCAGGCCGGCATCATCGTCACGATCTCTCACCTCGAAAAGAACTCTCGGGAAGTCACCAGCAAGGTCCACCACACCAAAGCGACCCACCATGGGTCAGCTGACGTTGAAGAATAAGTCACCGGCAAGGGCCAACGACGCCCCGATCATCATCTCCTCCAACACGACGGGCAGTTCGAGCTTCACCCCTTCCTACACCCCGGCCACGCCTCCCTTTCACAAGATTGCGAGTGCAGGGCCAGGGATGGGGAAGAAGCTCATCCCGCCTCTTGGCACCAATGAGAAGAGAGCACTGAGGGAGTCTAACGACTCCACCAGTGGCTCTGTTCGTCGGCGGTTGTCTCCACCTCCCATCAGGGGCCCGCCAGGGCAATTTGAGGGGGAGGAAGAGAGGAGCGATGTGGAGAAGCTCCTCCATGTCACGGGGGTGCTTCATAAGAAGAACGAGACCCTCAAAGAGACAGTGTCGGAACTGAAGATGGCATATCTTGATCTGATGGATCAGTTCCGCGATCTTCGCATTAGCAATAATGCGAAGATCAAGAGGATCGCTAAAGCGAGCAATAGGGAGGATCTACTAGAGATCCCCTCTCCATAGATTAGGATAGCCTTAGAGCACTAGGCACTTTTGTTTTGAATTGTTCATTTAATTTCTTAGTTATTTCCCTTTAATTTTTCCTTTTAAAATTGTAATAGTGCCTATAAAGTTTGCCTTTATTAAAGAATGAATGAAAAGAATGGATTTGGAAAGAATGAAATTGTTTAGCCCTGCTGGTGTGTTTGCCACCAGCAGGGTATTTGCATTTGATCTTGTGTCTTCTGTGTCATTTCCCTAGCGCAAAAATCCAAGTGTGGGGGAGTCGGTCGACTCCCCAGAAACAACAAAACGTCGGAAAGTAACACAAAGTCGAGGTGCTTTTGGTCTGGCAACTTGACACAAGGAAAGGCGACCTGAACCTCAGTTCGGTCGACCTGACCTCGGTGCCAAATTGGCAAACCAAGCACACCACGCTGATCAGGAGACCGAGGAGAGTCAGAACCCAGTCCGGGGAGGCCAGGGTCAGGTCGGCCGACCTGCCCCGCAAGGCCCCCCCGACCCACCAGCCTAGCCTCTACTCATCGAGCACATCTTCGCTGCCGGTTTGCCACTCCTACTCCCTCTCCGTTCTTTTTATTTTTGCCTTGAATTATTGCCTTTTAAATAAAATAAAGAAGACTTATATCTGAAAATAAAATTGCCTTGATTTATGAAATTTAAAGATAGAAGCATTACTAAATCTTATACTTGCTTATGATCATACTTGTGGGTCAAAAATCTTGATAGGACCATCATATTGACTAAGTTTTTGATAAATGTGATATAGTTCTTGGCTCATGAGTCACACCCTTTCTATCTAAAGTGCTTAGAGATTTATTTTTGAAAATGTCATAAAACCATAGTGTCACTTACTCCTCAATGGTGTTAAATCTCTACCACAGCCTACATACACTTTCATTATCAAAAGCCTTCTACATAAGCTACTTGCTTGCATTGAGTCTAGTTAAGTCTTGTAGAACCTGTGTTAGAGGTTTGTCATGCTCCTAAGATTAAGATCCACATACCACCAAATACGCTGCTTCTGATCCGGAAGTACGCAACCATTCATATGCTACTCCTACCCTGGGAGTACGCATCTCCATCTATTCCATCATCCTCGTGCTACTTCTACACTGGAAGTGTGCACACACATATCCACCATCTCTACCCGATAGGTTGCTCCATGCTCCAATTGTTGAAAACTCTCTCTCAGTTATCAATTGTTAGGTGAGACATATACCAAAAAGGCTAGGCATCTACTCCATAGATCCCTACTAGTTGCCTTTAAAAAAAAGAGAGAGATAGAATCAAATAAAGGAGCAACCTCACCTTACCATCCATCACATTCCCTCATTCCATTCATTTCATCTTGATCTAGGAGTATGACATCTCTCTACTTAGGTCCAAGTTTCTTAACCTGACAACAGATGCATTGCAAGTATGCTATTCCTTGCCATACCTACTTAAACTCCACATAAAGCCATTTAGAGGTAGGATGATTTGGATAAAGGCAAACACTTGTTATGCCTTAGTTAGGATTCATACACCAATTGAGTGACCCGAGAGTACCATTTGAGGAGTAGGAATGACACATGTGCTTTCTTTTTGAAAACCATTATCAAAAACTCTAAGTATCAATGATATGAAAATGGGAAGAAGACTTTGCTTTGAGAACTATTCCATTTGTTTCAACAACTGAAGGATATATGTTAGACAGTACCACACAACCCACATGAATGTCATATGCTTGAGTAAGCTTTGTTTTTGCTGATATCTTAACAATGTCATATTTCACCTTTCTCTCTGACCTTTGCTCGAGGACGAGCAAAGACTTAAGTGTGGGGGATCTTGTTGACGAGGATTAAGCTATAAAATTCGCACTCCAGAATCTCGTCAACAGGCCAAAAACAAAGGAAGAATGACGTAGCATAGGGATCTTTTACCACTAAAAGGTTCCACTTGTGCTCTTAGTGTTTGAATGCAGGTACATTCACATTTGGGAGGAAATGAGCCCCTGGACCCACCAAGTCCAGGTCGGCCGACCTGGTCTGGGGTTGATCTAGGTGCTGGCTTACTTCCAGGACCCACATGCATCACACACAAGTCCATTTCAACCCTCAGATCACACTTGTGTTTCTGCCCAAGGATGAAAGATGGAAATTCAAGAATCTAGGGACCTATCTGAAAGAACCAAAGCAAAGATGTGCAAGCTACACACTCCATGACACGTGGGGACAGCAAAGGAGCAAGGCTGGTGGGCCCACCTGCCAGGGTCCAGGTCGGCCGACCTGGACTTGGTGGGTTCGCCCTGTCAGGTTTGCTCCACCGACATTCAGGACCTTCTAGAAGGCTGGTGGGACCCAAATGTCAGCATAACCCAGGTCGACCGACCTGACATATGGGCCCACCAAAGGTCGGTTGGCCTCCCACCGACTTCCTGCATGGCCCCCACGTGTCCCTTGCTCACAGGCGTCCATTTGAAGTCGGTTTGATCCAAGGGCTAAGAAGCAACGTGACGCGGATCGCTGACGTGGCGCTGGAGTAGCCCTTACTCCATCTACCCCTATAAATACCCCCCTAGAGAGTGTTGACACTTCTAACACCACTCACGCTAAGTTGTCATCCCTAGCATGGCGCCAGAAGTGTTGGTATAGAAACTGCTCCTCTAATCAAGAAAATATGGGATCCGCAAGCGAACAGATAATACACCATCGTAGCATTTTACCAGGAAGTATTCCAGGTATCGTTATTTATATTTAGCTCAAAGGAAAGAACTAAGGACTTAAACAATGAGATAAACTTGCTAAACACGACTACTTATGAGTGATTAATTACACTATCACATACTTTGGCAGAGGGGTAAACCATGATAAATAAGGGAATATAAAGTAATAAGCTCAGGGTATAAATCACACAGAGATTAGATATAGACTACTCACAAAAAGGTAGGTTGACATCTGATTAGCACAAGAAATAGAAATCCTATGTAGGTTTTAATCTACTAAGTCATTCATCTACTCCAACTCTACACTATCATATACAGCACAAAAGACTCTTCATCTATGTATAAGGATCATTGCTATAACAAGCCAAGACATAGCAGACTTACTACGCAAATTTGGTTCTGCTAGACCTACCAACGGGGATGGAATACGAGGACTCAACGGAACTGTCACTTCCGCGATCTACCACACGACCCGGCCAATAGGGTGCATTTGCGGGTAAACGGCATCTAAGCACCATGCTTACATGAAATCTACCACCTAACCCTCCAGCGAAGAGAGCTAAGCGCTTTGCAAACATATACATAAACTTATTATCAATCATAACCATATCAAATGTAGAACTAGAATAAACTAGGAACATAATAAATAGAAACATAATGATATTAGAATAAAGTCACAAGAATAGATACAAGATAATACCAATTCGATGATGAAGATCCGGAATTCCGAGCACAGCGCCCGATTCTTCCTCTATCTAGTCTAAACCTATGTAGAACTTTGAAGAACTAGAGTAGCTATTCTAATTCTCTGGTGGAGATCTCTCTCTAAACCCTGGCTTTGCTGATGGCTACCTCTGAAGAATGAATTCTAGAATGAATTAGGTTTCAACCATGGGCCCGGGGCTCGAATATATAGCCCCCAGGATGCACCACAGCCATCGGATCAAACCGACCTAAACGGATGATAATTATTGCTCCTCAAGGTCGGTGGAGGCGGGATCCGCGAGCCTCCACCTGATTGGTGGAGGTGGCCAGGTCGGCCGACCCAAGGGGAGTCGGACTCACCCCTATGCCGTGGGTCTCCGCTTCCAGGGTTTGCCTTCTGGAGTCTTCTAGAGTATACAATTTTACCCGTTCGGTCTTTCTCTCTATGTAATCATGACATGTGGGCCTCCTTGGATGTTTTCCTGATAATCCCCTGCGAAAACACATATTCACCAAAACTTGTGGAATTTGTTAGTTTAAACCCTAAGTTTATGGTGGTGAACAGATTATACCCCTCTTTCTCTCTCTGTTTGACATATAAAATTGATCAATAACAACCGTCAACAAACTCCCCCAAGCTTACCCTTTGCTCGTCCCTGAGCAAATAGCTACAGAAGATGGATCAGGAGTTGCTGCAATGCTTTCATACCTAACAAACACACATGCTCTAAACAAGAATTCATCCCCGGACTAGAGTGAACTATCATAACTCCCAAACTTACTCATGTTTCTTTCAACCATGGGGCTTTTACCTGCACTTGGGTCTTGAGTAGTTGAAAGACAGAACAATTAAGTCAAGCACTATTGTCTCATGCTCTGTTGTTCCACCTCTGTTCTGGAGTTTTTACAAGATTTTCAATAAAACTCAGAGTTCCTTAATACAACCCTTTCAAGTCTCTCAATATGTGGTATTTTTGGATCCTCTCTAAGGCATTGAAAGGAGGTATGCCTTCTCTCTTACTCTCAGAATATGTGGTATTTGTGGTTCAAGGCATTTATAGATGAGCCTTCACTCTCTCTCTCTCACCCTACTCTAATAAAGGCTTATGTGGAGCTCATAGGTGTGGAGAACTAATGCATTGGCATGATCGAACCATGGATCCGAAGAAACTCAACATACAACCAATTGGTGTGTGCATGTGTGGTTTTATATGTGGATGATATAAAATAGAGAGAAATATTTGTGGGAGGAGAAGGGGTGCACGAGAAAAGATTATCAATGCTCCTTTATTTGGATGAAACTTGGAACTTCTTCAATGCTTAAATTTTCTTGGAACTTGAACTTTGAAAACTTGACAAAAGACTGGGCTCATAAATCTTTCTTTCTTTCTTTTTTTTTATGATTCTTGTAGCCCAAAAAGGAATGAAATACTTCTTAAATGGAACACTTCTTCAATCTTGACAACTTCACATCGGGAACAACAAATGATACTTGGAGCATTGATCTTGGATAAATGGCTAGCAAAAATGAACAGGAGAATATTTTTGGTGTGTTCACTCTTAGTGTAAGAGTAGAACAATTTCTGAATGGCAATAGGCTTTATGTGGTGCGTACTTCCAGGGTAGAAGTAGCAGGGGTGAATGTGAGTGTGAAACCAAGATTTAGCTGTATGATGAGTTCATAAGGATACAACACAAACCGACAAAGACGAGCCCTAACAAATGAGGAGGCTTCCTATTCTAATGATCAAGTTTGGCTGTGGTAGGAATTTTAGCTCTCTGCCATATAAGGAACTCATCATGAAACATTTATAATTTTCACAAACAAATCTCCAGAATTTAGTGGCACTTTGGAACACAATGAACAGCAGCTCAGACTATTATCATATCATATCCGTCAACTACCTAGACTTAGTTTAAGCATATGCTCCCACAGGTTTCAGGTGTAGAGTAAATCTAGTTGTCAAACAGTGTATCCAAATCTTGGGAGAACTCAAATTTAAAGCTAGGTACTTGCAAAGAATTAGAGCAGAGCAACTATTCATCATTTCCATCATGCAATCCTCAAGTCTACACAATTTTATTTATAGCAAACTGAATTGAAAATAAACTTGCACACTCTTTTTATTTGGTTTTCATCTTTAAGGCAAACTTTGAAATGTAAACAAGCACACTTAAAGAAAGTAAACTAAACAAACTTAGCAAGCAAATTTTTATTGGTTTTTTCTAGTTTTTTTTTCAATGCATAAAACAAACAAACTGAAAAACAAACAAACTGAAACAAAAGGAAAGAAATACTTATCTTGATAATGGGGGTCCTCCCCAAGCTAGCCTTGCGGCGGCGGTGGTGGATAATGGATGTGCAACAGGTCCACCAAGCTATGCAACATGGAGGCAGCTTCTTCCTGGCTCTCTTGAATGGTGCCTAGTGTCTGGGTGGTGTTCTGGTTCCACTGGAGCTGGTCATTCCACCTCTGATCATGGCGATTCAGAGTGGCAGTGGTGTTGTGCTGGAAGGCTACTTGTTCATCATAGTGCTGCTGGGTGAAAATGAAACTGGTGGCATCGGAGTGGTGACGTGGCTCAAAGTCTTGGTGGGGTTCTTCTTCTTCATCGGTGGTACCAAAGGGGTCATAAGAGTATCTTGGTGGCTATGAGGGTCCTGGCTCTGATGGTCCTGGCTCTGATGTTCCTGGCTCTGTGTATGGTGGGTAGAAACCATAGAATGGTTGATGTGGTTGGCTCTGTGGTGGGTACACCCATGAGTTTAGTGAGTGGTGCTGAGGTACACTCCACTCATTAAACCGGCATGCGCCGGTTCTTCTCGGGCGGTTTCGGACCACGCCAAACAGTTCACGATTTCCGTCACCCTCTCCGAGCGAACTCTTCGAGGTGCTCTCTCATTCACCGGTTCTCGCTCGCAACTCAACATGATAGTTTTGCACATAATACAAAGCCGCTCCGGGTTAGGTAACCGGATCGCGCTTCACCATATTTTGCATAATAAACATCATTCAGTTTTTTCAAGAAGTGACCTTGGCCAAAAGTATAGAGGTCATAAAATTCTCTATGATGTTCAATGTACTCAAAAGTAGCTCCCTCTAATAACTTCAAGCTTGTGGCAATGCGAGTGATAAGCGAGCGATGGCCACACTTCCTACTTTGTAACCGGGGACACTCATCCAATGGTTTACTAGGAGATGGACGGGAGACACTTTCGTTTCTTGACAATACCCGCGTACGGAATCGCAAGTCGGCTATTCTGATCTTGCTTTCATCATATCGTGGGAAAAAGGTGGCTCCTATCCAACGATGCAAAAATCTAAGCGTAGGATGCTCTATGTCTGCGGTGCGGTGCGCTATGTGGTAAGGTGCTCTAGAAATGCTGCTCCAAAACCTATGTGCATCAAAATCACCTAGTGCTGCATTTAAATCTATGAGAGTATCTTGAGGGAAACCTAGGAGGTCACTAAGGTATCTCCAAGAGACAGAATATTCCAGAGCAAACATTCTAAAATAAACTCCATTGTCCGTGTATCGAAGGGTGCTAAGGAATTCTATGGTCAAGAGCCTAATCCCCTTCTCAGTGAGGTTTGCAAAGGAAGTCCAACCAACTAGTGGAAAAATTGTGTCAAATTCTTGAGCCATACCTGTTGCTAGCAGAAGTGTCGGATGTTCTCATGAGGACTCTCGGAGATGCTGGTGGTGGTGCAGGTGCTGCTGCAGGTGCTGCTGGTGGTGGGTCGACACTCATGTCGGAACCAGCCACCGAGTTCTGGCGGGATGCACTTCTTGTCTTGATGTTCCTGATGGTTCCAGTGATCCCCTGGAAGACGCCCTTCATCCTGCAAGTTTTTCAAAACAAACAAAAACAAACACTGGTGGAGAGAAGGATTAGCATAAGGTTAGTGGTTAGCCATCCACAGTCAGCGGTCCAGAGGTTAGTCGTTCTTCATGACAAAAAGTTTCTAAACTTCGAACCTCCCCTCAATTTTAAATTTCCTTTATCTATTTGGATAGCATCTCCACTAAATTTTGTAATGATCTACTCAGCACTATCCCTTCCCTTCACTTGCTACTAAACTCTTGCTCACTCTCTCACTTCTTCTCTCTTCCTACTCTTCTCCTCTTCTCTCTAACTCTCTCCAGGAAACACGAAGTCGAGAGCAGAAGGTTTGGCTAAAATTCTGGTGTGTGGGTGGTGCATGGAAGCCATGGGAGGAGGCCTATTTATAGAGGAGGAGGGGGAGAGTCGGCCGCCCCAATGGTGGGGTCGGCCGCCCACCCAGGGTGGCCAACATGGCTGCCACTTCACATGCCATTGCGTGATATTTTGTCAATCCAGAAACTTTGGTCGGTTGAGTGGTTTTGGCGGTGGAAAAGAGAGGATAGTGGAGGTGAGTGGAAGTGGGTGAAATTATGTGATTTGATGTATGTGAGGTGTAGTCTATGACATGTGGGACCCATGGTGAGGGACCCACCATGCACTAAATGCCATGATAAAAATATAAACAATGCAGAAATTTAAATGAAGGTAAACTAATTTAAATGCATGAAATGATAAGTTTTTGTGCCACCACGATAAAATTTTTTGACGGGTTGTCACACACCGTAAAATCATTTATATGGGGCGTAGAATTTTTATAATGCAATGCTAGAAATAAATATGTCTAAGAAAATTATAAGAGATGCAATTTAAAATGCGGATAGATACTGAGAGTTACCTTCCGGCGAGGATCAGGATTTTTTAAAGTCCTCCGAATTGGACCTCCAAAATATTTATTCCGTTGATATTCCCGCAGATGCATCCTCTCGTCTCTCGTGGTTGTACTGTCTCGATCTTCTTCTACCATCTTCGCGGATTTATTGAGCTCTTGTTTTGACTTGAATGCGAATTGCTCTTCTTGCCCATTTATAGTGAACTTGATTTCTCCCTTCCCGACATCAATGTGTGCATTGGCGGTGCTCAAGAAGGGTCTTCCAAGTATGAGTGACACCTTTGAGTCTCTGGATGCATATCCAAGTACTACAAAGTCTACGGCACGAAGAACTCTCTTATCTTGACGGAATGTTTTCAGCAATGCCCAACGGATAACGAACCGATTGGTCGGCTAGTTGTAGACACATTGATGTTGGCTCCGGTGCGGTGTGGTTGAGCTTGTAGTAGACTAGTGCGGGCATCACACCGACACTTGCTCTAAGATCACGAGTGCATTATTGAAATGTTGATCTCCAATTGTGCGATCGATAGTGGGACATCCTGGATCTTTCTTCTTTTCGGTAGTTGGTTGAGGATGGCCGCACTACATTCTTCGCTTAGCTTGATCACTTCATTGGATGGCAGTGGTCTCTTCTTGTTAAGAATATTTCTTATGTACTTGGCATAAGTGGGGACCTGTATGGCATCCAGCGGAGGTATATTGACATATAACTTTTGAATTACCTCCACGAACTTACCGAACCGCTCATCTCCGTCTCGTTGTGGTCCTCTCTTCCTCCGAGGAAACGGTAGGTAGTTTGTGTCCCTAAATTTTGTCTTATTTCTTGGTCTTGTCTTGCGGCTTCGTCGATTCTTGTGGTAATACCTCTAACTCGGGTTGGAAGTTCTCTTCTTCGCCACTTGGTGGTAGAACGGATGGCCTTCTTGCTCCTTTTGGATAGGGAGGATCTCTAGTGGAACTCCCTCTTCTTGTAGTAATAGATCTCACACCTCGGGGTTAGTGGCAACGAGGCAATGCAATGGCCAACTTTGCTATCTTTTCTTCTATCTTCTTATTGAACTCTAATTGGTCATTAATGGCGGAGGAGAAACTATCCATTTTAATGCTTAAATTTTCCAAGGTTTTGTCATTAGCGGCAAGCCTATCCTCCATAGATGAGTTGATCTTGGACTGTTGTAGAACCAACTCTCTTAAAGTAGGTTGCTTTGCATAATTACCTGACTGTGTACCTTGATTAGTGAGTGGTTGCACCCAATGTGGAACCTTTCTCACGAGGGGACTTGAATTTTGCTTATATGTTGCTTCAATTGCTCTTTGATCTTCCTTGTACTTGGCCCTCTGGTCAAGCCAGTGAAGTAAAGTATCCATCTTGGTTGATAATGCATTCACTTCTTCTATTGCTTCTTCACTCTGATGGCAATCTTGAATGTTGTCTTGGGACCAGCTTTGATTATCTGCTATCTTCTCCATGAGTCTTTTAGCTCTCCCAAGAGTGAGTGATAAAAATGATCCTTCAAATAGTTGCATCTAGGTGCTCACGTGTCTTCGGAGTTAATCCGTGATAGAAACCTTGCGTGAGTAAGCATTCTTCCATCCCATGATGGGGACAATCTTGGATGTATCCTTGCAAACGCTCCCATGCTTCTGACATGGTCTCCGTCTTCTGCTGTTGGAAATTAGTAATCTTTCCTCTTAAGGCATTGGTTTTGCCTATTGGGAAAAATTTTGCTAGAAAGGCCTTGGAACACTTCGCCCATGTATTGATATCTTCTTTATTTGCATAGAACCACTGCTTCGCTCTTCCCACTAGTGAGAATGGAAAGAGGCGAAGAAGTATGAGGTCCTCTTTAACTCCATCTATGGCGATGGTGTTTCCAATCTCCATGAAGTCCTGTAGATGTGTACTTGCATCTTCATGTACCTTTCCACTAAATTGGATAGCTTGCACCATGTTGATGAGACTTGGCTTGATCTCAAACTCCATATTATCGTCTATTGCTGGACCGGTGCGGATGTTCTCTATTGTTGGAGCAGAACTCCGAAGGTCTTCTCGACCATCTTGATTAGTGACGAGCTTCCTTCCGGATTGATCCGACTCGATGATCGAGAGTTTTGAATGAATCGATTCAATCCTGCTAATACCCCGCATAAGATATGAACAAAGAAAAACAACAGGGGTGAACCCGCCAAAGTAGAGGTGACTAGTGACAATCACTCATTTTCTAAGTATCTCGCTTAAGCAATTTTTCTCTAAAAGTTTATTCCTTCCCCGGCAACGGCGCCAAAATGCTTGTTGACACTTCTAACACCACTCACGCTAAGTTGTCATCCCTAGCATGGCGCCGTAAGTGTTGGTATAGAAACTACTCCTCTAATCAAGAAAATATGGGATCCGCAAGCGAACGATAATACACCATCGTAGCATTTTACCGGAAGTATTCCGGGTATCGTTATTTATATTTAGCTCAAAGGAAAGAACTAAGGACTTAAACAATGAGATAAACTTGCTAAACACGACTACTTATGAGTGATTAATTACACTATCACATACTTTGGCGAGAGGGGTAAACCATGATAAATAAGGGAATATAAAGTAATAAGCTCGGGGTATAAATCACACGAGATTAGATATAGACTACTCACAAAAAGGTAGGTTGACATCTCGATTAGCACAAGAAATAGAAATCCTATGTAGGTTCTAATCTACTAAGTCATTCATCTACTCCAACTCTACACTATCATATACAAAGCACAAAAGACTCTTCATCTATGTATAAGGATCATTGCTATAACAAGCCAAGACATAGCAGGACTTACTACGCAACTTTGGTTACGCTAGACCTACCAACGGGGGATGGAATACGAGGACTCAACGGAACTGTCACTTCCGCGATCTACCACACGACCCGGCCAATAGGGTGCATTTGCAGGTAAATGGCATCTAAGCACCATGCTTACATGAAATCTACCACCTAACCCTCCCGCGAAGAGAGCTAAGCGCTTTGCAAACATATACATAAACTTATTATCAATCATAACCATATCAAATGTAGAACTAGAATAAACTAGGAACATAATAAATAGAAACATAATGATATTAGAATAAAGTCACAAGAATAGATACAAGATAATACCAATTCTGATGATGAAGATCCGGAATTCCGAGCATAGGCGCCCGATTCTTCCTCTATCTAGTCTAAACCTATGTAGAACTTTGAAGAACTAGAGTAGCTATTCTAATTCTCTGGTGGAGATCTCTCTCTAAACCCTGGCTTTGCTGATGGCTACCTCTGAAGAATGAATTCTAGAATGAATTAGGGTTTCAGCCAGGGGCAGGGGCTCTGAATATATAGCCCCCTAGGATGCACCATAGCCATCGGATCAAACCGACCTAAACGGATGATAATTATTGCTCCTCAAGGTCGGTGGAGGCGGATCCGCGAGCCTCCACCGATTGGTGGAGGTGGCCGATCGGCCGACCCAAGGGGGAGTCGGCCGACTCACCCCTATGCCGTGGGTCTCCGCTTCCGTGGTTTGCCTTCGGAGTCTTCTAGAGTATACAATTTTATCCGTTCGGTCTTTCTCTCTGTGTAATCATGACATGTGGGCCTCCTTGGATGTTTTCCTGATAATCCCCTGCGAAAACACATATTCACCAAAACTTGTGGAATTTGTTAGTTTAAACCCTAAGTTTATGGTGGTGAACAGATTATACCCCTCTTTCTCTCTCTGTTTGACATATAAAATTGATCAATAACAACCGTCAACAGAGAGCTTAGTTATCATCAATGTATCATAGGAAGAGCTACTCTTAGCTAATTTGTGAGAATAGAGGGAAGAGAGTGAGGAGTTCCAGAGGAGGAGTCCCGGCCTGTCGGGAGTCTTCTTCCAGGAGCACCTCAGCGGATGTTTGTCTTCTAGTAAGTCTTCTTCCTAGTTGCCTTTCATCTGAGTACTTCTAGCATTTACTTTCTGCCTTAGTTTATTTTAAGTATACAACCTTTCTGCTGGCACATTGCTTTGCCTTGAGTGAAGTGCTCGAAGCCTTAGCTAGGCCTAGAGTAGTAGAAGTAGTGTAGACGTGGTGTCTAGACTAGGTCTGCCAGTGTGGACTTCTTGTCGCACTCGAAGAACGCCCGGAGCGAAGTGTGACAGACCTCTCCGGGACCTAGGAGTTCTCTTCGTAGTGTTCTTAGGCAAGTTGCAAATAATAGTAGGCCGGAATTGGTAGCCACCTCAGGGTTGTGCTGTGCCACACCCGTTTCGCCTATCGGCCACAGCAGGAGGGTGAGTTAACTCTCACGTATCCTTAGAATATCTGAGCCAGAATCCAAATACTAGAATTACCTCTCTACCCAAATCCTAAGCCCTTGATCATTGCCTGACGGCACTCCTTGATCTAGCTAGTCCACTTCTCGTTCCCTGTGGAAAATACGATACCTGGAATACTCCCGGTGAAGTGCTACATTGACCACCCGTCCGCTTGCGGTAATTCCGTTTGCCACCTCTGGTGTCAACAGCTAGATGCTCTGATTATGAGCCAGCACTTGGATGCTCACGAGGAGCTCAAGTGGGTGTCGGCCGACACCCACCTTGTCCCCCTCTGCACCCTGCTATCTCCCATTTACTACACACAAATACACAGAGCATCCCAATGCAGTCAGAATCTAAAAAGCAGTGGTCCACTGTTCATCACTTTAAGCATAGATTACTTCTTTTGCTTTTGGACCACTACTATTCACTTTCTGAAAGGAGGGAACACTCTTACACACTGTCATCATCCTATGACATGTCCCCTCTTTAGCCAAACAACTTTTATCTTTCACCAAACACTAGGCAAAGGAATCTCTAAAAAGCAACAGTAATTCTTGTCCCACATTCAGAACTTGCTTTATCAGACAACTGATGACACCAAAGCTGAGGCCGAAAAGCCATAGGTTGGGTGTCGGCCGACACCCACTTTGGACATTTTCTGAAAATTTCTATCATGGCTTGTCTCTGCAAAGTAAGATTCCTTGTCTAAAGCAAAATTCAAATTCAAATGGTGAAGGGGAGGGATCGGCCGATCCCTGTAGATGGGCCCCACCTGGTGCCCTTCTCCCCCTATAAATACCAGGGCAATGTGAGCTCATTTCACACCTCAAACCATCAGACTCATTCCGAGCTCACAAGCCCTCTACTTCCTTCCCTTTGTTGCAAGTGCATTCTCAAGTTTAGTTTAGTTTTGCATTCCAAAAACAAAAATCCAAAAATATTAGTTCTTGCATAGTAGTAGTAGAAGCTTGGTTAGGCTCACCCCCGCACTAAGTGTAACACCTTAAAAATTTGCCTTTTTGAAAATAGAGTGAAAATGATTTTATTTGAATTGTTGTGCTCATGAAAAACCTAGGTAAAATAATATTTTTCTTTAAATTAAAATTTATCATAGGCTAACAACATGATTGTGCATTCATGCTGCTGCATGTTTTATTTTGTGATGCTTGGTTTTGGTTTGAATTGAAAAGGAATTCAAAATCTCTTGAAAATTCCATTTGAAAAGCTATTCAAATAAAAGAAAAACCAATTTCCTTTCCCACCTTCTCCTTTCTCCTTATCTGGCCCGAGAAGGCCCAACCGGCCAACTCCTCCCTTCTTCCCCTTTTGGCCCGCCTGGCAATTCCCCAGCGGTCCACTCTCCTTCTTCTCCATTGTGGCCCGCGCGCCTTCTTGCTTGGGCCGAAGGCCGCAGCCCAGCAGCTGAAGTGGACAAGGCCCGTAGGTCTTTTCCTTCTTCCCGGCCCGATGGCCAACTTCCTCTCCTCTCTGGCCCACTGGCCAATTCATTCTCTGGCCCGCAAGCCGTCCTCCCTCGCCAATGGCCTGATGGCCATTTCTTCCCACCGGCCCGCTCGTCCTTCCTACCTGGGCCAGCAGGGACTCGGCGGGTCCGGCCAAACCGCAAAGACAGCCCCCGCCTTGGCATTGTGGCCCGCTCGGTTCTTTTTGGGCCGGCCCAGCCAAGCTAGCAAGCAGGCCGCCACCGCCTCATTCCTCCCTCCCGCTGACGCGCCGGGTCCACCTGTCAGCTCTTTCCCTCTCCTCGCGCTCGTGTCTGAACGGGACACTCCCGGACGAGTCCGGCCTCGTCCCGACGCCACGCCTTGGCGTGCATGCCACGCAGCTCGCCCCTTAAATAGCGGCTCCGTGCATCGCCTCGCGCTCCTCCGAAAAGCCAGCACCCGCAATCGCCACGCCAGAGCTGCCGCAACCCTAGCTCCGCAAGCTCGCGCCGCCGCCATCAAATCCACCGATTCGAAGCTCGAGGTCGCCCTTTGGCTCGTCGCCGAGAATATCTTTGCCCTTGCGAGCTCACCGAGCCCTCTCTTTCTCAATTTCATGCTCTGTATTGACCTCGGTGTTTCACCGAACTTCGCAGGAAGGTGCTCGCCGCCGTTGCTCGTCACCAGCCCGCGTCAGCTCGCTTCGACCCTCGTCGTCGTCTCTGGTGAGTTCGCAACAAGCTCCTAGGCCGATTGGACCTAGTCCCGAGGAGTTTCGTGGCTTCTAGGGCTGGTCCCGAACATCGCCGGCGAGGTCTGCTCGCCGCCGGCCATGTCCAGTGTCGGCCAGGTCGTCTTCTCCGACGAGGTCACCGGTCCGATCTAATCCGGGCCGTTCAAATCAGATCGGACGGCTCCGGTCGTCCGATACCCCTTCGTCTGGCCATCTTACAGAAAACCCCCTGCCCTTTATAGTATTCTTTAAAGAGTCCTCGGCCAGATTGGAAATCCCGATTTTCCCGATTTATTTTATTTCAAAAATAGTTCAAGCTATTTACAGTTTTGCCATTGATTTCAAAAGCTCATATCTTCTCCGTTCTAACTCCGTTTTAGTCCGTTCAAGTTGCGTTAGGTTCGTAATCTCGAGAGCTATCTATTAGTATCACTTTTAGATCTATTTTCAACTTTTGAATTTCGATTTATAAATTAATTTATTATTTTATAATAGGAAATCTTGTAAAACTCATAACTTCTACGTTCTAGCTCCGATTTCAGTGATCTTTACGTCCGTGTGATCGTAGTGACGTATAGATTAGTTTTAAAAGCTTTTTCAAACTGTTTTACTATGATTGGTGTACTGTTCTAATTTAGTCCTATCATATGCTTCGTGTATGATTGCATAAATTGTTTGAGTGGGGTTCTATGATCGTGTCCAGTCGGTGAGCTTACGTTGGCAATCAAGACGAAGTGAAGATCAAGAAGCAGTTCTACAAAGATTTGGGATTTGAAGAAGGATCTAAGATCAAGGCAAGTATAGCTTGGGTTTTATTTACGTGATCATGATCTTGTGACTTGATTAATGTTTAAGCAACAAACGATAAAAATGACTTTTTAGCAACTTGAGGATTTATCCGTAAGAAAACCTCCGGGATTTACAGGTACAAACCGTGAGGGCTATATGGCTCGGCTTTAGCTCGACGAGGACCTTTTCTAGCTTGTTAGTGGTTACCCAAAAGGGCACAAGAGGGGCTCTGCCTTGTATGATCCCGGGTAGGGTTCATGCTTTTATTGAGGAAACCTTAGCGGCCCTAACTTGTTAGACGAACCTTTGAAAGGCTTCATAGTGAACCCTGTCGGCCTTCCTTGGTAGTGGGCTAAGAGGCTGATCACCTCGGACGAAAGGGTAAATCACGACTCACAGGGAAAGTGTACACCTTTGCGCAGAGTTTATTAAACTGGTATACTAGCCTTGCTCAAGGACACGAGCGACCTTGAATCCTTACATTAAGATGATGACTTTTGATTGTTAACATGCTCATTGCTAACCGTTTTATGCTCTACATTACTCATATTACATTGATCATGTGGTTATGGTTGATACTGCCTTGTTGCTATACTTGCGGAGTTCGACATGGACTCACTCTTGCTATTCCCCCCACACTTCAGGAGAAGTTTAGGCTTTTGATCAACCAGTCAGTTTGGATCCAGTGGAGTGGAGTCCTTATGTGAAGATCGGAGTTGACTTTCTGCTGATTGCTACCTAGTTAAGGGTATATTTCTCTTTTACTATACGTTATTTTTAAGCATTGTTTACTGATACTACCCTTGACTTGTAGCTATATGTGGGAATTGACTCCTAGGACTCACATATGGTGTATATCTGGTTTTATTCTTAAAACCGGGTATTACAAGTGGTATCGACTCAATCTTTGATTTGTAGGACGCAAGGCTAGTTAGAAACAGGTCGATTTAGTGTTTTAGAATTGGTAGAACAACCATGTTCTACATACCTTGACATTTTTCTTCTCTATTTTATCTCTATCCTTGATATTTGTCTCCTCCTTGATGCTTATTTTAAAACCTTTGTTCTCATCTAATCCTTGCTTTGATATGCTATTAGAATCTTCTCTTACCCCATTCTTGCGTAATCAGAAGAAGAGCTATACGATCCTTGCCCTTAATATGAAGAGAACGATAGTCCCGTAAGTTGAGTCATTGTTTACTTTGTGCACCTTTAATGCCTTGTTGTGTTGTCATTATTCTTATGTTTGAGTTGCATCTTTGTAATGAGTGCAATGATCTTGTGGTCTTTTCCACAATTTCATTGAGTTCATAGGCCTAAGGTATAAGGATTAGTGAATAGATAGTTGGGGTTTTGGTTTCCTCCTGTTTTCTATATCCTATCCCCCTGGAGCAATCTGCATTCTTTGGATTCTACCTCTGTCCTCATGCAACCAAAATTCTTGAGAAAATAGTAGACTTCAGCAACTTTCACGGAGCGCAAGAATCACCATCACAGCTACTTTGGTTTGTGAGTTTTGAAAATCACAAGACGTTGTGTCTGTGCTGTCAGAAATTTGGAGTAGTTTCTGTTGAGAGCTGTTTTCGACCAACTTAATTGCATAATCTGGCAAAGGGTTCTATAAGAAAGTTGTAGAGGATTTCATAAGCTTTCAAACGGTGTAGAGAATAACATCATTGGATAAACAGATCTGGAGTTATGGTCATTTTACTGCACTGCTGTATTTCTGCTCGCGAGAAATTTCAGATTACTTGTTGTGGCCTTTGCACATGAGTTTTTATTGGATACCAGAAGCTCGTTATGCTAGTAAATTCACTCAGAACAAGGCTTAAGCTACTCTTTTGTCCCCTTAGTTTATATTTTTCTTAAGGGGGGTAGCCAAGATAAAGAATTCAGTTATCTCTCGCAGTTTGATTTTCTCTTACCTCTCTTGGATCTCATCTTGTCATCTCATGAAGTTGCATCTGGGAATGCTAAGAATGATTGAATCCTAATTCATTCATGTTCAAAACAGATGGTTACTACCCGGAGAAGTGGTTCACAAGGTGCAAGAAGGAACTCTACCAATTCTAATCCACCGCCAGCAACAAATCCTTCAACTATAGAGCAAGCCTTGACGACACAAACTCAACTGCTACAGACTCTTGTTCAACATATGGTGAACAACCAGCAACAAGCACCACCTATTAACAAGAGTAGTGAATTTCTGATGGGACACCCCCCGACATTCTCTCATGCCACTAATCCTGTGGAGGCTGATGACTGGTTACGTGCTGTTGAGAAACAACTCAATATTGCTCAGTGTGATGATCAACAGAAGGTATTGTATGCTTCTGGGCAGCTACATGGAGTAGCTCAAACTTGGTGGGAATCTTATCAGTCTTCACGTCCCAATAATGCTCCTGCGATCACTTGGCAAGAGTTTGTGAAGGATTTCAAAGCACACCATATTCTAGATGGCTTGGTAGAAGTCAAGCAGGAGGAGTTTAGATCTCTCCGGATGGGCCCTATGACTGCTAGTGAATATCATGACAAGTTTGTCGAGTTGTCTCGTTATGCTCCCAATGAGGTGAGGGAGGATGCTGATAAGCAACGTCTATTTCTCAAGGGTATTTATTATGATCTTAGACTACAGTTGGCTGGCAACAAATACCCCAATTTCCAAACATTGGTAAATCGAGCTATTGTGCTTGACAATATGCGCAAAGAGCATGATAGGAAGAGAAGGAAGATGCAACATCAATCTGTAGGTAGCAACACTTGTCTTGGTTTTGATGCACAACCAGCATATCAGTCACACTCTATGAATCTACATAGTAGTACAGATCAGGATCAGTACCAGTTTCAACAACCTAATGATGAAGTACAACATTTTACCTCTCTAGAGCTATGGCTGCCACCTCCTACCATCACCTTGATGGAGAGTACCACTACTAGTGAGGAAGGTTATGATGGAATTGAACACTATGAGAATGGTTGTGTTGGGAAGCTTACTGAGAGTAACCACACCCAGAAGCAACAACAAGGTGAGCCGCAACAGAATGTCCACAATAAGCAGGAGCAAGAAAATAAGTTAGAGAGAAAGTACATTCCTGGAAGGTTGAACAATGTGGATATGATTACCATTCATGAAGCTAAGGAGGTCATTTATGGATTCATTGGTGTAAGTTCAGACACTGCTATGGTTTTGTTTGACCGCAAGGCTTCACATTCGTTCATATCTAGAAAGTATGTAGAAGATCATAAGATGACTATGCTTCCGATAAGGAAACCCATAATAGTTAACTTTCCAGAAGGAGAAAAGAAGGCATACCACATATGCCCAAAAGTTATTCTTGACATAAAGGGTGTGGAGTTCGTAGTAAATCTTGTTGTTTTGGAGTCAATGGAAATAGATGTTATCCTTGGAAATGGGTGGTTAACCGCTTGTAAAGGAGTGATCAAGTATGCCCAACGTTCACTACTTTTAAGAACACCATCGGAGAAAGAATTGAGTATCTTTGGTATTCAACACGCACCCGAGTATGATGACCTATTCGAAGGTGTGAATACCGAGGATGGTAAAGTGGATATTGAATTTTTGGATATAGGTGAAGAGAAACAAACGGATTTGGAGGAGCCCAATACAGGAGACGGTCACGTTTTACAGACTAGCTAGCCAGGGACTTTGAAGCCTCATGATGACTCTCAATGGAAAAGTATTCAAAGTGTGCAGCCTTATGAAAGCAGAGAAAGATGTAATTTAGAAAAAGGAGGATCGAATAAAGACGAGTTTCCATATCACTCCTATCACCATCTTCCGAATCTCGAGGACGAGATTCATCTTAAGGGGTAGAGTTGTAACACCCTAAAAATTTGCCTTTTTGAAAATAGAGTGAAAATGATTTTATTTGAATTGTTGTGCTCATGAAAAACCTAGGTAAAATAATATTTTTCTTTAAATTAAAATTTATCATAGGCTAACAACATGATTGTGCATTCATGCTGCTGCATGTTTTATTTTGTGATGCTTGGTTTTGGTTTGAATTGAAAAGGAATTCAAAATCTCTTGAAAATTCCATTTGAAAAGCTATTCAAATAAAAGAAAAACCAATTTCCTTTCCCACCTTCTCCTTTCTCCTTATCTGGCCCGAGAAGGCCCAACCGGCCAACTCTTCCCTTCTTCCCCTTTTGGCCCGCCTGGCAATTCCCCAGCGGTCCACTCTCCTTCTTCTCCATTGTGGCCCGCGCGCCTTCTTGCTTGGGCCGAAGGCCGCAGCCCAGCAGCTGAAGTGGACAAGGCCCGCTGGTCTTTTCCTTCTTCCCGGCCCGATGGCCAACTTCCTCTCCTCTCTGGCCCACTGGCCAATTCATTCTCTGGCCCGCAAGCCGTCCTCCCTCACCAATGGCCTGATGGCCATTTCTTCCCACCGGCCCGCTCGTCCTTCCTACCTGGGCCAGCAGGGACTCGGCCAGTCCGGCCAAACCGCAGCAGCAGCCCCGCCTTGGCATTGTGGTCCGCTCGGTTCATTTTGGGCCGGCCTAGCCAAGCTAGCAAGCAGGCCACCACCGCCTCATTCCTCCCTCCCGCTGATGCGCCGGGTCCACCAGTCAGCTCTTTCCCTCTCCTCGCGCTCGTGTCTGAACGGGACGCCACGCCTTGGCGTGCATGCCACGCAGCTCGCCCCTTAAATAGTGGCTCCGTGCATCGCCTCGCGCTCCTCTGAAAAGCCAGCACCCGCAATCGCCACGCCAGAGCCGCCGCAACCCTAGCTCCGCAAGCTCACGCCGCCGCCATCAAATCCACCAATTCGAAGCTCGAGGTCGCCCTTTGGCTCGTCACCAAGAATATCTTTGCCCTTGCGAGCTCACCGAGCCCTCTCTTTCTCAATTTCATTCTCCGTATTGACCTCGGTGTTTCACCGAACTTCGCAGGAAGGTGCTCGCCGTCGTTGCTCGTCACCAGCCCGCGTCAGCTCGCTTCGACCCTCGTCATCGTCTCTGGTGAGTTCGCAACAAGCTCCTAGGCCGATTGGACCTAGTCCCGAGGAGTTTCGTGGCTTCTAGGGCCGGTCCCGAACATCGCCGGCGAGGTCTGCTCACCGCCGGCCATGTCCAGTGTCGGCCAGGTCGTCTTCTCCGACGAGGTCACCGGTCCGATCTAATCCGGGCCGTTCAAATCAGATCGGACGGCTCCGGTCGTCCGATACCCCTTCGTCTGGCCATCTTACAGAAAACCCCCTGCCCTTTATAGTATTCTTTAAAGAGTCCTCGGCCGATTGGAAATCCTGATTTTCCCGATTTATTTTATTTCAAAAATAGTTCAAGCTATTTACGCTTTTGCCATTGATTTCAAAAGCTCATATCTTCTCCGTTCTAACTCCGTTTTAGTCCGTTCAAGTTGCGTTAGGTTCGTAATCTCGAGAGCTATCTATTAGTATCACTTTTCAATCTATTTTCAACTTTTGAATTTCGATTTATAAATTAATTTATTATTTTATAATAGGAAATCTTGTAAAACTCATAACTTCTACGTTCTAGCTCCGATTTCAGTGATCTTTACGTCCGTGTGATCGTAGTGACGTATAGATTAGTTTTAAAAGCTTTTTCAAACTGTTTTACTATGATTGGTGTACTGTTCTAATTTAGTCCTATCGTATGCTTCGTGTATGATTGCATAGATTGTTTGAGTGGGGTTCTATGATCGTGTCCAGTCGGTGAGCTTACGCTGGCAATCAAGACGAAGTGAAGATCAAGAAGCAGTTCTACAAAGATTTGGGATTTGAATAAGGATCTAAGATCAAGGCAAGTATAGCTTGGGTTTTATTTCTGTGATCATGATCTTGTGACTTGATTAATGTTTAAGCAACAAACGATAAAAATGACTTTTTAGCAACTTGAGGATTTATCCGTAAGAAAACCTCCGGGATTTACAGTACAACTGTGAGGGCTATATGGCTCTGGCTTTAGCTCAGTACGAGGACCTTTTCTAGCTTGTTAGTGGTTACCCAAAAGGGCACAAGAGGGGCTCTGCCTTGTATGATCCCGGGTAGGGTTCATGCTTTTATTGAGGAAACCTTAGCGGCCCTAACTTGTTAGACGAACCTTTGAAAGGCTTCATAGTGAACCCTGTCGGCCTTCCTTGGTAGTGGGCTAAGAGGCTGATCACCTCGGACGAAAGGGTAAATCACGACTCACAGGGAAAGTGTACACCTTTGCGCAAAGTTTATTAAACTGGTATGCTAGCCTTGCTCAAGGACACGAGCGACCTTGAATCCTTACATTAAGATGATGACTTTTGATTGTTAACATGCTCATTGCTTACCGTTTTATGCTCTACATTACTCATATTACATTGATCATGTGGTTATGGTTGATATTGCCTTGTTGCTATACTTGTGGAGTTCGACATGGACTCACTCTTGCTATTCCCCCCACACTTCAGGAGAAGTTTAGGCTTGTGATCAACCAGTCAGTTTGGATCCAGTGGAGTGGAGTCCTTATGTGAAGATCGGAGATTGTCTTTCTGCTGATTGCTACCAAGTTAAGGGTATATTTCTCTTTTACTATACGTTATTTTTAAGCATTGTTTACTGATACTACCCTTGACTTGTAGCTATATGTGGGAATTGACTCCTAGGACTCACATATGGTGTATATCTGGTTTTATTCTTAAAACTGGGTATTACACTAAGATGAAGAAGTGAGTCCTCCAATGACTGGGTCTGACCAAGGGGGGTAGCTCCTCTCATAGCCCTCAAAGCTACGAACAGGAGAGCCACCCAAGGCAAGAGGAGGCCGAGGGGCACCATAACTTGGTACCCTATGCACCTCCTGAATGGGTGCACGATCCTAAGAGTGGGCTCATGTTGAGCCCTGAGGAGATGCAAAAGCTCAACATTCTCCACACGTGCACTTTCGCATCGATCGGCCTCATCGACCCCGTCCTCCTGAACAAAACAGGTATGTCCTCCAAGTTCAAAACTATTTTTAGTACAATCGGTTGGGGCAGTTTTTGGATGGTTCCTGAACTAGGGATAGAGTTGCTCACCAAAGAGTTTCTATGCACTTTAAAATTGACTCAAACTGGGGTAACCTATTGCATGTTCAATAAGGAGTACGACTTAACTTGGAGTGAGTTTAACGTTGCTTTGGGTTTCGATCATGAGTGCATTGATCTAGGTGATGCCACTAGAGATTTTAATAAGGCTAAATTCTGGAAAGACATATCTGGTTTAAAAGAATGCTCTGATCCAAATGTGACTGAAATTCATAATCCCACTTTGCGCTTCATGCACTACTGGATGTTTGTCACTCTCTTCCCTGGCACTAGTGATGGCTATCTTTTAAGGGAAGACGAGTTTAGAGTGTTGTTCGCCATGGTTAACAAACGAAAAGTCTCACCTGCGAAAATACTAGCTAAGTATTGGTTGTACTATGCCGAAAATAGGAGGCCAATTTACTTCACTTCTTTCATCACTCGTTTGGCCGAAGCCTTTAACCTGCTTGAGCATAATGAAGTTTCCTACAATGCTCATCCTAAAGATATTTTGGGGGAAGAATTCTTTATTCGTGTTAGAATGCTCAAGAAGGGTCCAAATGGGGAGTTATTCATGATTTGGCTGGGCCATACGGCTGAGCTCCCACTCCCATGTGAGCCGCGCTGGCTGTATAGGCACCGCAAACTAAGCCTTAAGCTGGACCATGTGGAAGAAGAGCAACATTTTGCAGGTACACGCAGGGTGACACGAGGCATGTCATGAGCCGCCCAAATGGAGGAGGGTGGCCCCTCACATCCGGCAAGAGACGACGTTGAGAGGGGAGATGAGGCAAGCTCTATGGACATGTCAGCATCCATGGGCCTGCCTTCATCTCACCAGCACGCCTCTCGACCACGACGAGGGAGACGTCCCCAAGGGACTCCTGTGGACAACCTCATCAACGAAATGAATGCAATGAACGTCGAGCAGCAGGTGACTTTGCAGATCGCCCAGCACAATGCTCAACAAGTGCAAGCGTACCGCGAGGAGGAGCGTCGGCGCCAAATTGATTGGTACAACCAGTACTTCTCGCAGCAGTGAGCAACAGCCAAGCTTGGGGGAGGTTCCCTCCCCCACTCAGATGAGTATCTTATTTTCCGCATTTTACTTTCTCGCATTTTTAAATTCCCCATATAAAAAAATGAAAAGTTTAAAAATACTAAAAATATTTATTGCTTTCACTAAAATAAAAAGACCAAAAAGATTTGCTTAGTTTATTTCCCTTAAGTTTATGTTTCATGAATGGTTATCTTTCCTTTGGAAATGATGAGTAGTTGCTTTGCTAATGTTTCTCTAGTACCTAGCTTACAACTTATGTACTTCTCCAAGTTTGAATCACTTAGCTTCACTAGACCATCATGAACCTGAAAACTTTGTGGGTTGCGAGTGCTAATAACTGAGTCTAGGTCCTTGAGGGATACGAGATAGTGAGATAGGAGCTTCTATAATATTGTTGTAAGCTTGACGAGTACCGGAGTCTTTATTCTTAAAATTGATGAAACCTTAATTGTTCCTCAATGGTAAAGAAATTCCCACCACAGCCATATACATTGCGTGATCAAAAAGCCTTCTACATAAGCTGCTTACTTGTGTTGAGTCTCGTTAAGTCTTGTAGAACCTGTGTTAGAGGTTTGTCATACTCCTAAGATCAATATTACACATCACCAAATATGCTGCTTCTAATCCGGAAGTACGCACCCATATGATACTTCTACCCTGGAAGTACGCATCTTCATCCATACCATCTTGTGCTACCTCTACACTGGAAGTACGCACCTCCACATCCACCATCTCCACCAATAGGTTGCTCCATGTCCCACGTATCGGAAATTCTCTCTCAAGTTATCAACTGTTAGGGGAGACACAAATCAGAAGGCTAGGCAAAATAAACATCTATTCCAGAGCCAGCCTTGTCTCAATAGAAATTAGAAAGAGAGATAGAATCAAAAGAAGGAGCAACCTAGTCCACTATACATCCATAATTCATCCCATCCATTCACCATCCATCATATCCATCCATCATTTCATCCCATACACATCTTGATCTCAAAAAGTATGACATTTCTCTTCTTAGGTCCAAGTTTCTTAACTTGACAACATATACATTGTGAGTACGCTATTCCTTGCCATACCTACTTGAGCCCCACATAAAGCATGTTAGAAGTAGGATGATTTGAAAGAGGCAAATTTTCTATGTGCCTTGGTGAGGAATCAAATACCACTTGAGTGACATGAGAGTACCATTTTGAGGAACATTAAGAGTTCTTTTGAAAAACATTACAAAAACCTTCGGTATGAAACTTGCTAAAGAACAAGAAAAGTAGTGCTCTAGTCAAACTGTTCTATCCTTCAACCACCCAAGACAAAGGAAAAAGCCATAAGCCCCATAGAGTGTTAAGGTAATATGGGTGAGTTTTGCTTAGCTAAATTTTTCATTCAAGGAGAAGAACTTTGTTGTGCACAAGGTACTCTTGAAATGTTAACATAGTAACAACACCTGATCCACCGAGGCTAAGTTTGATTGTTTGCTCGGGACGAGCAAAGGTTAAGCTTGGGGGATCTTGTTGACGGTAATTATAGCATGTTTTTACACCACCAAAACACCGTCAACATGCCTCGGTTACAAGGAGGATTAAACATTCATGAACATATTTTATCAATAATTAGTTCCACTTGTACTCTTAGCTTGTGATTTGCAGGGAGTGTAAAACGACATAAAATACAGCAGGAATGGACCCATAGAGGGGGTCGGCTGACCCCCCTATGTGGCCTCCACATTGTGCCACACAGGCACGATCCAAGGCAACCTCCCAGGAGCAATTCTCAGCTGTCAGATCAACGTGTGTTTTCTCTCAACGGTGGAAATCAAGAGCACACAGATCCATGGGACCACATGTCAGAACAATCGACGTGACAACATGCAACAGTGGGTGAACCAGACTCTATGACACGTGGGGACACCAGCCAACCGACCCTGGCTGGTCCCACCTATCATAGGGGGGGTAGGCCGACCCCCACCTGGTGGCTAGCCGAGGTCGGTTGGCTCCCACCGACTTTCCCACACTTCCCACGTGCTGGTTTGATACCTGCCATCTGATTTGAGGCAGTTTGGAGGTTGGTTGCATCCAAGGGCCAAGAAGAGACATCACACGGATCGCTGATGTGGTAGTGGAGTAGCCCCTACTCCACCTCCCCCTATAAGTAGAGGCTGAGTTCACACTTGTAAACAAGCTTGAATCTTCGAATCTCCAGTTCAGTAGAGATCAAATGTAGTAGTTAGTCTAGAGTGGGAGTTAGAGTCGAGTCGAGCTTGCTCGGGGTCTTCGGAGCTTCTAAAGAGTCTGGTATAGCTCTTGTATCTTTCCTTCAGCACTTACTTTAATATATTATTCTTTCTTTACTTTGCTTAGTATTTACTTTCAGTACTTACTTAGCGCAAGTCTATAGTCTATATAGTCTTGTAGTGTACGAAGTCTTAGTAGTAGTTGTCTTAGAGAGATTGGTCCCTGTACCAACTCCTTGTGTGTAGATCAACGTCCTATCTTGCATAGGAACTTGAGCTAATTTGATCGTTAGTAAGAGTCGTAAGAGGAAGTGTGAACGTGGTGTTCATACTTATTCTTATCGTTGGTAACCACTAGTCTCGACGGAACGATTGTGGGCAGCACTGGCCTGAAGTGATAGATCGGGCTCGGCATTAGGGATTTCCACCACGTAGGGGCTAGTTTCTAAGTGTAGGGCACCAATAAGATTGGGTACCGCTAGAGCAGGGGTTCTGTCTCCTACTCTCTCGCTGCCTCCCCTCACACAAGTAGTTAGGGTCAGTCTAGCTTCGTCATCTATCTATTAGGATCGAGTCCACCTTAGTAAAGTTAGTTATCATAGAAATCCTATACTCACTCGTTGTCCTCCCACCTAGCTAACACTACCAGTTACCTTAGATTAGGATTTATACCTTACATTCATATCATTTATCCTATCTATCACTTACCCCCTATAACACTAGTTGGACCTGAGTTATAATAAACATAAGGATATCACCTCTCTCCTATTAGACAGTCCTAGCTCAGCATTCCCTTGGGATAAAACAAATAACGATACCTTGGAATACTCATCCTTGGTGAAGTGCTACAGCGGTGTATTCTGTGCGCTTGTGAAATATTCCAAAAGACATAAGATATACCCCCACTAGGCATTTCTGGCACCGTTGCTATTTTAGTGACAACGTTAAGATTTGTCAATTTTGGGTACAACAAGCTACTGATCATAGAACGGTAAAGAGTTTGGTCTACCGAGTTACCTTCCACATCACGGTCAAGATGCCCATTAGATGCCATGGGTGTGTTGATTGGCTTAAAATCCTTCATATCAAACCTCTTGAGAAGATCCTTGGTGTACTTTTCTTGAGAGATGAAAGTCCTTTCTCTCATTTGCTTGATTTGAAACCCAAGGAAGAAGCTGAGCTCACTAATCATAGACATCTCGAACTCTTTTGACATCATGTCACCAAACTTCTTGCATTCTTCTTCATTTGTTGAGCCGAAGATGATATCATCAACATACACTTGACAAATGAAGATTTCTCTATTATGCTTCTTAGTGAATAGTGTGGTGTCAACCTTCCCAATGGTGAATCCCTTCTCAATGAGAAAGTCCTGAAGGCGCTCATACCAAGCTCTTGGGGCTTGCTTAAGCCCATATAGTGCCTTCGACAACCTATAAACATGATTAGGATATCTAGGGTCCTCAAACCCAGGAGGTTGATCAACAAAGACAAGTTCATTAATAAAGCCATTCAGAAAGGCACTCTTCACATCCATCTAAAATAGTTTCATTTCATGGTGTGAAGCATATGCAAGGAGGATAGGATGGTTTCAAGTCTTGCAACCCGTGCTGCCTTCAACTTGAGAGAACCCCTTTGCTACTAGCCTTGCCTTGTTTCTCACAACATTGCCTTGGTCATCTTGCTTGTTGCGGAACACCCACTTGGTACCTATGATTCTTGCATTCTTGGGGCGCTCTTCAAGTGTCCAAACTTGATTGTGGGTGAAGTTGTTCAATTCTTCATGCATGGCATTCACCCAATCCGGATCCTTAAGAGCTTCATCTATATTTTTAGGCTCAACACAAGAAACAAAAGAGTGATGTTCGGTAAAACTAGCAAGTCTTTGAGATCGAGTCATTACACGCCTCGAAGGACTCCCTATGATTTGATCTTGTGGATGATTTTGAAGTAGTGGATTTCTTCTTTCAACCACTTGAGGGGATGGTCAGGGAGCATCAACATCTTGGGCTTGTGCCTCTCTTTGCTCATGGGAGAAATGAGTGTCATCAAACGTCCCATCTTTATCTTCATCACCTTGAGGCACACTTGATGAGGAAGAAGGCTTGTCGATGACTTGCACTTCATCATCATCTCCTTTAGGCTTGATGTCTCCCACTAGAATATTCTTTATGGCCTCCCTCAATGGTTCATCACCTACATCATCAAGATTCTCAATTGCTCCTTGGGAGCCATTAGATTCATCAAACTCCATATCATATGTTTCTTCTACCATCCCGATGGCATGGTTGAATACACGACATGCTTTGGATTTTGATGAGTAACCAACAAGAAAACCAATATCACAATGTCTTTGGAACTTCCCTAGGTGTTGCCTTTTCTTGTAGATGTAGCATTTGTAACCAAACACCTAGATGTAGGAGACGTCTGGCTTCTTCCCATTTAGCAACTCATAGGGGGTCTTGCCATGAAACTTGTGGAGATATAGCCAGTTGGATGCATAGCATGTGGTGTTGATAGCTTCGGCCCACAAGTTCTCCGGGGTGTTGTACTCAACAAGAATTGTTCTTGCTAGAGTAATAAGTGTCCAGTTCTTCCTCTCTACTATGCCATTTTGTTGAGGTGTGTAGGTGGATAAGACTTCATGCTTGATCCCAACTTCATCACAATAACTTTCAATGTTTGTGTTGTCAAATTCTTTCCCATTATCACTTCTAATCTTCTTGATCTTGACATCAAATTCATTTTGAGCTCTCTTGGCAAACTTCTTAAAGTAAGGGGTAGCTTCGGATTTGTCATGAAGAAAGAAGGTCCATGTGTATCTTGAGAAGTCATCGACAATCACTAAGCAATGGAGTTTTCCACCGAGGCTCTTGTATGTAGTTGGTCCAAATAGATCCATATGCAATAGCTCTAGCACTCTTGATGTTGACAAGTAAGCTTTGGTTGGATGAGTGTTCGCAACTTGCTTGCTGGCTTGACATGCACTACAAGGTTTGTCCTTCTCAAACTTGACATCCTTCAAGCCTCTCACTAGTTCTCTCTTCAATAGCTTCTTGAGTGTACTCATCCCAACATATGCTAGCCTCCTATGCCATAACCACCCAAGTGAAGTCTTGGTGAGTAAGCAAACATTCAAACTTGCATCTTCGGAGGAGAAATCCACTAGATAGAGATTGTTGTATCTAAAACCCTTGAATATCAACTTTGAGTCTTCTTTCTTTGTGACTACCACTTCCTTCTCATCAAACAAGCATTGAAATCCAAGATCACACAATTGACCAACGGATAGCAAGTTGAAGCTCAATGGTGCAACATAAAGCACATTTGACAAAGAGTGATCATTTGATATTGCAACTTTGCCTAAACCCGTGACTTTGCCCTTTGAATTATCACCAAATGTAATTTTGTCTTGATCTTGCTCCCTTTCATCAAGTGAGGCGAACATATGAGGATCACCGGTCATATGTTGTGTGCAACCACTATCAATAACCCAATGACTTCCACCGGTCTTGTAGTTTACCTTCTTATCACCTTTACCCATGAGGCAATAGTGAGAAGAGGATGAAGGCAATGGTAATAGTTGAGGTGGCGGTGGATACCTAATGCCAATGGTGGCAACTTCTTCATCATCACTTTCTTCATCAGATGACCCACAGGAAGACTCAATATCGGTGAGCTAATCACCAACAATGTAAGCCTTGCCATTCTTCTTCTTGTGGTACTCTTTCTTGCCTTCCTTCTTCTTATATGACTTTTCCTTCTTCTTATCTTGCTCATGATCATCACTAGAGTCATCTTTCTTGTTCTTGCCCTTCTTGTACTTGTCATCTTTAGGAGGCTCCGAGCATTGATGAGCTAGATGGCCAAGCTTGTGGCAATTGAAGCACTCCATCTCGGAGATTGGCTTCCTCTTGCTACTAGTGAAGAACTTCTTCTTCTTGCTATCAAACTTGATGCCATTCTTGTTAAGCTTCTTCATTATTTTGGTGGTCTTCTTCACCATGAGAGCAAGACTCAAGTCATCAATTTCAACATTGCTTGAATCATCATGAGAAGCCTTGGCCTTGCCTTTCCTTGATTGACTTGCATTGAGGGCCAAGTCCTTCTTCTTGGATGATGAACCATCCTCGGGGGTGAGATGCATGTACATCTCATGAGCATTGATCTTTCCTAAGATTTGTGTTGGTGTAGCATTGGAATGATCACCTTGGTGAAGCACGGTGACAATGTGCCCATACTTGTCAATGGGGAGGACACACAAGATCTTTCTTGCAACATCGGATGGCGACATTTGAGTAAGTCCAAGCCCATTTAGTTCCTCTACAATAGTATTCAAACGAGAATACATTTCATTAGCACTTTCATTAGCTTTCATCTCAAAAGAATTTAACTTTCGCATAACAAGATGATAGCGTTCCTCATGCTCACTCTTGGTTCCCTCATGGAGCGCACAAAGGTCGGACCATAGTGCATGGGCGTCCTTGTGGTTCCTCAGGCGGTTAAACACGTCCTTACAAAGACCACGGAATATAGCATTCTTGGCCTTAGCGTTCCACTTCTCGTAGTTAACCTCATCACTGACAAGGTTGGCCGGGTCCTTAGGCTTTTGGAATCCATGTGATGCGGCTCTAAGAACGCCAACATCTAGAGCTTCTAGGTGGTCTTCCATACAAATTTTCCAACAAGGAAAATCATCTCCCTCGAACATGGGAGAAGGGACATCCCCATGGGACATCTTTACTCTATGCGGTTAAGCCTAATTTAGAGCAACTCATCTCTAATACCAGTTGAAAGGATCAAGATGCCCAAGAGGGGGGTGAATTGGGCTAATTCTAAAAATTCTTGCAGAAATAAACCCTTCTAGCCCATTTTCACCCCTCAGTGCCTAAGTGTGTTCCTAATGATTCTACCGTCAAAAAGTTTTGCACCCTAGGTTCCAATCCTATTCTAGCATGGCAATTCTAGGAATGTAATTGCAAGAATGTAAATGCTAGAAAGTAAATGCGGAAAGTGAAGGGGCAAGGAACACGGCGATGTTTTTCCGAGGTATCGGAGAGTCGCCACTCCCAACTAGTCCTCGTTGGAGCACCCGCGCAAGGGTATCACTCCTCCTTGATCCGCGCAAGGATCAAGTGCTCTCTAGTGGCTGATTCTTCATCACTCAGACGCAGTGAATCACCAAGAATCGCTCACAACTTGAGTTGGGCCATCCACAAGCCTCCGCCGAATGATCACCAAGCTCCCAATCACCACCAAGCCGTCTAGGTGATGGTGATCACCAAGAGTAACAAGCACAAACTCTCACTTGACCACGACAAGCCTAATGAGAAGGTGGATGCACACTTGCTACTCTCTTTGCACTAATGAATCCTCTAGTCTTGATTCTCAAATCATGAACAAGCTTCAATGTGGCTCTTGCACTCCCTTGCACTCAAAGTTTTTCTTCAGCTGAACAAATGGGCAAGAGAGCTAGAGTGGAGGAGGTGGGGTTGTATTTATAGGCCTAAGCCAAAAATCCAACCGTTATCCCCCACCTCAGCTTTTTCGGGGGACGCCAGACGAGCCAGCTCCCCAGCGCTGGATGCGTCCGGCGCGTGTTGAATTCAAATGGCTCGACTAGCCATTACAGGCATCGGACACGTCTGGTGCCCATCCTCCGGACGCGTCTGGCGGTTCGGCCAGCCGACACCCTCTCTGTAAAGCATCCGGCGCGCGTCGGACACGCCAGACCGAGTGTCCGACACTCGTTGGTGTTCGGGCTGCGCACGCTGAATAGGACGGACACTGATGTCAGCGTCCGATGCTTCTCAAGACAGTGTCTAACGTAGCTTTTGAAGCCCATTTCACTTCTAATTCAAATACTTTGTGAACGGCTTCGACTCCAAACAATCCCAGGGACATTTTGCAGCTACCTAGTGCTAAGTTTGACAAGTGTGCACCACACCTAAACCATTAGACTCACCGAGGTCAAGCTACCCGTTCGTACCCCCCTTAATAGTACGGCCAAAGGAAAACAAAGTCCTAATGACTAATCCGATGTCTCTCAACACCAACGATAATCGGAACTAACCATCCTTAACCATGTCATCCATCCTTTGAAAACCAAAACGATTTCCACCGATGGGGGGGCATGAAAACCATATTGCCTGAGATTGCCATTACCATGACCTAACACTCTACTGTTTCTGCAAAACACACGTTAGTCATGATAAATAACTTTGTCATCAATCATCGAAACCCACATCAAATGGGCCTAGATGCTTTCACTCTAGCAAAGTCACAGTGAAAGAAGAGGTGGCAATCAGTCTCAGGCTGGCCACAGAGGCTGCAATTCTTTTCAATATACCTAGATAGAGCACCAGCTCGCTCACCTGTTGCAAGGGCTCTTCGAACAAGCCTCCAAATGAAAGTTTTTATATTAGGTGATAGAGATTTTAATTTCCAAACCTTTTTTAGGATGTTCATGGCACCTGCTGAGATGCTTCTCGGACCTTAGGGGGAGCTGTACCTGCAATTCTTTATTGAGAAACTTGAGTGCCTCCTTGGTGGAGCACTCACCTTTTGTGGAATGTTTCCATTTGATAACATCATCATGCTCAGAAGGTATGGTAATGGTGCTATGAATGACAGAAGAAGCACTTTGGTCGAAAATCTAGTTAATAAGGTCACTATTCCACTCTAAGGAATCGGGATGCCAAAGATCTGAAATGGTGTCCGGTAATTTAGAAACTGGGGTAGGTAGAATGAGGTGGGAGTGAATTTCTTTCCAAATATGACACCAAGGAGTGGACCAGATGCAAGAGTTGCCTTTCTGAATTTGAATGTTGTTTGCAAGTGTGTCTTTGATGCTCGGAATAGAAGACCGAGGAAGGTAGATTTTATGTGGCTGTTTGTAGCTTTCGAAACTGCAAGTGGGGATGATACTTGGCTTTCAAAACTTGAGAAAGGAAAACATTTTTACCTGTAGCAATCTTCCATGCAAGCATTCAACGAAGACTTCGTTAACGTCGGTAAGTCTCTAACACCCAGACCTTCTTCTTCTTTTGGCCTCGAGATGTCCTTCCATGATCCGAATTGGAACCCCGAGGAGCTATTTTCTTCTGGAGCACCCGGACTACCAAAATTTCCTAATAATAGAGGCAATTTTTGCGAGAAACTTTTTGGAGAACAATGGTAGTCATGTAATAGATGGGGATTAAGGCCAAAACTGAATTGATGTAGGTGAGCCTACCAAAGATGATTAAGCTTTTGAGATTTCAGTTTAGTTAGCTTTGCTCAATTTGTTTATGATGAAATTGTAGGTTGTGCATTTATCTTTATGATTAAAGATGAGAGGGTGCCCAAGATTGATAGAATTTGGGTGCAAGTCTGGAATAGGGAAGATACTTTTTACCTCTTGTTTGCTATGTTGATCAACATTTGCACTGAAGATGATGGATGATTTAGCCAAATTAGGGGTTTGCCCGGAAGACCTCGCAAAAAGACATGAGAGTAGAATGGAGTTTGGCCTCCTCCTTGTTAGCTTGCCCACAAACAATCAAATCATCAGCAAAAAGAAGAGAGTGTATGGGAGGGCAATTGGGGCCAAGTGTGACACCATGGATTTCCTGCAAAGAAGAGTGATTTTGCGAGACAAATAGAGAGTTCATTTACAGCAATAATAAACAAGTAAGGAGATAAAGGACATCCTTTTCTCGATACCTCTTTGGGGATGAAAAGAAGGAGTAGGCTCACCATTTATGATAACTAATATGGTAGTTGTAGAGATACAATTGTGAATGAGATTGATGAAATGATCAGTAAACCCGTGTCTTTTCAAAGCTTTCATGATGAAGTCCCATTCTATTCTATCAAAGGCTTTAGCAAGGTCAACCTTAAGAAGAAAGGCCTTCTGTTTCCAGCTTTTGAGATTGAAGCTATGAATAATTTCCTGGGCTAAGATTATATTGGTGGCTATGTGTCTCCCTTGAATAAAGGCAGATTGAGTAGGATGAATAATGTGAGGGAGGTGGTTCTTTAATCTGCCAGCTAAAGATTTGGCAATAACTTTGTAGGCAACATTACACAGGCTAATGGCTCTATAATCCTTGGGGCAGCTAGGATTGTTAACTTTAGGTATAAGAGCAATGTGAGTCTTATTAATTTCTTAAGGAAAAGAACCAGAGTTATAGAAGTCAGTTACCAGCTTGCAAATGTCTTAACCTATCCATTCCCAGATAGATTTTTAGAAACCAGCATTTAGGCCATCTGGTCCTAGGGCAGCATTGCTCCTCATGTTTTTTATGATGGCATTTACCTCCTGTTCATCTAGAATTGAGTTGGTGTATGGATCTGTTGAGGCTGTTTGATGAACTTCAACTTCCCCACTCCAGAAGCTTTCATCCCTGTCATTGGTGTTAGAAGAGAAAATTCTTTGAAATAATTGTTAGCCACCTCAGATAATTGTTCTTGGGTGGTGGCATAAGTACCATCAGTGTCGACGAAATATGGTCGGCAGTTGTTGACACTTCTTAGCGTAAGCAGATAAATCCGCAAGCGCACGGAGTACGATGTAGCTTTCACCCGGGAGTATTCCAGAGTATCGATTTCCACGGGGAACGTGAGTGTACTAGAGAATCAAGGTCGTCCAAGGATAAAGGTAAGAAAAGAAAGATATATAAATGTTTTTGGTGGGTAGAGAGGAACCTTCTAGTGTTTTCTAAGTTGATTGGGGGATCAAAATCAGGCTTACTACACTCTACTTACTATGGAGCAACAGTACCTTTCCGACTCTCGAAAGAGATTGGGATTAAAGTAGTCGGGAGAAGGCTGCCAAAAAGCTCTACGAAACACCAACCCGAACGTGGTGGAATACAAAGGCCTAACAGAGCACCACCTCCGGGGCTACCACAACTATCCGTGGATTGGGCGCAAACTCGGGTAAACTATAGCCTAGACACCACGTCTACACTAGCGTTTACTACTCTAGTTCCACGTGAAAACTAAAGCATTCAATACGAGCGAGATCAAGTAAATAGAATAAAGTAAGAATTATATAAAGAACGAACTTAGAAATAGTAATTATAGAACCGGAGAGTAGGCGGAAGACGAACTAGATGCTTTTGAACTTTACAATGTTGAGGAAGATTCGGATCCGGCTCCTCCTCAGCCTCTCTCCTCCTCTCTCCCTATTTTCTAGATACAACTAGATGAACTAGAACTAGAACTAGATGAACTAGAACTAGAACTAGATGAACTAGAGGGACCCCTCTTCTAATTAGATGGAGAATTGAAACCCTAGCTTTGATCTTGTAGAAGAGATATGATGGAAAACTAGAGGGCGCGCCTCCTTATATAGCCCCTGGGAGTCGCCACGTCATCAATCCGCGTGAAGCGCCATGTCATCGATCCGCGTCACATTTACTCTTCACCATTGGATCAAACCGACCTAAATGGACGATTTTTATTCATCCTCAAAGGCGGTGGAACAGGACCCGCGAGGCGATCTTGGCCGGGTGAGGTGCCCATCGGCCGCCCAAGGAGGAGTCGGCCGACTCTCCACCGAGCCCGTTCGGGCTCCCGTTTGGTCCCGAGCCTTCTCGAACCTTCCAGGATTACAAAATTTTCACCGGTTCCCGATTATCTCTATGTAAACCTGACATGTGGGCCTTCCTTGGATATTTCCAGCTGACACCCTGCAGAAACAGACATTCACCAAAACTCGTGGAATTCCATTAGTGTAAGCCCTATATTTAGAAGGTAATTATGCTTAGGTCCTTTTTCATGTCTAGTTGACGGTAAAAATTGACACTTAACGACCGTCAACAAACTCCCCAAGCTAAACCTTTGCTCGTCCCACGAGCAAAGCTAAACTCAGCCAAGGATCAAGAGTTGCTACAATGCTTTCACGCCTCAAAAGCACACATGCATTCAAACAGGAACTCTCTTCTGGATTAGAGTAAACTATTCTGACTTTCAAACTTACCCATATTACCTTCCACCATGGGGCTTGTGGCCTTCACTGGGGTCTTGAGCAGTTGAAAGGCAGAACGGTCAAGTCAAGCACTATGTCTCAAGCTCTTTGCTCAACCTTCATTCCGGAGTTTTTGCAAGTTTTTCAAATAAAACTCGAGATTCCTAGTATGACCCTCTCAAGTCTCTCTTATGTGGTATTTCGGATCCTTACCAAGGCATTGATGGTGTATGCCTTCTCTCTTCACTCATGATATGTGGTATTTACGGCATAAGGCGTAGTAACATTGTGCCTTCACTCTCTCACCCTACCTCTAATAGGCTTATGTGGAGTTTGTAGGTGGGAGCTTATACATATGTTGTATAGTCAAACCATGGATCCGAAGAAACTGGACATACAATCAAATCAAGATGTGCATGTGTGTGGTCCTATATACGGGTTGAGTGGATATATGGTGGTAGTGGAAAATGGTGATGATAGATATAAGTAGAAACGAAGGGGGAAAAGAGATGATAATGGTGAACACCTAATCTTCTACTTTTGCTCCTTGAAGAAATTCATACCTCTTTTGGAATTGAACCATGAAGAATGCGGATAGACCTTGGGATGCTGAAGATCTCGCATATGATGGGACATTGTTGTTGGGATATTCCTTCTTGCTCTTCTCTTCTTCTTCTTCTCTTTCTCTTTTTTTTCTTTCTTATCTCTTTTTTTTTCTTTTTTTCCTTCTTCTTTTTTTTTTCTAATGAAGCACCTTGGTCTCTTCTTTGATAATATTGATGAAGCACCTTGATCTCGTCCTTGAAAATATTGATGAAGGTAGCAAAGAACGGATACTTGGAGCTTTATTGGATAACAGAAGGGCTAGCAATGGATGAAGGGAAATTTCTGCTCACTCCTAGTGTAGGAGTAGAACAGTTTTGGGATGTGTCTAAATGGATGAATATGGTGGCGCGTACTTCCAGGGTAGAAGTAGCGAGGGGTGCATGATGTACGTGTGTGTGATCTTGACTTTAACTGTATGACGAGTTTCTAAGGGTCAACACAATCAACCACACTCAAAGCATAAGTAAGTATAAGTGGACTTCCTAGTCTAGCAAGCATGTATATGGTTGTGGTAGGAATTTTAAACTCTTGTCATACAGGAACTCATCATGCAATAGTTTAAATTTTCAAAAGATAAATTCTCCAGAACTCTAGTATCACTTAGAACAAGATAAAAAGCAGCTCAGACCTTCCCATATCATACCCGTCAACCACCTAGACTTAGATCAAGCATTCGCTACCCACAGGTTTCAGGCTCAGAGCAAATCTTAGATCAAAACAGTGTGTCAAAAACTTGAGAGAGTTCTAGGTTGAAAACAGGCACTTGAAAGGAATTACAGCAGAGCAACTAATCATCATTTCCAAAGAGTTTATTATAGGGATCCATTTTAGCAGACAAAACTTTTGCACACTCTCCTTTTATTTAGCAAACTTAAAAGTTACAGAACTAATTATATATAGAAAGCAAATTAAAATTAATAAGAAGGTAACGATAAACACTTATCTATATACACGGGGTGCTCTCCCCAAGTGGATGTTGGCATAGTCCCTCACTCTTGTGATTTGCATGTAGATCTTACTCTTCTCAAACTTCCCAATTCCCACGACTCAAATAGACAACAAAACTTGTGGAACCGATTAAGTGTTAGGCCTAAGAGTTTTAGTTGTCTAGAGCCTCTACTAAGGAGTTTTTAAATTGGATCTTTAAATTGCAAGAATTCAATCACATCAATTTCTTCTATGTTTTCGGAGTTCAAGAAAAACTTTCAAACGTTGACCATTTACCTTAAATGTATTACCTATATCATCTTGAAGTGTGATGGCACCATGAGATGCAACTTCAATCACCTTGAATGGTCCTTCCCATTTGCTTCTAAGTTTTCCATGACCGAAGAGCTTCACTCTTGAGTTGAATAATAGGACTTTGTCTCCGGGCTTGAACTCCTTGTGCTTGATTCTCTTGTCATGCCACCTTTTGATTCTTTCTTTGTAAAGCTTGGAACTATGATAAGCCTTTTTCTCCACTCTTCTAGCTCGAGATATTTGCATCCGACGATTCTTGCCAAGCCTAGATGGAGATCCATGTTCCATTTCTTGATTGCCCAATAAGCTCGAATTCCAATTCAACAGCAAGTGGCATGTCTTCCCATATACTAGCCGATAAGGTGACATGCCTATGGGTGTTTTGTATGCGATCCGGTATGCCCATAGTGCATCATGAAGCTTGTACTTCCATTTCTTTCCCATTTCATCCACGGTCTTCTGCAGGATGTTCTTGATTTGCTTATTTGATGTTTCTGCTTGACCGCTTGTTTGGGGATGGTATGGAGTTGCAACATTATGCTTAACTCCATATTCTCGGGAATTGTTTGAAGCTCTTATCAATGAAATGTGATCCTCCATCACTTATGACCATTCTTGGTGTGCCAAATCTTGGGAATATGACTTCATGGAACATCTTCTTGGCGTGCTTAGAATCGGCGGCTCGACATGGTATTGCTTCTACCCACTTGGACACATAGTCAACCGCCACTAAGATGTACTCGGATCTCCGATTTTTGGAATGGTCCCATGTAGTCGATTCCCGGACATCAAACAACTCTACTTGTAGGTAGTTCTCGAGTGGCATTGCATTCGAGCATTGATGTTTCCATGTTTCGACATCGGCACATCTTCTAACAAACTCCTTTGTATCTTGATACATCGTGGGCCAGAAGAATCCTCTTTGCTAGATCTTCGCATGCGTACGGAACGCTCCATAATGTCCTCCATAGGGTGATGCATGACATCTCTCTATGATTTTCATCACGTCATCCATCGGGACACATCTCCGTAATAATCCATCCGAACAGAGTCGATAGAGATATGGGTCATCCCAATAGTGGCATCGAGCTTCATATTTGAGCTTTCTCTTATCTCCTCCCCGGTGGGACATAACCTGCAACCATATAATTCACAATATCCGCATACCAAGGGTTGGAGTGTGATACCGCGAGGAGTGTGTCGTCCCTTAGATAATCGTTAATGGGCAACTCGTGTGTTTCCTTATACGGAGCCTAGACAAGTGATCGGCTACGAATTCTCTACTCCTTTCTTATCTCTTATTTCTATATCAAATTCTTGGAGTAAGAGAATCCAGGCGGATCAACCGAGGTTTAGCATCTTTCTTAGTGAGCAGTATTTAAGCGCGGCATGATCTGAATAAATGATTACCTTCGCTCCAACTAAGTAAGATCTAAACTTGTCTATTGCAAAGACAACTCCAACAACTCTTTTCAGTGGTAGCATAATTGAGTTGCGGCCCGGTCAAGGTTTTGCTAGCATAGGATATTGCATAGTGCTTTTTATCCTTTGTTTGGCCGAGAACGGCACCAACAAAGAAAGTCGCTAGCATCACACATGATCTCAAAAGGCGTCAATCGGGTGGCTGGATGATTGGAGCTGAAATGAGTGCTTGTTTGAGAGTTTGGAAAGATTCATAGCACTCATTTTCAAAGATGAAAGGTGCATCCTTAGCTAACGGTCTAGTGAGGGGTCTAGCGATTTGAGAAAAGTTTTTGATAAAACGCCTATAGAACCCCGCATGACCTAGAAAGCTTCGGATTCCTTTCACATTTGTGGGAGGTGGAAGTTGTTCAATAACTTCGATCTTTGCTCTGTCCACTTCTATCCCATGTTCGGATACCTTGTGTCCTAGCACTATTCCTTCCCGAACCATAAAATGGCATTTTTCCCAGTTCAGGACTAAGTACTTTTCTTCACATCGTTGTAAGACTTTGTCAAGATTCTCCAGACAATCATCAAAGGTTGTGCCATAGATGGTAAAGTCATCCATGAACACCTCCATGATTTTCTCGATCATGTCGGAGAAAATAGACATCATGCACCATTGGAAAGAAGCTGGAGCATTACATAGTCCGAACGACATTCGTCGGTATGCGAAAGTTCCATACGGGCATGTGAAAGTAGTCTTATTTTGGTCATCAGGGTGGATCAGGATTTGGTGATAACCGAAATACCCATCAAGGAAACAAAAGAAAGAATGCTTTGCAAGCCGTTCCAACATCTCATCGATGACGGGTAACGGAAAGTGGTCTTTCTTTGTAGCCTTGTTAAGTTTCGGTAGTCTATGCACATTCGCCACCCCGACGATGCTGCGAGGAATGAGTTCATTCTTCTCATTTCTAACAACCGTCATTCCCCCTTTCTTTGGTACAACTTGGACAGGGCTAACCCACTCACTATGTGGTACGGGATAAATAATCCCGGCGTGTAAAAGCTTAAGGACCTCTTTGTGAACAACCTCTCGCATTGCATTATTAAGCCCGCGTTGGTGTTCCCTTGATGGTGAGATGTCGGGATTCGTAGGAATACGATGTGTGCATAGTGCGGGACTGATTCCCTTGAGGTCATGGAGTGAGTAGCCTATGGCCGATCTATGTCTTTCTAGGACAGGTGACAAGCCTACGGGTTTCTTTTTGGGAAAGCTTGTCACTTATAATAACAGGAGTTTCGATTATCATTAAGAAAGACATATTTCAAGCCAAGAGGAAGAGGTTTTAGCTCAATCGAGGGTCGTGGAGGCCACTCAAAGAGGTCTAGCTCAATAGGTTACGCTAGCTCTTCCTCTTCTTCAATGAAATGTTCAATATCGAATTGTGGTTGGGCCAAGTCTTCTAGAGATGCCATTAAGACTTCCTCAATAGGGTCTTCTTCGGGTTTGGGTTCTACTATCGCATTATGTGAGCGTGCAAGCAAAACATCGATAGTAGAGTTTCCCAACTTTAAATTTAAGAGACATTGTTTTGGTCGTTCTTGAAAGAGTGTCCTTATAGGTACACCAATCAAGACGAACATGTCTGAGGTGTCGTAGATGTGAAAGTCTAGACGGTACTCAGAGCCTCTCATGCGCAAGGGAATAGACCTCATGACCCCATAACTTTCTAAAGTAACTCCAGATGGAGTTCTTAAAAGCTTATGAGATGGGATCAAGGATTCATTGGGGCAAAGTTCTTCAGCAAAAGCCTTAGAGACAATGTTCATCCCAATGGTAGGACTATAATAAGCCTTTACGGTGGTCCCCTTAAGGTTGCAATTAAAAGTCCCTGAGGGGGTAGTGATACGGGCTACCTCTGTGGATAACTCCGTTTACCAACCACTCACGGCTCATGATGGCCGAAAGTCCTTTAATGTGTTCCATTAAGAAAGAATCATTAGGAGGACAATCATTATCCTCAAATGGCGCAAAGTGCACCGAGAGGCTTTACTTGAACTCGGAAATTTTGAGGCATTACCAAAATCTTCAAAAAGATCTACCTCGATTTCGAGAGGAACGTGGAAGGATGGGGCTCATCAACTTCCAATGTGGGTTGTGTTCCTATAGTGGGAGATTCTTTAGCAACTAAATCATTAGAAGAATCTAAAGGAATTTTAGATTCAATTGCAAGTATCTCCTCTTGTTGATCGAGATTGGCTCGACTTCGTTTTCTCGGGAAACTCATCATAAATACCGGTGTAGGGGGTGTTTTCAAGGATTTTCTCTAGGATAGCTTTCCCTTCACTAACGAGTTTATGTGAGAATGAACCTCCTGAAGCAATGTCGAGATGTTGAGCAGCTTCCTTGTTAAGACCACGATAAAAGTGATAGTGTAGGACATGGTCGTGCAAGGCAAGGTTCGGACGAGACTGGTAAGGCATGAGAATCTTGCCCAAGCTGCTCCTAGGGTCTCCTTCTCTTTTTGTTTAAAATTAAGAACTTCTATTCTAAGGTCGGCAATTTTATAAAGAGGGAAGAATGTGAGACAAAAATTATCTCGAAGTTCAACCCAATTTCCATTTACACCTTTTATGGAATGAGCATACCACTTTTCGCTCTTCCCGATAGGGAGAATGGAAATAATTTCCATTTAAGGGTCTCTTGTGTCATGCCGGCAATAATTCGACAAGAACACAACTCGCTCAAATTCCCTAAGGTGGGTGTATGGATCTTCGTTTGCTAACCCAGAAGGATAACTCCCTAATCATGTCTATGTAAGCAGGGGAAGCTCATAGGCATCTGTAAGAATGGGGTTGGATGATGGTGGAGGCTCCAACAAGTCCCCCTTTGGAGCAAAGAATTTAAAGATAGGAGTGAAATCCATGTGGTAAATGGTGGTTGATGTTTGTGGTGAGGTGAGAATGGTGGTAAAAGAAAGAAAAAAAGGATACACGGACGACTTGGCTCGAAACTAGCACAGCTACCGTTCCCCGGCAACGGCGCCAGAAAGCTTGTTGACACTTCTTAGCGTAAGCAGATAAATCCGCAAGCGCACGGAGTACGATGTAGCTTTCACCCGGGAGTATTCCAGAGTATCGATTTCCACGGGGAACATGAGTGTACTAGAGAATCAAGGTCGTCCAAGGATAAAGGTAAGAAAAGAAAGATATATAAATGTTTTTGGTGGGTAGAGAGGAACCTTCTAGAGTTTTCTAAGTTGATTGGGGGATCAAAATCAGGGCTTACTACACTCTACTTACTATGGAGCAACAGTACCTTTCCGACTCTCGAAGAAGACTGGGATTAAAGTAGTCGGGGGAAGGCTGCCAAAAAGCTCTACGAAACACCAACCCGAACGTGGTGGAATACAAAGGCCTAACGTAGCCTGTCACCTGGGGCTACCACAACTATCCGTGGATTGGGCGCAAACTCGGGTAAACTATAGCCTAGACACCACGTCTACACTAGCGTTTACTACTCTAGTTCCACGTGAAAACTAAAGCATTCAATACGAGCAGAGATCAAGTAAATAGAATAAAGTAAGAATTATATAAAGAACTGAACTTAGAAATAGTAATTATAGAACCTGGAGAGTAGCTGGAAGACGAACTAGATGCTGCAACTTTACAATGTTGAGGAAGATTCGACAGATCCGGCTCCTCCTCAACTCTCTCCTCCTCTCTCCCTATTTTCTAGATACAACTAGATGAACTAGAACTAGAACTAGATGAACTAGAACTAGAACTAGATGAACTAGAGGGACCCTCTTCTAATTAGATGGAGAATTGAAACCCTAGCTTTGATCTTGTAGAAGAGATATGATGGAAAACTAGAGGGGGGGGCGCCCTCCTTATATAGGCCTGGGGGGAGTCGCCACGTCATCAATCCGCGTGAAGCGCCATGTCATCGATCCGCGTCACATTTACTCTTCACCATTGGATCAAACCGACCTAAATGGACGATTTTTATTCATCCTCAAAGGCGGTGGAACAATGGGATCCGCGAGGCCGATGCCGATTGGCCGAGGTGCCCGCCGCCGCCAAGGGAGTCGGCCGACTCTCCACCGAGCCCGTTCGGGCTCCCGTTTGGTCCAGAGCCTTCTCGAACCTTCCGATTACAAAATTTTCACCGGTTCCCGATTATCTCTATGTAAACCCGACATGTGGGCCTTCCTTGGGTATTTCCAAACACACCCCGTGAAAATGACATTCACCAAAACTCATGGAATTCCATTAGTGTAAGCCCTATATTTAGAAGGTAATTATGCTTAGGTCCTTTTTCATGTCTAGTTGACGGTAAAAATTGACACTTAACGACCGTCAACAGCAGTCTACCACGGGTATGCCCTTGGTAGTAGATTGATCGGTGGAGGCACGCTAGATGGCCAACTAGATGGAATCAAGAACACTAGACGCAGTCTTTTAGACAGGTTCAGGCCGCGTATCGCGTAATGCCTTACGTCCTGTGTCTTGATTATTATATGCGAGACATGAGATCCCTTTCGGAGGGGTCCCTGCCCGCCTTATATAGTGGTCGGAGGGCAGGGTTACACGTCCGGGTATCCCGGCCTGGTCGGTTACAATTGAGAAATCGTATACATATCAAATCCATCTTCTATAGATTGACATCTAACTTGCCGACTGTTGACATTTCTAACGCCACTCGGTGTTAGGTTGTCATCCCTAACATGGCGCCAAAAATGCTGGTACTAAATAATGCAAGCGCTACTAGAAATAAATATGGGATCCGCAAGCGCACGGATAATACCGATGTAGCATTTTAACAAGGAGTAATCCAGGTATCGTTATTTATAATTTTACCACCGGGAAGGGAATGCACTGGATAATGAGTGATGAGCAATGCACATGCGATAATGGAGAGCTTAACCTTGTCCGTATCGATCATCTCATACGGGGTAAGTGTCACATAAAATATAGGAATGAATGATAAATGACATAAGATAAATGAGAGCATTTAGCCACATAAAATAATAGTAATCAGCCATCTCAACTTAGCACTCTAAGCTTATAACACTAGCATGGACTAGAACGATCTAGGGTATAATCCTATGTTATTCTAACTACAAAGTCAAAGCATACAATGATTAGTGCAAGAACATCTAGCAATCATGGCGGGAAAAGGTTACACCTATGCATAGTGATATTACCCGAGAAGACAAGAGACATAGCAATGACTTCAATGTAATAGGTTGTTCTACTAAGACCTACCAACGGGGATGGAATACAAAGGACTCAACGGAACTGTCACTTCCGCGATCTACCACACGACCCGGCCAATAGGGTGCAATCGCGAGATAAATACGGTCTAGGCACCACGCCTACACAATATTTACCACTCACCCATCGATCTAATGAGCAAGCGCTATACGATCCTATGCATAAACATAATTCTAGTCCAACTATGCTAAACATATAATCAAAGTAAACTAAGAACAATATATTTGAGAACATAATCAAATAGAGCAAAGTCAAGTCTCGATATAATAGAATAGAATAAAGTACTACTCATAGTATCACGAACAATGATGAATATTACAAGAATGTAGAGGGAATTACCAAGAACTCCGACAGATCCGGACTCCAAGCTAGGCTTGATTTCCTCTAGATCTATTCCTATGTAGCTATGCTACTAAACTATGGAGCTCTAATTGAGATGGTGGCTCGGCTTCTCTCGAATTTCCGATGAGAGAATGAACTCTTGAATGAATTAGAATGAATTAGGGTTTCACCCAGGGGCCGGGGGCTCAATATATAGCCCCCTAGGATGAACCACGCCCTCGGATCAAACCGACCTAAATGGACGATAATTATTCATCCTCAAAGGCGGTGGAGGCGGGATCCACGAGACTCCACCGATTGGTGGAGGTGGGGAGTCGGCCGACTCCCCGGGTCGGCCGACCGGCCACCCCCGCCAAAGGGCCCCGCCTTCCGGGTTTGCCTTCTCGGAGTCTTCTAGATTATACAATTTTACCCATTCGGTCTTTATCTCTATGTAATCATGACATGTGGGCCTCCTTTGGTTCTCTTTCCGATAACCCCCGTAGAAATAGACAATCACCAAAACTCGTGGAATTCGTCGGTGTAACCCCTATATCTAACAGGTGAACTCATATTAGTCCTTTCTCTTGCTGCGTTGACGGTATAAAATTGATACTTAACGACCGTCAACACCGACCAGATCGGCCTAGGGCTCCGGACCTTCCTTCCTTGTCTTCCAAGGCACCCGACCGAGATTGGGCTCTGATCGGGCTGATCTTCTTGGGCCAATGCCTCGGTCCGAGTAGGCCTAAAGGCATACCCTGCGGGTATGCGGGTTAATCCCCCCACAGCTAGTCCCCGAGCACCATGTATCTTGGGGGAAACACCGTCTTGACGTTTCATCGACCAGTAAGGCTTGAAGTTCTTCATGGTCGTCGCAGCTACCTGAGCTTGCCAATATTCATTGTTGGTCTACCGACCAGTCATGGAGACCGCCTCAGGTAAGTACTAGCCTTACCGACCAGGCGAATGAGCAGCCGACCACCGTGTCTGTCAAGTACAGGTTGTTGTCGAAAGATGCATGTTGCTCCAGAAAAAAGAAAAATCTTTCACGACATCTGGTGACGTGGGCCCACAGTCGAAAGAAAAGAATTTTCTTGACTGTAGTTGGTACGGCTTTGCCGCAGGTGACGTATGTTGTGCATCGAAAAATTAGCCCAAGTCACTACAAAGTGACGTGGGCCCACGTAGTCCCCGAGCCTGATATAAGGTGCGGAGCACGTTATTTCAGGATCAAATTGTGGTGTGAGGTGTATCTTCAGCTTTGCTGAGCAATTCTCGGCTTTGCCAAGCAGTCCCCGGCTTTGCCGAACAGTCCCCGACTTTGCCGAGCAGTGAAAAGTCGACCACAACTTAGTTGTGTCTAGCCACACAACTTAGTTGCTGGCTAGTGAACATGGCAAAAACGCGAAAAGTTGAAGATATGAAAACCAGCATTGCTAGTTGAATGGTTGGTAGCTTCGCGTACCGACCAGACCCCAGGGGCCATGTGTCGAGTTAAAAGGAAGGCCAGCGCTATATCCGAGGCTTTACCACGGGGAAAATGGTGTAACAACATAGTTCCAGTCCCCAGCTTTGCGTAGGGCTAAATAGGCGGTAAATGATACACCTTTGATGTACCCTTGCGTAATACGCGAAATTGATGGACTGGTGCTGCGCACAAAAGTCTCTTATGAGACCACGACTTTATCGTGTTTTGGCTGACGCTTTACATCATTCCAAAAGGCATGGTAGTTTGCCGAAAAAAAAGTGAAGTAGGAGAAAATGACTTAGCCATTACTCTGACCGAGGCTTAGCTGGTCGGCCGAGTCTCCTGTTACCCTGCGTCTCTGAAAAAATGTCGACCATCTTAACTTTGTTAAGAGAGATGAAAAGACTTTGTCTTTTGTACTCAGTCCCCAGTGAATGCTGGTTGGCTAGGTCAACAAAAAGCGGAGGAAAGAATTGTTTTGTAAAAATGTGTCACGGCACAAGGAGACAAGAGAAAAATCAAAAATGTGTTTTTATGCGCACGTGCGTCCACGTGAGTCACAAAACATTCGGCAGAAACGCCTAAAGTAGGGCGAATCTGCCTTTCCATTTTGATCAAGTGGCGCGACAGGCCAAGTAAAGAAAGGCGTCAGCGCGGAGAATAAAATAAAGGCCCATACTTGTCGACCCATTTAGAAAATGGTCCCAGGTAGGTCAACCCTAGGACTCGAGGGGACCGCCGATTCGTATATAAGGGCGAGCGGCCGTCGCCGCCCAGCCACTCCTCATCATTTCTGAGCGTCCCCACACTCTTCGTCTTCTCTCTCGAGCGCTCCGTTCTCTCTTCCAAACCCTAGCCACCGCCGCCGCTGCGCATCGAATCCAGCCAGGTCTCGTGCTGCCCCGACCCGCCTTCGCACACCGCACCGGCTGGCGCTTAGTGAGTGCGCCGTAGCAAGCTTGCCGAGGTCGACGGAGAGGAGGCGGAGCGGAAATGTTTGGGGGCCAACTGCAGCTGTCGGAGGCGGCGAGGCGGAAGTTCCTCGCGGAGCACTGGACGCCGACGAAATCGACGGCGGAGTCGCTGCTGGCGCTGGTGGAGAGAGGCTTGCTCCCGCCGGTGGACAGCGGGATCTGGCGCGCGCCGCCGTCAGGTGAGCGGTTCCCCCTCCCCCACGATGGGGAAATTGTAGTGTTGGAAGATTATTTTCTCCGAGGATTGGGGTCGCCAATTCACCGATTTGTGCGGGATTTGTGTTATCATTGGGAGATTTCCCTCTACAATTTGCATCCCAACTCCGTCTTGACATTGGCGGAGTTTATCACCGTATGTGAGGCCTTCCTGGGAATTCCGCCGAACTTCAACTTGTTTTGGCATTTTTATTATTTGAAGAAGAAAGGGGAAGGTACCGGTGGGTCCCAAGTTGTAGGCGGTTGCTACATTGTGCTCCGGGACGGGATGAAATCGCAGTGGATTTCGATCCCCCATTCCACCTCTATGAAGAACTGGTTCGACAAATGGTTCTACATGAGGCAGAATTCGGAGGGGAGGCCAGTTCCTTGTGACGTAGCCTTAATCCCGAAGCCGAATGTGAAGTGGTCGGCTAAGCCCACCATAACGGAGATGGAGCAGGTGAACGACCTGCTACCGCTGGTGAACAAGGATCGAGTGCACGGCGTGATGGTGGCCGTAACCTGGTGGCAACGCCGCTTACAGCCGTGCAAGGAGAGGCCGACGAAGATGTTTGAGTACTGCGGGTTGCCGGACCCATCCCGTGAAGGACCGGAGGGAGTTGACGGGATGGAGATGACTGCAAGGTGTCGCGAGGCCTTTCACAACTTTGACCCAGCAAAGATGGTGCCGAAAAAGCCGCAGACACCGTACAGTACTGCCCATCCGCCGCCAGCGGTATGTAGATGAGTTTCTTCGCTCCAACTTGCTTGTTGTATCCAACACTTCGGCTGCTTGATTAAATAACGAATGCTAACATCATTGTTTATGCAGGAGCGAGCTGTTTTCATTTCGGACGTTCCATCCGAAGACTGGCCCCGTGGTGAAGCTCAGAGATGTGAGCGCGCGTTGGGTGAGCATCTCGCTCGTATGTCGGCCCTGGACAGCGAGTCGAGCGACGGAGAGGAGGCGCCCGTGCTTGGAACCACGCCGCGGGCGCAAAGGGCGCAGCGCCGAGTAGTTGGCAAACAGCCCGCATCCCGAGCGACGCCCTCGAAGCCGAAGAGAGCGCCCAAGAGGAGGAGAATGGCGCGTATCGCCGGATCGTCGTCGGAGGACTCAAGGGATAATATCCCCTTGAGTCAGGTGTTCAAAAAGGCCCGTGCTGAGCCGTCGCCGAGTGTGACACCACCAGCGGGCAGCCCGACGGGATCGCTGGGAGGAGGCGTGCCGGATCCTCCGACACCGGTAAATTCGCCACGTTGGGAACCCTCGCCTCCGCCAGCGCAGCAGGATGAGGTAGAGGCGGCGGGCGAGCATGACGAGGAGCAGAGTCGGGTAGCGCCCCCAGACGAGCAACCCATGGTCACCGAAACCAATTAGGCAGTGCCTCCGGGAACGCCATCTACCGAGGCAAGTGGCGCGGTACAGACTACGGTGGTCGGCGAGACCGCGGCCGTGACGGTGGAGCAGGTGGCCGGGTCGTCGGGACGCGAGGGAGGGAGCGATTGCGGCCGTCGTCGTGGCCATTTCCAGTCAACGTTCTCCATTGCGGCAAGGTGACCATCACACTGTAACATTCTGTGGCCTTGCTCTGGATCGAATGTAAAACTTGACACATGTTAATCGAATGCCGGGAGATACAAGAGGCAGTGGCTGAGCCGACCACAGCAGGAGTCGCCGCTGGAAAGGGAGCAAGTGCCAGAGCAGCTGCTCAAGTCGGCGACCTTGGCGCGGTGGTAGCGTATACGCCGGCACTGAGGCCGCCTACGCGCCCTAAAACTGACGAGCCAGAGGCAATCTCGAAGGAGCCTGGGCAGGAATCAGGAGATGGAGCCGTTGGAGCAGCCATGGATGATGAAATTCCAGAAGACGCCATGTGCCAAATGGAGCAAACGGTGACCCAACTGCTGCGCCAGGTTCAGGTAATCATCGGAGCACGATGTCGCTGGTGAGTAGCCATATTGGGGAAGTTCCTACTGACGGCATTTTCGTGGCGGACAGAGTGTCGGCAGAGTGGCCGACCAACGAAAACGGTCGCTGGAGCAGCTCAAGGCCGCGGCGAATGAGAATGCCCAGCTGCGCAATGAGGTGGAGCAGCTGAGGGGCTCCGTGCAGGGGCTAAACTTGCAGCTGACGGCTCGTGTGGCCGAGCAGGAGGAGACGGCGGAGCACGTGAGGCAGCTATTGCAGCAGAAGAAAGGTAAGTATTATCGTGGGTACGAAAAGTTGTACTTTTCTGTTTCTGCTGCAGTGACCATGTCCTGCCTGACACATATAGACGCGGAGGAGCGTGCCGAGCAGGCGGACAGGAAGGTGGAGGAGATGCGGAAACCAGGCGAGGAGCAGGCCGCCCGTCATGCTGAGCTGGAAAGAAACCTTGAAGGTAAAGACCGCTCTGTTGACTGGCTTTGCCGTAGTCTGGGTTAGAGCTCACACTGTTTTTGGTGTGCAGGACGCCTTCGTGAATCGCAAGAGCAGGTCCGCGCCCTGAGCGCGGATGCCCAGCGCATGCAGGGAGAAGTGACGGAGCTCGTCGAGGGTATCGCTCCTGTGCTGAACGTGCTGGCGGAAGAGGAGGCGGAAGATATCACGCCGGCGACACCGCTCGGTGCTGTCGTTGTTGCGGGCAGGGCGTCTTGGGCTCGTCTACAGGAGTTCATCCGGGAGGGAGCCGAGCACGTGGGCTCGCATGTGCTCGCTGTAGTGCGCTCCCACTGCCCGACCATCAGCCTGGATCTTCTAAAGAAGGGAGTGGCACCGGGCACTGATGTGGACGCGGCGGAGGTACTCAGGCGCGACTCGCTGGAGACGTCCAGGGCGATGGTGAAGAATGTCCGTATAGTTCCTTGAGTGGTGGTCTTAGGAACCCTACCTTTTGTTCGCAATAGTCATTTTAAGAACTTGTGTGATGTGACGCGGGATTGGCATCGTAACTTTGTTACATTGTAATGGTTATCGTCTGTCGCTGCTGGGCGTTTTAACTTTCCTCTTGATCTTGCTTGTGGCGTTAGGTGTAGATGGAGAGGTCGTAGTGAGACGGAGGAGAGGAACCGAAAGTGCAATGAAATCAAGATGAAACAGTAACAATCTTTATTCAATCGACATGAATCGAGAATGTATAAGACGGATACATGTAACTCTTAGCACTAGACTTTACGGGTAGAACTTCCGTAACTGGTCGATGTGCCATGAATTTGGGATCTCTATCGGAGGGTCGTCCAAGGTGCATAGCCGATATGAGGTAGGCCTGGTGACCGCTTTGACCATGAATGGCCCCTCCCAATGGGAGGCAAGTTTGTGGATGCCGGCGAGGTTTTGCTTGCGTCGTAGGACTAAGTCGCCGACCACGAAGAAACGCTCTTTAACGTTGCGGTTGTAGTAACGGTGCATGGAGGCCAGATACTTGGCCGTTCGCGCGCACGTTTCAAGGCGTTTTTCTTCGATGGAATCGACCTCTAAGGCCCGGGCGTCGTCCGACAGATGTTTGTCATAGTGTTCGACACGTGGGGAGCGGAAAGCAATTTCTTCAGGAAGGATTGCTTCGGATCCGAACACCATAAAATAAGGAGAAACGCCGGTGCTGTGACTCGGCTGTGTACGTAGTCCCCAGATTACGGCTGGGAGCTCTTTGAGCCATCGACCGGGGTGTAGCTCGTCAGCATCGTCTCTGTAGAGACGTTTACGCAAAGCGTCGAGGATCATGCCATTTGCTCGCTCGACCTGTCCATTGGCACGTGGATGGGCGACAGATACGTATTTTACCTTGATAGATTTGCTGTCGCAGAAGTCGAAGAAGTCGCTTCCTGTGAATGTGGAGCCGAGGTCGGTGATGATGGAGTTGGGAATGCCGAAGCGGTGGATAATGTCCGTTAACATCTCGGCTGCCTTTTTGGCGGTAGCTTTTACCAGCGGCATGTATTCAATCCACTTGGAGAATTTGTCAATCAATACGTAGACGTATCTGAATCCGCCGGGAGCTTTTTTGAAGGGACCGATCATGTCTAGACCCCAACACGAAAAGGGCCAAGAGGCCGTGATGGTTTGCAGCTCATGAGCTGGTACGTGTATCTGCTTGGCGAAGAATTGGCAGTTGACACAATGTCGGACCAGCTGCTCGGCGTCGGCCACGGCAGTTGGCCAATAGAATCCGGCACGGTATGCTTTGCCGACCAATGTTCTGGAGGCGGCATGATTGCCGCACTCGCCTGAATGTATCTTATCGAGTAGCTTTATGCCCTCGGTTTGCGTTATGCATTTCTGCAGAATTTCTTGTTTTGCGTTTTTTCGCATGAGTTCGCCGTCCATGATGACGTAGTGTTTGCTGCGTCACACGACACGCGCACGCAGAATAGGATCGTCAGGCACATCCTCATCTGTAATGTAGCGGATGAACTCCAGGCGCCAATCGGACTGGTCGGTGGTCGTCGGCGTCGCCGTGGGTGGCTGAGATTGTGGTTCTAGTGCGTGGTCGTACGCGGCGTCGGGAGTAACCATATCGTTACTGTCGATGTCCATTAGGGCCACTTGGTCGGTTATTGCGTTGTTCGGCGATCGGGGGCGCGGGGGATTGAAATCCGGCTTCGCCGGGGATGTAATTGGGACATCCGACGCCTCCGTGATGGATGGTTCAATCAGATCATGGACGAATACGCCGTGTGGGATGGCGGCCCTAGTGGACCCGAGCTTTGACAACTTGTCGGCAGCTTCGTTGTTATCACATATTACGTGATGGAATTCGAGGCCGTAGAATTTATTTTCCAGCTGTCTTATTGCCGCGACATAGGCTTCCATCTTTTCACTGGTGGTGTCCCATAGCTTGTTTACTTGATTGATGACGAGGAGAGAATCGCCGTATACCATGAGCCGCTTGATGCCGAGCTCTACAGCGAGGCGTAAACCGTGTAACGCGGCCTCATATTCGGCGACATTATGTGATGCCGGGAAGTGGATGCGGAGAACGTAATTGAGCTCGTCCCCGGATGGGGCGGTGAAGTGTACTCCGGCTCCGGCGCCGTCGATTGTCAATGATCCATCGAAGCACATTTCCCAATACTCGTGATTGGACTCGTACCACGAAGTGGTAAGGTCCGACCACTCAGCAAGGAAATCGGCGAGGGCCTGCGACTTGATGGTGCTGCGGTTTCTGAACTTAATGGTGTAAGCCATAAGCTCGAGCGCCCATTTGACAATTCGACCGCTGGCGTCTCTGTTGTACAGAATGTCGCCAAGCGGGAAGCTTGTGACCACAGTGATTTGTCGAGACTGAAAGTAGTGTAGGAGTTTGCGCTTGGTGATCAGGATAGCATATAGCAATTTCTCGATATGGTGGTAGCGGTGTTTGGAGTCATTGAGTACTTCGCTCACATAGTAGACCGGGCGCAGGACCGGGTAAGCGTGCCCGGCTTCCATGCGCTCGACCACTAGTACCGTGCTGACCACACGATCGGTGGCAGCAATGTAGAGTAGTATTTCTTCGCCGTCGGTGGGCGCCGTTAGCACCGGGGGGTTGGTGAGGTAAGATTTGAGCTCTGCGAAGGCCGTGTCCTCCTTGGTCGACCACTCGAACTTTTCTTTTGCTTTGAGCAATCGAAAGAACGGTAGCCCTTTTTGCCCTAATCGCGAGATGAAGCGGCTGAGTGCTGCCATGCACCCCGTCAATTTCTGGATGTCTTTGACACATCGCGGGGGCTGCATGTTGAGTACTGCTTGTACTTTTTCGGGGTTTGGGCGTATGCCATCTTGGCTTACGACGTTGCCGAGCAGTATGCCGGAGGGGACACCGAAAATGCACTTGGTGGGATTTAGTTTCCACTGATATATGTTCAAGGCGTCGAATGTTCGTTGGAGGTCGGCGACCAGGGAATCGGACTTAGCGGTTTTTACCACTACGTCGTCCACGTATGCCTCGACCAGGCGATCTCTTATCTCATCCTCGTAGGCAATTTTGGATGGCGCGTTGGTACGTAGCTCCGGCGTTTTTAAGGCCGAAGGACATTGTTTTATAACAATAGGCGCCGAAAGGGGTGATGAAGGACGTTTTTTCCTGGTCGGCGACGGCAAGGGATATCTGATGATAGCCGGAGTAGCAATCTAAGAAAGAAAGCAGTTCACAACCCGCTGTGGAGTCGACGACTTGGTCGATTCGTGGTAAGGTGAAGGGATCTTTAGGGCAGCACTTGTTGAGACTGGTGTAATCAACGCACATTCTCCATTCTTTATTTTTCTTGCGTACAAGTACCGGATTGGCGAGCCAATCGGGATGATACACCTCTTTTATAAAGCCTGCGGCTAAGAGTTTTAATACTTCTACCCTAATCACCTCCCTCTTGTCGTTCGCGAACCGTCGGAGCTTTTGCTTGACCGGTTTGGCGGTTTCGGAGACGTTCAGGAAGTGCTCGGCCCGTTCCCTGGGAACACCCGGCATGTCTGCTGGTTTCCATGCAAACACGCTGATGTGCCTCCGGAGGAACTGGACGAGCGCGCTTTCCTATTTGTCGGGATGATTGGCCCCTATGAGGGTCATTCTCTTCTTGTCGCCCGGGATGAGCTCGATTTCTTTGTAGTCCCGACTCTTCTGGGAGGAGCGCTTTGCCTCCTTGAGCGGTATCTGGAGATCGGCCGGAGGGATAGACTTGGCTTCGAGCACCATGTCCGTCATGCGAGTTCGGAGGTCGGCGAGGTCGGCGGCGGCGAACGAGGCAGATTCGCAGTTACACGCCATGAGGATGTTGCTGCGTAGAGAAAGAATTCCCTTCTCGGTGGGCATTTTAAGCACCATGTAGCCGTAATGGGGGACCGCCATGAATTTGGCGATACCTGGTCGGCCGAGGATGGCGTGGTAGACGCCTTCAAAGTCGGCGACGATGAAGTTGATAAACTCCGAGCGGAAGTGTTGCTTGGTGCCGAACTGGACCCGTAGAGTGACTTGGCCAAGGGGCATAGATGGCTTCCGTGGCATCACGCCCCAAAATGGTGAGTCGTAGGGCTCTAGGTCTTCTGCCTTGAGGCCGAGCTCTTTGTAAGTCTGCAGGAATAGTATATTCAGGGCGCTGCCTCCGTCGACCAGTACTTTTTCGAAACGAAGGTGCTGGATGACGGGGTCGAGGACAAGGGGGAAACGACCGGAGTCCTCCCCTCGTGCCCACATGTCTGCTCGGCTGAACGAGATCGGCTGCTCCGACCAGGCGGATGCCTTTACATCTGCAATGGGCTCCTGGTCAGCTTTGCTGAAGGCGATTATGGCCCGTCGGAGTAGCTTCTTGTCCCTTTGGGATTCGGTTGCGACTTTGCCGCCGAAAATGACCACGACGTTCCTCTCGGGTTCTTTGAACTCTCGGCGCTCGTCGTCGTCGGAGTTGTCGTCATCCTTCTCCTGCTTGACGTTTTTGTCAGCGTTCCTGTTGCCCTTCCGATTCTTGTTGCCACGTGCGGTCGCCTTGTGCTGGCTTTGCTGAAGATGTTAGCGAAACCCCAACACTGACTGAAGGTGTGGCCTTTGTTCGGATGCCTTGGGCAATCCTGACTGAGGATTTTGTCGTAGTCCTCGTCATATGACTGAAGGTGTGGCCTTTGTTTCCGCGATTTCGCTGGCCGTCATCTTGTCTTGATCTCTTGCGTCCTTGCCGATCATCCTCGCGGCTGCGGCTGCGCCGCTCATAGCGATGGGTGTCGCGGCGAGCGTCGCGGTTTCCGCGACTTTGCCCGCGGTAGTCACGATCGCGGTCGTCGTCGTCGTCGCGGCGATTGTTGCGCCGTGAAGGCCCGTCGCCCTTTTCTGGGCGTAGGGCATCATCGACACGTGTCCATTCGCCTGCTATCTTCAGGGCTTCGCCCATTGTCTTGGGTTGGGTCCGGAGGAGCTCGATCTTGCACTTCTCGTTGTGGGTTTGGGTGAGACCCTTGATGAAGAGCTCAACAGCCTCCTGCTGTGTGATGTCGGCGACCGTCGTCCATACGTCATTGAAACGGCGTATGTAGTCGCGGAGTGGCTCATTGGGGTAGTCGTGGATCTGGGCCAAGGCGTATTTGGAGCCGGGTTGATGGCACGTTGCCTTGAAGTGCTCTGCCAGCATCTGACGTAGCTGGGGCCAGCTATGGATTGAGCCCTCGCGCTGGCGCATGAGCCAATTGGTGGGTGAAGGACCCAAAACGACCGGCAAGTAGTTTGCCATCATGCGTTCATCACCTCCTGCTGCTCGAACTGCGGTCTCATACAGGAAGAGCCATTGGTCGGGATCTTTGCGACCGTCATATGGCTTTACATCGCTGGCCTTGAAGTTCTGCGGCCAGCGTACTTCCCGGAGTCGTTCGGAGTATGGTTTGGGGCCAGGAATCTCGAAACGGCCTCCGTCATCACGTCGCTCGTCGTCGTAGCGACGGTCTCTGCGTCGGTACTGGTCGACTTCGCCGTCGTCGCGATAAACTCGATGATCACGTCGTTCCCGGTGGCGGCGCGGTGGGTCGTCGCGACGGCGTTGGTCCGGAGATCGCCGCCGTCGATCACGGTTTATAGAACGGACGTCGCGACTGGAGAATTCGGAACTGGAATCCGTGGAGTGGTCGGAAGAGCGAGCTTGCCGGTGACTTGGATCGTGGTTTGCGGAGCCTTCACGCATATCCGAGTTGCGCTGCCGGCGGCTGCGTTGCGCGGACGCCGCTGGAGCCTCCGGAGGTCGCTCAGCTCGGCGCATGCGGTTCACCTGTCCTTCAGCAGCTGTCAGGTGATCAAGGATTTCTTGAACCCCAGGAGTGTTGGCTAGCGCCTCCAGCTTACTCTTGGCGACTGCTATGTTAGCAGTTGGGGTTTTGGGGACCCTGCGCTCCCCGACCAGATCGAACTCGTTGGCCAAGTTGCGGTTGATGTGCCGAACCTAGTCGGCTCGGCGCTCTGCGTCCTGCCGCGCTTGCTCACGTCTGGTATTCCGTCGTGCGTTGCGCGCTAGACGGTCGCGCCACTGGTCGGGATTTTCATTGTCGACAGTTGGCTCATCGGCGCTGACCATGAACACGGTACTTCCGAATCCAGGTGGGATCTCGATGTAAACATCTTCTTGACTTGGCGCAGGCGCCACCTGGGTTGCGTCTTCTCCCGTCGCGTTGTGTTCGGTGCCTTGGTCGACTTCCAGTGCCATTGGCGAGACTTGCGTCGTCATGGAGCTCGATGTTTCCATGGGAGCCAGGGGCGTGTAGCCGATTGCGGCGAGGAGTTGTCCAGGAGACCCTGCGTCGAGCGCTGCTTGGACGGTGGAGGGGAGCGGTGGAACGTCGGAGCTGTTGGTGCTGGGCGGCTGCCCCATAGCGGCGCCGGAGTCCTGTGAAACGATCATGTTGATGAAGTGGGGCGGAGTAAATTCTGGTTGTATGGTACCACTGCGTCGAGGATCTAATGGAGGGAAGAGCTCCTCGTAAGATGCGGCGGAGTTCTTTAGCCCAAATAGGAAAGGGCTACTGTGATCGCCGGTGGAAATAGGGCGTGGTGGGCGGTGTTGCGAGCGCCTCGGGCGATCCGATCTAACTAGATCTGGATCTGACCGGGATCCTTGAACGTTGCTGCGTTTCCGCCGTTGTACGGGGATGAAACCATCATCGACTCGGAGGTCGGCAAGTTGCTTAAGCGCGGATTCCGCGAGGGCGAGAGTTTCCGCCAATCCTTCCCCATGGCGATCGATCATCTCAATCAGATCTGAATTATCAATCCAGCGCCCTTGATACCACGGGATCGGCAGTCGAGGAGGTGGCCCCAGCGGCTTCTCGACGAGACCGGAGGCTTGGTCGGCCGGTGGTGTCGGGGCCTGAATGGCGAGTGCGGTTGCCTCGACGACCGGCTTATCCTCAAGGTGCCGCAGGAGTCGAAGGAGCCGAAGGTAATCTGAGCGATGGTGTCGAGTTCCATGGATGCAGGGAAAGAAACCATCTTGTTCATCTTAAGATCTATGCGCACACCCCCTACCTGGCGCGCCACTGTCGACGAAATATGGTCGGCAGTCTACCACGGGTATGCCCTTGGTAGTAGATTGATCGGTGGAGGCACACTAGATGGCGAACTAGATGGAATCAAGAACACGAGACGCAGTCTTTTAGACAGGTTCAGGCCGCGTATCGCGTAATGCCTTACGTCCTGTGTCTTGATTATTATATGCGAGACATGAGATCCCTTTCGGAGGGGGTCCCTGCCCGCCTTATATAGTGGTCGGAGGGCAGGGTTACACGTCCGGGTATCCCGGCCTGGTCGGTTACAATTGAGAAATCGTATACATATCAAATCCGTCTTCTATAGATTGACATCTAACTTGCCGACCAGATCGGCCTAGGGCTCCGGACCTTCCTTCCTTGTCTTCCAAGGCACCCGACCGAGATTGGGCTCTGATCGGGCTGATCTTCTTGGGCCAATGCCTCGGTCCGAGTAGGCCTAAAGGCATACCCTGCGGGTATGGGGGTTAATCCCCCCACAATCAGGAGTAACAAAATGAGTAATGGTATTTCTTCTGGAACGTTTTACAATTCTTTGATGAAAAAATCTTGTATTTCTATCACCTGAAGTAGCCCAATTTTTCTTGTACCTTTGCTTGTGATATGCTTCCTCCCTTGCAAGGATATTTTCATGTTGATGTATTAGTAACATCTGTAGCCTGTGATTCTGCTCACCTGGTAGTTTGCTCTGAAGTTCCAAGAGTCTCTCCTCAATAGCATTGAGCACTTTTTTGTTATTGGGTTTATTTTTTCTCCACCTGCACAAATCCTTAGCAAGATACATATGTTTTAAATGAAAAGGCCTGAAAGACGATTTTTGCCGGCTCCTTTTGGTGACCTGCTCATAATCCTCGCTTAACAGCCACCAATTTTCAAATTTAAACGACTTTGACAATCTGCACCAAGAAGAGTTAGTGACTGCTAGAATAGGACAGTGATCACTTTTGAGCATTGGTAGGTGGTACACAATAGTATTTGGAAATTCAGTGCACCACTCAGCATTTGCAAGAAACCTATCAAGACGTTCATAGGTAGGACAAGAATCGAAGCGTTTGTTTGTCCACATGTAAGCAGGACCATGAAAACCGAGATCAAATAAACCACAATCTTTAACTAAGCAACAGAAATTAGCAATAGTACGAGAATTAGTTGGTCGAGGACCGAGCTTTTCAGATACATGCATAATGTTGTTCATATCCCCATAGAAATAAAAGGCAAGTTCGGGTGAGACATTACAAAATGACAAACTTGCTTCCAGATCCAGCTAGTCTTATGGTGGTGGGGGTCTCCATAGATACAAACTAGACCAAATTTCTTATGAACATGCTTATGATAACAGAGAGCGAAAATATAAAAATGATTAGACTCTACTAGGTTTATTTCAACATGACTTCTAGATAAGAGCCAAAGACCTCCAGATTGACCTTCAGACGGAACAATATGAACATTGTCAAGATTGAATTTATTAACAAGGTCCATTTTATTAAGACGAGAGTTTCTAGTTTCTGAGATGAAGATTACCTGAGCATTGGTGGAAGAGATCAAGCGAGCAAGGTGGCGCATCTTTGAACTGTCAAGGCTCTCGCCAGCCCCCTGACAGTTCCATGCCAGTAGACTCATGGCGCCGAACCTGCTGGCTACTATGAGCCGTCACACCTGCTGACCACCATACCTGTTGACCTCCGCAGCTCCGCCCCCGGCTGCATGCGTCGACTGCGACGAGCGGCCCGCGGTTCCAGATAGGCACCGCACGCGTGCGCTGGATGGGCAGCGCTGTGTAGGGTCGAGATGGCGGACTAGAGGGGGGTGAATAGTCCTCTCTAAAAATAATCGTGTAGGCTAGATAATATAAATACGGAATTAAAACTATTGGTCTAGCCAAGACTACACCCCTCTATCTAAAATATTAAGCACCTTTAAAAGGGGATTTCTAAACAAGAATACAAGGTGCTAGGCTAGAAAGCGCTCTTCTAATTGAATCTAGCTTGCAAGGTCACACAAACCTAAGCAACTAGTACTTAACACACCGGGGAAGCACCTACACAATTCTAGTGAGCAAAAGCACAAATCTAACCTAAGTTCACTAAAGATGCTCAAGAATAAGGCTACACAAGCCAAACCCAAGAGCTCAACTTATTTAGCTACACAAGCTAATTAATTACAAGAGAAATACACACAAGCACAATATATATGAATGTAAATACAAAGCTTGTGTATCGGAGAATGCAAACCACCGAGAAGAGTAGACAATGGTGACACGGTGATTTTTATCGAGGTTCACTTAGTTGCCACCAAGCCACGTCCTCTTGTGTCGACCAACACCTTGGTTGTTCCTCCAGTAATTGGCTCTCCACGCCAATGCCTCTCAAGGCAAGCCTCCTCAAAGGCACTACGAGTGAACCCACACACACGTGCAGTAACTCAATTACACGAGCAATCCACTAGAGTTACTCTTTGCGATCCTCGCGGGGTGAGCACAAAACCCCTCACAAATCACTTCTCCGGAGCACCGCACAATCTCCTTGCGTGCTTCACGGAGTCACAATCCACCAACCGTCTAGGTGATGGCAATCACCAAGAGTAACAAGAAATCCACAATTACAATCACCACCTAGTGCTACAAATTTGAATCACAAATGCATACACACTAGGTTTCCAATCCTCTCTCAAATTAGCACAAATCTTGAGTGTAAGAGGAAAGAAAGGAGGTGGATCTTGAAGCTCTCATCCACACCAACACATGGCTCTCACTCTCTCCTTAAAATCTTAACTCAAATCATGGGAGGAAGAGTGGAGAAGGATGAACCATAACTCACAGGAGCAAAGGGGAGGAGCTCACTGTTTATCTGTAACTCACCGAGACCAGGAGAGGGGGGCAGGGTGCCGCACGGCCTTATCCTAGCAGGCCCTGGCCGACGACAACGGCCAGCCAACGGTCGGCTCCCACACGCTCCTCGATTCACTCTGCTCTGCGCAGCCAACGGGAAGAAAACCGAAGGAAAGCTGGAGCTGCTGTCTCTCGGTGCTCTCTCTGTCTCACACGAAGAGGCAGGCGATGGGGCAACAATATTTGCTTCGGCAGCTGCAGGCCAAGGCAAACAGCAGCCCAGCGGCAACTCTTGCCCAGGACGTGCCGGGAGCAGCACAGCGGCCCAGCCAGGCGGCGGCCCACGCGAGGCAGCCCAACAGCAGCGGCAGCACCAGCCCGCCAGCAGCAGCACGACCCGCGAAGGGCAGGAGGCCCAGCAGTGCAAGCCACCAGCAGCAGCAGCGTCGGCCCACCTGGGAAGACGACGGGCCAGCCCACGAGCAAGCACACGCCCACGCTCCCAATGGGCACACGACAGGCCGGCCTGCTCTCTGTTGTGCACTTTGTGCATGCCCACTCACATGCATCCATTTCAAATTTAAATGGACCAATGGCAAGCCAGCGCACCACATCATTCTGGACAACATTCATGCATATGGCAAGAAAATTTCCAGGCCACTCATGCCTACACCGGCCTCTTTCATTTGCTGGTGGAAGCAACAACTCTCTTCAATTCCAGGAGTATTTTTAGCCGGTGCATGCAAATGATCGACTTCCAGACTTCCAAAGCATGGGCACCTGCACTCTTCTCCACCGAATCACAACTGGAAATAACCAGCGGCCACAGCTCCTCTAAAAGAAGCACACGCCATGCATCTATATATAGAGCAAAGCATCCTCTCTCCTTTTCTATTTATCCCTTCAAATTTAAATGGACCAAGGGCAAGCCAGCGCACCACATCATTCTGGACAACATTCATGCATACGGCAAGAAAATTTCCAGGCCACTCATGCCTACACCGGCCTCTTTTATTTGCTGGTGGAAGCAACAACTCTCTTCAATTCCAGGAGTATTTTTAGCCGGTGCATGCAAATGATCGACTTCCAGACTTCCAAAGCATGGGCACCTGCACTCTTCTCCACCGAATCACAACTGGAAATAACCAGCGGCCACAGCTCCTCTAAAAGAAGCACACGCCATGCATCTATATATAGAGCAAAGCGTCCTCTCTCCTTTTCTATTTAACCCATAAAAATTCTCTCTCTCCAAAGAAGCCAAATAAAATAGCACAAGAGATAGCTTTTCACAAATAATTTTTTCAAGGATATCTCAACATCTCACCACGTCACTAAGCGAATGCATATGCAAATGAGACTCAACTTAGTGGCACTAGATAACCGATGCAATTAAAGACTTCCCCTCTTAATAGTACAGTTATCAAACCTAAACCCGGTCTATTTCTTCTCTACTCAACCTTAGACCGGTGAAATAAAAAGAGTATATATACATTAAATGTTTTTGGGCCCTTGAGGCCACATCGTCACGACCACGATCAAAAACTAACTTATTACATGGGCTCGGATGCCCAGTTTTTGGCTCACAGGCCCTCATCGTCGCCAGCAGCAGAAGGGAGCACCTCAGCCTCGAACAGCTTCACAAGTTTCTCTCCAGGCTCTTCCGCCGCCTGGACGAACTCCATCAGGACCGCCTCATTCTCATCTGGTGTCTTGCCCGAGTCGGTGACGAAGCCCCCAGCAACGGCATCGAAGTCGTAGAGGAACCCGGAGCGGACGACGGCCATGGCTCTCTTCACGCAATGATGTAGTGCGTCTCGCACCCGCTCATGGACTCGACCGCTCAGCGCCGTCAACCGGCGTACGAAGGATTTCCCGGGTGCATCCTCCTCACCGTCGACGTCAGGATCGACCTCAAGGGCGTCACAGACGGTGGCAATTGCACAATGGAACAGGTTGTTCTGCCCCGCCTCGGCCTCAAGGAGGACCTGGAGCGAAGCCGCGTTCTCCTCAGGCTTGCGTTGCCGCTTCTCCGACTCTAAAAACAAAAGGCCAAGTCAGCTTCACGGCCAGGGAACTTCGAGTCAAGACCAGAGTGCAGTACGGAACTCACCATCGGCATGGGTCTTCCAGCCCAGAACCTCATCCTGCAGCTCACCAAGCGACTACTTGGCCTCCGACAGAGCCTCGTCCCTGTCCTGGATAGTGGCCTTGAGGTCCTCGATGACCTTGCCGGTACCCAAGAGGGCCTTGTTCTTTCGCTGCATGGTCTCCTTTAGCGCCTTGGCCTTCTTCGACAGGGTCTCAATGCTAGCGGTGGCTCGTTCGGCCTGCAGCTTGAAGGCGTCACGCTGCTTACCAACCCGAGCGAGGTCCTCCTAGAGCTCTTTCACCCGCGCCTCTAGTGGGGCGAGGTCGTCCCAAGCATTGGCTACACGGAGGTCGTCCACCTCGGCGCTCTTCTTGGCCAGCCGCTCGTTGGCGGCATCGACCTGCGCCCACTGTCAGGGCAGCGCGGCCCACATGCGCTCTCACAGCGGAGGAACCTTGACTTGCGGCACGACTGCTCCTTCAGCTCCTATGATAGGGTCGAGATTAGAAACAAAGTAGGGCGAAATGAGGAAACCAAACCCCAGCATATAGAAAGACGCTACTTACCTCAAAGGCCTCGACCATATTCTTGGCAAGGCTGTCAGTCAGCGTCCGCAGAACCGTCTCGGAGTGCTTCCGGAGGCCCTCGACGTACTGCAATTGGTTCACCTCGTCCTTGTCATCGAGGACGAAAAAGGGCTCGGCCTCGGGGTTGCCGTGTCCCTAAACGTGAGAATGGGATGGTCCCACAACGGAAGCTCCTCCTCCGACCATACGAGCGCCAACTCCACGAGGTTGGGCCACGTACGTGACGACCCCGCGACTCCGGGCTCTGGCGCCACGGGCCGCTCCGGGACCTCCGCCATATCAACATCGACGTTCCGCTTCGCCTTGCTTACTGGGGAGTCGTCAGGGATGTCGATAACGGCATCCGAGGTCGACCTCGGAGCTGGAGGTGGCCCCTGGGCCATCAACGCCCCCGTCAGAGAGCCAGGCGATGGTGAGACCACCCCCTGCTCCTTTTCCACCGTCAGCTGCTCCGGCTGGACCTGCTGTAGCTATTGCTGTTGCTCCTGCTGCTGCTCCTATTGCTGCAGCTACTGCTGCTGTGGAGGCTGCTCCTGATGATGCTGCTGCTGGTGTAGCTCCTTCCCCACCTCCGTCTTCTCTTACACCCGCGCCGGTTCGCGGGTGGATGCGTCGGCCTCCTTGGCCTCAAAAGCCCTCGGGGCCCCCTTGGTGTGCCCCGACCCACGAGCGGCACCGCCAGCTGCGCCCACCTCGGCTGTCCAAAGGGCGACGACCTCCTCCGATGAGGCCTCCTCCTCGACCTTCTTTCGACGCTCTGTGGTGGCGTGCACGGATGCCACCCATGCAGCGTCCTGCTCCAGTGTCCATTTCACCAGGCCGGTGCAGGCCTTGAGCGCCTTGATGGGCGCGATGGCCGCCACCTCTGGCTTACGCTTAACGCTACGCAAAACACGTGAGTGTCAGAACGCATAAAATGGAAAGCAGCACAAGCTGACGAAATGAAAGACAGAAAACTTACCTAGAAAGGGGGAGCAGAGGCTTCCCCCAGCTGCTCAAACTACTCGGGGGCTTCCTCGACGAACCCCCCAAGGGCTCCTTTGTCGAGCCCTTCTCAGGCTCCTTGCCCGAGACTCTCGAGGCCTTGGCAGACGGGGCCAACGGGGTTCTCTTCTCCGCACTCGCCTGCCCTCTGGTTCTCACGCCAGAGGGCGGCGCACGGAGCCCAGCCGGCGGCAGCGTCACCTCACGCCTCGGCATGGGATGTGAGGACCGCGTGCACGAACGCGGCCCCACCGTCGACGACGCCTGATTCATCGTCTCAGCGGACTTCCTTCCGGAGGACCCCACGAGGCCCTTCTCTCCTCCTCCTCCCACGATAGACGCCGAGACTACCCTCGATGACCTGGATGTCAACCCCCCGTCGATGGGATCCTGCAGAGATCTTACATCAGGGAGGTGTGCAAGGGTGGCCGCGGTGTCAAACCACGGCTCTTCATCATCGACATCGCCCTCCTCCTCCGAGGAAGTCTCTGTTGATACTAGATACGCACATGAAAGAATCAAAGAGAAATAATCCGCAAGCGCACGGATATCGGTGAGCACTTCACCCGGGAGATATTCCGAGTATCGTTATTTATTTATCCGCTAGGAGAAAACGTGCATCCGACTAACCCAAATCTATACTTAACCCCCGAGCTACGCGACAAGGTAATGAGCGATATAGAGAGGATTACTACCACAGCCTCTCCTTCCAACCTATGGCAAGCTTTATAACTACTACTCTATGGGAGCACCTAAGAAAAGACACCACGAGAGGATGCTTAACCTAGCACTTTTGGACCTACCTTACCTACCGACGGAAGTGGATTACAAAGGTAACAAAGGGACCGTCATCTCCCCGCTACTACCACGGTTCCGGCCGGATAGGGAGCATCTACGAGTGAACCTAGCCCAAGCACCACGCTTACGCTATGAACGATTACTCTATTCCCAACCGGAGCGAATAAAGTAAACTCGTAAACCAAAGAGCAATAATAACAAGAACTTACTAGTATCGAAGTTGAATTGCGGAATGATCCTAGAACCAAGCCTCGGGTTAGGAGACTTGATCCCGCGGGTACAACCGGAGAGGAGACACCGACATGCCGGGCTTCCTCCAACTCTACCTCCACCCTATACTCTCTCTATCTATCTTGAATGCTAGGCTCTAGGGAGGAGATCCATTCAAGGGACCCCTCTCACACCGATCCTCTCGGAAATAATGAATTAGGGTTTCATGGGATGCCTCCTCCAGGGGCCGGGGCCCCGCTTATATAGCCCCCCAGGATGCACCGCAGCCCTCGGATCAAACCGACCTAAACGGACGATTATTATTCATCCTCAAAGGCGGTGGAACAGGGATCCGCGAGGCTGACGTTGATTGGCTGAACTGGTGAGTCGGCCGACCAAGGTGGGAGTCGGCCGACTCTCCACCGAGCCCGTTCGGGCTCCCGTTTGGTCCGAGCCTTCTCGAACCTTCCAGACACAGAATTTTCACCGGTTCCCGATTATCTCTATGTAAACTTGACATGTGGGCCTTCCTTGGGTATTTTCAGGTGACACCCGTAAAAGACATTCACCAAAACTCATGGAATTCTATTAGTGTAACCCCTATATCTAGTTGGTGAACATATTTTAGTCCTTTCTCATGTTTAGTTGACGGTAAAAATTGGCACTTAACGACCGTCAACAACTCCCCCAAGCTTACCTTTTGCTCGTCCCTGAACGAAGATAAACTCAGTGTGGATCAGGAGTTGCTACAATGCTTTCACACCTCAAAAGTACACATGCGTTCAAACAAGAACTCTCCTCCGGATTAGAGTGAACTATTCTGACTCAAAACTTACTCATATTACCTTTCACCATGGGGCTTGTAGCCGTCACTTGGGTCTTGAGCGGTTGAAAGACAGAGACGGTCAAGTCGAGCGCTATGTTTCTCGCTCTTTGATTAACTATTATTCCGGAGTTTTTGCAAGATTTTCAAATAAAACTCGAGTTTCCTTGTATGACCCTTTCAAGTCTCTCATTTGTGGTATTTCCGGATCCTCTCCAAGGCATGAGTAGTGTATGCCTTCTCTCTTCTCTCAAAATATGTGGTATTTGTGGAATTAAGGCATAGTGGAAAGTGCCTTCTCTCTCTCACCCTACTTCTAATAGGCTTATGTGGAGCTTATAGGTGGGGAGACACTCAAACTCACTTGCATATATTGCACAGCTTATACCATGGATCCAATAGGAACTAAAATAATAAAGTCATATGTGCATGTGAATGAGGAAATGGGATGAATGATAAGATGATGATGATAAGGAAATGATTATGAGGGGTGATCACTTGGCGAACATCTACTTCTACACTTGCTCCTTTGGGGATAACATGACTCCCTTTATTCGGAAACCTTGAAACTTCTTGAAGGGAAGGACTTGGCTACTCTTTCTTTCTTTCTCTTTTTTTTCTTCTCTTTTTTTTTCTTTTTTTTTATCTCTCTCTTTTTTTTTAGAGCAACCAATCCTCTGAAAACAAAACTTTAGCAACGGGGAGTGTATAACTTGAAATGATAATGACTGGAGCTTTTATGTAGGCAAATGGAACGGCGATGATTATTTCTAGATGTTCACTCCCAGGATAGGAGTAGAACCTTTTCTGGATGAAGTGAAATGAGTGGCGTATGTATTTTGTGGATGGATGGATGGATGGATGCATGCGTAGTCCCGGGGTAGGAGCGGCATAAGCGCGTATCTCCGGGGTAGAGACAAGACACAATATGTGGGGGAATGCGTACTCCCAAGGTAGGAGCGAGCGCATAGGTGCGTATCTCCGGGGTAGAGATAGCACAATATGTGGTGGATGTGGATCTATATGTAGGTGGTACTTCTAGGGACGAAGTAGCACGAATGAATGTAGTATTTATAAAATGGGTGCATGCTTCGAGGACAGAAGTAGCATAGATCAATGGATGGAGAGCACATAGTATTGACTTTAACCGCATGACTGGTTCCTTATGGGTCCACAGCATAACCACACTCAATGCCTATAAAGACTACACTCAAGCCTACAATATGATCTATATAAATAGATGGGTTTTCCTAATCTAGCAAGCATGAATGTATGGCTGTGGTAGGAATTTTGAACTCTCGTCATACAGGAACTCATCATGCAGAAATTTTAAGATTTTCAAATAAATTCTCCAGAACTCTAGTATCTCTAGGAACAAGATGGACAGCAGCTCAAAACTTTCCCATATCATATCCGTCAACTACCTAGACTTAGATCAAACATTCGCTACCCACAAGTTTCAGGTTCAGAGTAAATCTCAAATCTAAACAGTTATGTCCAAAACTCGGGAGAGTGCAAGGTTGAAAACTAGGTACTTGAAAGGGATTACGACAGAGCAACTATTCATCATTTCCATATAAGAGCTTACTCCAGGGATTACTTAAAGACAGATTAATAAGAGCTCTCCAAAAGTAGAAAAGATAGATAAGGAAATCTTTCTGGGTTTCTAAGGTTATGCATTTTTTAGTTGTTTTAACAAAGCAAGCTCTATAACTAAATAGACAAGTTGGAACACTTAGCTTGATACACGGGGGTGCTCTCCCCCAAGCTGGATGTTGACGTAGTATGTTGATGTTGCTGACTGGCAGTGAAGGCGTACTGCCCCTCTTAGAGTGTCAGGGATAATGGCTGTAGAGACAGCACTGCGACTGTTGAAGACAGCACTTTGACAAGGGACAGGACGTCCTTCTGCCTATTAGCTCTTCTTGATCCTTTAAATTCTGTGAGGCTCAAATAGACAGCAAAGCTTGTGGAACTGATTAAGCATTAGTGATAAACCTCTAAGCCTTGAATGTCTAGAACCTTCTTAACACAAAATCTTTTTAGCAGGATCTTAATATTTTTACAATTTTATATTTATGATATGCATGTAGAAAAATGCAACTAAGATGAAAACTTATTTTTATGCCACCACAAGGATATCTTTGTGGGCGTCGCACCACAAAATTATTCACATGGGGCTTAGCATTTTCTAGATGCAATGCAAGACAAAATTATTTTCTTTTCTAATGCGATGCGATAAAGTAAATATGCAACAAGAACTGATTATGCAGAAAGTAAATATGCTAAAGGAAAAACTTATGCAATGCTGAAGTGGGAAATATGGATAACTACCAAGTTACCTCCTTGGCGAGGGTTCGGTGTTTTAAGTCCTCTAAATAGGACTTCTTGTCATGTTCAATCCTTCGGTGCTTCATTTGATCTCAAAGGTAGAGACCTTGAGAACTGCACCTCTTGAGTTGGTAATTCTTGAGGAAAGTGTCACCATGTTCTTTCCTTGTCCAGTGGTCTGAAGTGAACCTTTAATTGTGATGCTAGCAGCATCTTGTTTAGTGTGCATGTTGCAGGTTCAGAACTTTATCACTGGAGCACCCTGGGATGAAGAGTAGATGCTTCTAGTGGGCCTCTCCTTGACCTTGTGCTCTACTTATTGTTTCTTCTCTGTAGAGGATTAGTGGACAACACATACCCGAAGGAATATACAAATAATAACAAGGGTAGAGATGTCATTAAGCTAAAGGTCATATTCTGTGCTACAGAAAAGATTGGGTTGAAAATTTTAATTAGCGTAGAACATTTACTCAACATTACTTCTTCTCTTAAAGATTGATTTTACTATGTCTTAAGTTTGATTGGTGTATGAAATCTATAGAAAATAGTCAAACTTATAGAGAGGAAGTAATTGCGAGTGGAGGGATTGCAAACCAGTGTGCCAGAGTGACGAGGGTTTGAGAAGAGGAAGGGCATTGTTGGATCATCATTAGAGGTGTCGGCGGCCTTCCTCCCCCAAGCTTGTTGTTGCTCATCATTGGAAGCCAAGTGTATGTGTTGAATCATTCCTCGAAGTGTGTTGTCACTATATGTTCTTTAGACATTGTCCATCCTCTGTTCTGAAGTCTGTTGGAGAGGGATCTTGATTCTAGGTCCATTGAGCAAAGATCTCTCCTTTGCATTCTTCTTTTCTTTGGACTATCCAATCTAGGACGGACAGTTGCATGATCTTCTTTTGTCAACCATTCTTGATTTTTGCTGAGCCTTGGTCGACTAATTGATGTTCATTGGAGATGTAGACGGGAGTTCTTCCTTGATGGTCTTTGTCTTCTAGCAGCATGGCGAAGAGTTGCAGTTAATGATACGCCATCCGTCTTGATGATCAAGGAAGGGACATCATTAATTGTATGCAGGCTTCATCTCCAATGGCATAGGGACATCATCTTGCAAATGTAGTTGTTCATGGTCTTCTTGGGCTTGGTCGGTAGTCAACCCTTGATGGTGATTGGTTGACACAAGGATGCATGCTATCATGACATGCTTGTCCTTACTTTGCCGACGTGCAAGATGGTGTCTTCAAGAATAATAAGAGCGTGGTCTTTGATTGACCAAAATGAGGTGAGTTTCTCCCAGCTTCTCATTGGTGTCCTAGCTCGAGTTTTGGGCTCAATACTATGATGTCTTCAAGGTTGCTCATAGTTTGTCGCCTTGTTCATCCACTTCCTTTGGGTGAGTGCTATTGATGTGGATCCTTCTTGTAGCACTCTTGTCTCCTTTGTTCCATCACTGAAGTGGTGATTTGGCAGGTTCACCATGAATAGGCAGGCCATACATTCTTTCAACTCTTTCTTGGACGATGAATGAGCTATGTCTTCTGTGTGAAGTATTGTTCAGGTTCATCATATGCCTTGCTTCATCTCTGATGTGAGTTCATCTCAGGACTTTCCCAATTTGAATTTGGAAGTTTTCTCATAGGGGTTAGTCCAACAAAATATACCAATATCTACTACAAAGACAATTTTAGTTCAATAACCAAACTAGACTCCATGTCTAATCTAATTAAGGAAGGCAATTTAACCTAAGCACCATGCTTAATTTAAAAACCTTTAGAAGTACCCATATTGCAATTATGAAGCACCTCTAAACTAAAGCATACTATAGCAAACAAAGGTAGCATAAGAGCACTACGCGAGATTTACTCAAACGGTGATGGCGGGCATGATTAATGTTTAGCAAATTGAGCATGCCAAAGGTAGGGAAAACCAAGATAATGTAGCAACATGGCAAGGGAATCTATTTATGGATTTATATCCCCCAAGCTTGAATTTGGTAGAAATCAAGATTGGATGAATGCAATTCAATGTTGCATAGTGATTGGTTGGGCATACCTTGCATGTGTTATTCCTTTGATCTTTTTGCTTCAAATCTGGAAAGGTTAGTGACACGAATACCCGAAGGAATATTTTCACAATTATAACTCTATGCTCATTTAACAAGGACAACACAATAGAAAGGTGAACAGTTATGCCATGATCTGAATAGTGCTTGTTTTAGGACACTAAGCTTGTCCTTGGGAAACCTTCAAGATGTGAATTGGTGAAGTGGTTTCCCCTCCAACACCAATCTATGTGCACTAATCTCAGGATTCAACACAATGAGATCTACAATATTTATGATAAGTATATATGTCTACAACCACCCTCTTAATATCTTTAGGAACAGGGAGCATGAGGGGGTTGAAGATCTCGTGTGGGGCAATGTTAGAGAGACTAAGTGAATCAGGAGATTTTTCATATGAGCAAGGTATTGATGGGGTGTTTAAGAAGTAACTACTTTGCTCATTGAAGCCTCCATCATCTTTCACTTCCAAGGGTGACTCGACATAAATGTCCAAAATTCCCCCTGGACCGTCTATCGAAATGATCTCATCTAAGGCCTTATCCACCCATTCAATGGCAATAGCACATAGGTTTTTAATGCTCTCTAGCCATGGATGTTGCTCTTCAAGATCCTCTATATGTTCTCGATGATTCCTATGCATGGGATATGTACACGGATTTCTAGGATCGTCGGGAGGTTTGGGAGAAAAGCATAGAACGAGTCATAGGGGTCAAGGATGGGTTTAAAGATGGGTTCGTATTTTATATCTAATGTGGGCACACAAGGGGAGAAGATAAAGGTGGATCCTAGATGGCTTCGCTCTCCTTCTATGGCATCACTTGACATGCCATCCTTGAGTCTTTCTAAACGTCTTTCAAAGGGATTGGGTGTGAGACGCTTTCTAAGAGATCTCTTCTTGAGAAGATTGTCAATGTATGCACTAAAAGATCTCTTATGAAGCGGGAAGTTTATGTTCCTCCCAAAACTGCCATCTAAAATAATTTCTAAGGATAGAATTACTTCTTTCCATAGAGAATTTTGGAGTACTATTGGTTTGGGATGGATAGCCAAATCATGGGATTGGAATGTTTGCAAAGTGGCTATTAAAACTTCCTCTTCTAGTTTGGGGGATGATTCCTTCTCTACCTCTAGGATGTAATCACGAAGTCTAGTGCAAGGAGTATGTCCATTAATAGTAAGGACAAACCTCACTTCACTAAAGGGTAAAGAAAGGAAAACTCCTCCAAAGGTGATATTATCAAGACCCATATACAGATGTTGAAGAAGAACATGGTCTTGTAAGGCTAGGTCTAAACCTAAAGTTATAGGAAGATTAAAAGATTCCCTAAGTGTAGCAAAAAGTTCATTACCTACTTGATCGAGAAGATAGGACTTTGGGTTCATTACCTTCTCCATGGTTAGAAGATAGGACCTTGGGTACAATACCCTCTTGATTAGAAGATAGGACTCTAGCAGAAAAGGGTTGGCTTTGACCTATTGCAACCACAGATTGGTGTAGCTCATAGCTAGATGTGAAAATCATGGGTTCTAGAGGCTCTAAGCATGTGCTCATGGGTGCAAGATATTGGTGGATAGGCGTGGAATTTGGGTTATCCATAAGGATATAAAAAGAAAAGGCAAAATAAAAATACAAAAAGATAAAAGTATAATACAAGGTTAAGCATGACTTAAGGTTATCTCAATGAGACCGTCTTTCTCCCGACAACGGCGCCGGAAATGCTTGTTGATACTAGATACGCACACGAAAGAATCAAAGAGAAATAATCCGCAAGCGCACGGATATCGGTGAGCACTTCACCCGGAGATATTCCGAGTATCGTTATTTATTTATCCGCTAGGAGAAAACGTGCATCCGACTAACCCAAATCTATACTTAACCCCGAGCTACGTACAAGGTAATGAGCGATATAGAGAGGATTACTACCACAGTCTCCTTCCAACCTATGGCAAGCTTTATAACTACTACTCTATGGGAGCACCTAAGAAAAGACACCACGAGGATGCTCAACCTAGCACTTTTGGACCTACCTTACCTACGACGGGAAGTGGATTACAAAGGTAACAAAGGACACATCTCCCCCGCTACTACCACGGTTCCGGCGGATAGGGAGCATCTACGAGTGAACCTAGCCCAAGCACCACGCTTACGCTATGAACGATTACTCTATTCCCAACCGGAAGCGAATAAAGTAAACTCGTAAACCAAAGAGCAATAATAACAAGAACTTACTAGTATCGAAGTTGAATTGCGGAATGATCCTAGAACCAAGCCTCGGGTTAGGAGACTTGATCCCGCAGGTACAACCGGAGAGGAGACACCGACATGCCGGGCTTCCTCCAACTCTACCTCCACCCTATACTCTCTCTATCTATCTTGAATGCTAGGCTCTAGGGAGGAGATCCATTCAAGGGACCCCTCTCACCCGATCCTCTCTGGAAATAATGAATTAGGGTTTCATGGGATGCCTCCTCCAGGGGCCAGGGCCCCGCTATATAGCCCCTAGGATGCACCGCGGCCTCGGATCAAACCGACCTAAACGGACGATTATTATTCATCCTCAAAGGCGGTGGAACGGATCCGCGAGGCCGACGTTGATTAGGCTGAATCGGTGAGTCGGCCGACCAAGGTGGGGAGTCGGCCGACTCTCCACCGAGCCCGTTCGGGCTCCGTTTGGTCCGAGCCTTCTCGAACCTTCCGTTACGGAATTTTCACCGGTTCCCGATTATCTCTATGTAAACCCGACATGTGGGCCTTCCTTGGGTATTTTCAGTGACACCCACTGTAAAGGACATTCACCAAAACTCATGGAATTCTATTAGTGTAACCCCTATATCTAGTTGGTGAACATATTTTAGTCCTTTCTCATGTTTAGTTGACGGTAAAAATTGGCACTTAACGACCGTCAACAGTCTCCGGTGGAGACTCCTCCTCTGGGAGGCCGTCACACTTTTGCTGCCGACGGCGCCTTATCAATGCCTCACGGGCAAGGATCTTCGCGTCGCATTTTGCCTTCACGTCGTCCTTTGCCTTTTTCTTTTGCTGGGCATGAAAGCATCTCACCTGGCGGTCCACGTCCTCTGGGAGCGGGGGCAACGAGTCCCTAACGTCTGGCAGCTCCTGCATGCAGACGATGACCAACTAAGACAAAAACACGAGAGGAAAAACGAATCGAGGGTCAACCGCTTGGTACTCACCAGCTGCGCAGACCCCTGGTTGGGGCGCATCGGGACCTGGTTCACCTCCTTCACCTTGAAGCCTCCCACCACTGCACGCACCCGCTTGGCACTGGCGTCGAGGGCAAGCGTCTCGCTCGACATCTGGCTCCCCTCGAGCGGCATGTCAGGAGTCATCTGGTCCATGCGCAGCCGACGGCGCATCAGAGGCTAGACCCTTCGGCTGTGGAACGCCGAGACGACAATACCCGCAGTCAGCCCGCGGTGACGCAGCGTCCTCAGCGCGTCGAGGAGCGGCTCTAGCCTGGGTTGGTCATCCTGAGCGACGACGTGCGACCATTCCTCTGGTCGAGACATGACGTCTTGGCCAGAGAAACGCGGTAGCGCACCATCATCGTTCCACAGGTAGAACCACCCATCGTGCCACCCACTGTTGGAGGAGATCATCTGCGCCGGGATGTACATCTCCTTGTAGAGCGGCCGCACCTGGAGGACACAGCTCCCGGCGTGCACCGCCTTCCGCACCCCCTTTGCTTGCGTCACCTTGGCAAAGTGCTCCGCCTTGAAAAGATGGAGCCATAACTCCTAGTGGGGCTCCATCCCCAGATACCCCTCACAGACGGCCGTGAAAATGGTCGCCTGGGAGATGGAGTTTGGGGCGAGATGATGGAGCTCCACCCCGTAGTGGTAGGGGATCGTGCACATGAAGCAGCTTGACGGGACCCCGAACCCCCTCTCGTGGAACGAGATGAAGCTCACCACGTAGCCCGCCGGCGGATCCGGCTCACGGTGGTCGATCGGTGGCACTATCCACTTCGGTCGGTCGCGGTGGGTGTTAGGGCGGAGGAGGTCATCGTGCACGAGCTTCTGCAGCTTCGCCTCCATCACCGAGGAGCGGATCCAGGGATCCACTGGGAGGATCACGCCGTCGCCCACCATGGAGCAGTGGAGGTCTATGACATCCGAGTTATCTTTCTTTTACTTTTTTCCATTTTTATCCTTTCCAAACCATGAACCAAACACCCATCTCTCATCTCGCCGCTCCAAAGGACGCTAGTTTGGAGCCACCACCATCATCCCATCCTATTCTTTCACCTAGCTATGAGCTTCGCCCTAGTTTCATAGCTATGGTTCAGAAACTATCTTTTGCTGGGGAAGAAGATGAAAACCCCTATACTCACTTACGTGATTTTGGGCAATTGTGCTCGTGTCTTCTTATTGAAGGCATGACACACAATACCTTGAAATGGAAGCTACTCCCGTTCTCTTTGACGGGAGTAGCTAAACTTTGGTATGCTCGACACGTAGAGAGTGCGCATGGAGAGTGGGAAAGCCTTCAATCCAAATTCTGCTTAGCTTTCTTCCCTATCTCTCGTGTTGCTCATCTTTGAAGAGAGCTCGTAAACTTCCAGCAAAGGAAGGAGTCTCTTGGTACGGCATGGGCCTATTTCATAGAGCTAGTATCCCTTGGCCCTGATCTTGCTTTAACCGAGCCAACATTGTTACAACACTTTTACCTCGGTCTTAGCAAAGATTCCACACAATTCCTTGACATCTCTTCTGGAGGAGCATTCCTTCGTCATACTACTAGTGAAGGAAGGAAACTTCTAGACAAAATTCTTGAAAACACCCACCACACTAATGTGTATGATGAACCTCCTAAAGAAGAGAATGAATCCATCCCCAAGCAAGAAGAAATCTCGATAGCTGAATCACCAACAATACCATCCAAAGATTCTACCATCGATCCTGAACCACAAATACCACAAATATCGAAGGAGGAAGAAATCCATCCTCTAAATCACTCCTTCGATATCGAGGCTAAACTCTTAGATGATCTTGCTAGTTTTGGGAATACCCCTAACCATCCTATCCAAAGGAGACCTTCCAAGAGACACCATTCAAACCCTCTCAAGAAGAGATCTCTTCAGGAACCTCCCAAAACAGCACCACTTTATGCCTCAAGTTCTCAGGTAGCACATAGGGAAAAATCTAGGATCCTAAATGAACTTCCAAAAGGAACGCCAACTGTGCCATAGAAAGAGGACCAAAGTTCCTTAAAGTAAACTCTATCCTCTCCCCTTCTATGCCCACATCTGCCATATCCTTTGAACCTATCTCTAAACTCATCCTTGATCCTGATGATCCCAATGGTGCTCGTCCTTTTAAGTCCTATGATGGTCTAGTCATTGATTCTAGGGATTCATTAAGACACCCAAGGCATGGAAGTCATGAGGGTCATAAATCTAACCAAGAAGAGAAAAAACAATAGTTGGAGAATCCATCCACTGTTGTAAGTCAAGAATGGTTAGATGAGGCCAATGATTCAAAGGAAGGCACTAAATTGCCCATTCATGTAAGGAGAATATCTTGTCAAATCATGGGCAATTATAGTAAAATCTGCTATGGTCCTAGCCTTGGGATGAACATCATCTAATCCAATCCCAAAAATGTCTTGGGCTCCCGAATGGTTAAATCCTTGATTGTTTGGGAGTCCTTAAAGACGTACCTGTGGTGATTGATGATCTAAAGGCCTCCCTAGATATCCACATCTTTGACCTTCCCGGACTTTCCTTTCATCTCACTTTTATTGGAAGGCCAATTGAGCGAATCCTAGGGAATGCTTCAGGAAATGAGAAGCTTGGTCATAGAATTGGCAAAGAATATCTACCGATTTGGACTTCCCAACCTCTTAGCACAAAGGTAGAATGTAGTTCTATTCTTGATCCAAGGGGTGAGCTTAAGACGATTTCACACACAACCATGACATATCCAAGTCTTGAGGAGGATATGGAATGTCATGAGAAGGAAAGTGCCCACCCACTCCTTGAGATGGAAGACCCTATCAATGAGCATGGAAGTCATCCTATGATCCTCTCATCAAGCCCTTGCTCATTTGAGGAATCCTCCAAAACAATCTTTCCCTCTGCCACCACCACACTAGAGATCTACAACCCCTTCACTTTTTGTGTGTCCAAAATCTTTACAGTAGAGGTTGTAGATGCTTTTGTGTATCATAAGTTCTCCAAATCTCGTAGTGGTATGAGTTCTTGCAGTTGGGCCCCCACAAGTTGGCTTTGAATTAACATCATGCAACTTGTGTGCCTAACTTCAGTAGGTAAGTAAGACTTGTGGTTCTGCTGGTGTGTTGCCACCAGTAGAACCCCTGCACTTGATGTTGTCTCGGTTTGCATGACTCAAGGCACACCTTACACCAGGTGTGGGGGTCCTTTGACCCCCTTGAACACATTTGGGCGTTGAAGGACATCCCGAGCAAAAAGTATTAGTGTAGAAACACATCATTAGAGGTAAGATTGCACCGGAAGGGGACCAAAGTGGCTAGAGCCTCCAAGGTGGGGTCGGTCGACCCCACCATGGGCCCCTCGGCCCACTAGTCAACTTCCACTATGTTTATACATACTTCTTGACTGGTTTGTCACTTCCCTTCCTCTTGTTTAGTGCACTCCTCCTATTCTTATCTTCGTCACTCATGCTCTTATCTCTAATTGAATGAATCTTGTTTATCCTTTCATGCTTCCTTTTATATGTTAGTATGCTTTGGTTTGACAGTATGATCGATCATACCTCCATAGTCTTTTTAAATTAAGCATGGTGCTTAGGTTAAATAGACTACCTTAATGAAATAAGACATGGTGTTAAGTTTGATTATTGAATCAAAATGTACTTGCATGGAACTTGGTTACACTTTTGGACAAATCCCTTGTAGCAAAAAGAGTTAAATGCACTAGCGGCCCTCGAACTTGCGTGCATGTGCCATATAGGTCCACGAACTTGAAAAATGCACATCTGCGTCACTAAACTTGTTAACCGGTGCACGGCAGGTCCATATTCGCCATGTGACAAGAAAATATACAGCCAACCCCCGAAAAGATATTCTCCTAAACAAATCAGTCCGCCGGGAGCATGACAACTCGGGCTCGCCCTATCATCGCTTTATACTGTGGAGCACCCGCTGCGGTAGCCGCCGGCCGCCACCCCGCTCTCATGCCGCCTCCTCGCGCCGGCTTGAACACGGCCTTGAACCCGACGATGCCCCGGCTTGAACACGGCCACGCCGCCGTCGAGACGTCGATAGTACACACGCACGTGAGAAAGTGGAAGTATTTTGGTGCTGCCCAACGTGGCAGATTTTCCGGTCTTTCTATTCCTCGTTATTCGAATATTGGGAACTTACGGATCGGCGAGTGACCGACATCCACGCCACACCGCCCGGGTGCGCCATGCGCTATTTTCCCGGCGGCGCCACGCGACGTGCTTCGCCATGGACGGCATGGCGGCGACCCGAACTCGCACCGGGGCCATGCCGTGAGCTACGCACGACTCCACTCTTTCTATACCCGCCTAATGACCCGACACGACGAACACATACTAGTATGTATTTACAACGCCCGTTCTTCTCGTCTCGGCTGCGGTGGCGTTGGCCACCGCGAGATCGGCCATGGATCGGCACAGACGCCAAGCTCCAGTGTCACGTAGCTAGTAGCCACCCGTCTTGCCGCAACGTCGAGCGCCGTGCTCGCCCGATGGAGACGGAGCCGCCGGTGATGACACCGGAGTGGAGGCACTACTACTACCGTCCGCACGGACCCTAGCCTCGACGCGCGAAGACCACGCCCACGAAGTTGTGGATCACGGCGGCCGAGGCTCGGCGTGCGGCGAAGTGGCTCATGACCGGGAGCCGACGTGGCGAAGAGCGCCTCGAAAGCGGCGGGAGCGAGCTCGTGGCACGCCATGGCGGGGTCCGGTGCGAAGAGGTCGTGCTCGGGGAGCCGCTCCGCGGCTGCGCGCGCCGCACCGGCGGCGTGGGCCAGCGACTCCAGCAGGAGGCACGAGCGGGTGGCGGCGGCGACCTACGCGGGTGCTCCACGGCATCGAAGCGACGGTAGGGACGGCGAGCCCGAGTTGTCCTCTTCCCCGGCGGACCGATTTGTGCGGGGAATTTCTTTTCAAATGGCTGTATATTTTCCTGCCACGTAGCAAACATGGACCTGCCGTGCACCGATTAACAAGTTTAGTGACCCATGTATGCATTTTACAAGTTCATGGACCTATATGGCATAGACATGCAAGTTCGAGGGCCGCTGGTGCATTTAACTCTAGCAAAAACATTCATATCTTAGTGGGATATAGTCATGACATCATTCATAGAGACATACCACTCTTCGCCTAAAATCTGGGCACAGAAAGCCCCAAGACATGGGTCGGGCAACCCCTTCTTGGTGGCTAACCATTGCCTAAGGTTTTGCCAAACCACCTCTTACACTTGGGGGAGTACTAATCCAAAACCCGTTCGCTCTGAACCCCCCAAACAGGGGTCGGGCGACCTAGGCATAGTACCCACTTGGGCCCAACTACTTCTTAACACCTAGGGAGCATAGAACCAGTATCCACTTGCTATAAACCCTTCAAGTCGGGTCGGGCGACCCTAACTTGACACAATACAAAAGTCTCGAGACTGGTTCTATGACAAGGGGAGTTCAGGGAGAAGTTTGAACACTTGGCCCCACCAGGTAGGGGTTGGGCGGCCCCTAGTCGGGGATCGAGCATGACCTGTTTGTCCCAGAGCATTGCTCCAACGCTTAGAAGCCATCCCCAGTTGCAACTTGTGTGGAAACATGGGTTATAATCTTTGGCAATAGCTCCCTTTGACCTTTTCTCCTCTTCTCCCTCATCCCATTTCTCCTCACCTTGAATACAACACCTTCTAGCCTCCCTTATGTCTTCCAAGTTATCTAGAGTAACTTTACCATGGCCCCCACTAGCACACGTGCCACTCTTTCCTTTAGTGAGGACCTACCAATCATGAGGGAGACCTGTTTGAAAACCTAGAGGTCGCCATGGAGGCCATTGTGTTCGAGGTAGAGCCCTACCACGCCTTTTGTGCTCACCTTTCATGAAGAACCACAAGGGCATCGCTGAGAGGCGAAGTAGTGGTAGGAGTAGTAGAACTCCACCGGCTCACCCAAAGACCATCTAATGGGAAGATAGTCCTCCATAATCAATGAGCCGTTAAGGTGTTTAGAGGATGATTGTTTGAGAAGAGAGTCATGAAGAAGGTCCTTAGTGAGGTTTGCACCCTTAGAAACAACAATGGGGCACGAGGACCTCCTTCTTTGACCTTTTCCTTTGATATCTCAAACCTTTTCACAAATATGGTGGGCACATAGCTAAGTTCATTCAATCTTTATCAGGGTAACTTGTGCCTATGATCCATTAAATGAAATGAATAAACTTTCGTTCTGCTGGTGTGTTGCCACCAGTAGGACACCTGCACTTGATATTTTTCCTGTCCTTACAATCGGATTACGCAGATAACCAAGTGTGGCGGGTCGTGCAACCCCCACTCTCAAGGCGAACAGGAAAACGAAACTGCAGGAGTCTGTCTTCAGAGGTGAGGATTCGAATGGCGGTCATCGAAGTGGCCGAAACCTTAGAGAGGGTCGGCCGACCCTCCTTGGGCCCCTAGACCCACCGAACATCCACTCATCGTCTACATGCCTCCCGACCGGTTTGCCATGCCTACTCCCTCTTTGTTCTTTCAATTTTTACTCTTACCTTTTATTCGCTTTCCTTAGATAAAATAAAATAAAAATAAAAACAAGAAGGCTTACATCTGAAAATAAAAAGTGACATGACTTATGACATTTGAAGGGTAAAAGCGTCACAAAGTATAATTCTTGCATATGCTTATTGTTGATATTTGTTAAGTGCAACTAAAATAAGAAGGATTCCGCAAGCGCACTGAGAACATACCATTGTAGCATTTTACGGGAGTATCCGGATATCGTTATTTATATTTTACCACGGGAAGCAAGGGTTAAAGAATCGATAACTCACCATCATGCATCTACTAACTTAGTAAACCAACTAGACTAAAGCGGGGTAAATGATATATGATAGGATATAAGAATAAAAGCACACCCGAGAATTCTATATATATATAAGTAGCTAGCTAGAGTGAGAGAACAACGGGAGAGATCAAGGTTCTAAATACTTCTCTAATACTCGGGTTCTATGATAACAGGGAATGGTTAGATATAGCGATCACACAATAGCACTTTGGAGCAACGGTACCTTTCCGACTCTCGAAGAAGACTGGGTAAAGAGTAGTCGGGGAAGGCTGCCAAAAAGCTCTACGAAACACCAACCCGAACGTGGTGGAATACAAAGGCCCGACAGAGCTGTCACCTCTCGGGGCTACCACAACTATCCGTGGGATGGGCGCAACCTCAGGTAACCTATAGTCTAGACACCATGCCTATACTATCGATTACTACTCTAGCTATGCGCAATAACTAGAGCACTCAATACGAGCAAAGATCCCAAGCTAAGATGCAACAACTATACTAAGCAAACATATGAAAGGCATAAAGTAGATAGAGAAGAATAAATATATTAAAGCATAAGTCTTGTAAAGAATAGATACAAAGGCGTACCAAATCTTTGAAGACTTCTCCGAACCGGAGCGCAGCTCCGCTCTCCCTAACTCTCATCTAGATCTAATCTACTACATTGGAATGTCTAGCTCTAATTCTCTAGAGAAGAAGTCATCCATTCAAGGGACGCCTCTACAACTCGATCCCGCTTGGGAGATAATGAATTAGGGTTTAAGGGATGCCTCCTCCAGGGCCGGGGGCCCGCTTATATAGCCCCCTAGGATGCACCGCGGCCCTCGGATCAAACCGACCTAAACGGACGATTATTATTCATCCTCAAAGGCGGTGGAACAGGGATCCGCGAGGCCGACGGCCGATTGGTGAGGTGCCCGGTCGGCCGCCCAAGGGGGAGTCGGCCGACTCTCCACCGAGCCCGTTCGGGCTCCGTTTGGTCCGAGCCTTCTCGAACCTTCCAGACAGAATTTTCACGGTTCCGATTATCTCTATGTAAACGACATGTGGACCTTCCTTGGGTATTTTCGGTGACACCTGCGAAATGTACATTCACCAAAACTCATGGATTTACGTCAAGTATAACCCCTATATCTAGTTGGTGAACATATTTTAGTCCTTTCTCATGTCTAGTTGACGGTAAAAATTGACACTTAACGACCGTCAACAACTCCCCAAGCTTACCTTTTGCTCGTCCCTGAGCAAAGATAAACTCAAGTATGGATCGGGGAGCTGCTACTATGCTTTCACGCCTCAAAGGCACATGCGTTCAAACAAGAACTCTCCTCTCGAATTAGAGTGAACTATTCTGACTCAAAACTTACTCATATTACCTTTCACCATGGGGCTTGTAACCGTCACTTGGGTCTTGAGCAGTTGAAAGACAGAACGGTCAAGTCAAGCGCTATGTTTCTCGCTCTTTGATCAACTATTATTCTGGAGTTTTTGCAAGATTTTCAAACAAAACTCAGAGTTCCTTGTATGAACCTTTCATATCTCTCATATGTGGTATTTCTGGATCCTCTCCAAGGCATGAGTAGTGTATGCCTTCTCTCTTCTCTCAGAATATGTGGTATTTATGGAATTAAGGCATAGTGAAAAGTGCCTTCTCTCTCTCACCCTACTTTCTAATAGGCTTATGTGGAGCTCATAGGTGGGGAGACACTCAAACTCACTTGCATATATTGCACAGTTAAGACATGGATCCAATAGGAACTAAAATAATAATAAAGTCATATGTGCATGTGAATGAGGAAATGTAATGGATGATAAGATGATGATAGGACGATGATGGGATGATGATGATAAGAAAATGATTATGAGGGGTAATCACTTGGTGAAAATCTACTTCTACACTTGCTCCTTTGGGGATAACATGACTCCCTTTATTCGGAAACCTTGAAACTTCTTGAAAGGAAGGACTTGGCTACTCTTTCTCTTTCTCTTTTTTTTTCTCTTTTTTTTTTAGAGAAACCAATCCTCTGAGAACGAACTTTTAACTTGAAATGATAATGACTGGAGCTTTTATGTAGGCAAATGGAACGGCGATGATTATTTCTAGATGTTCACTCCCAGGATAGGAGTAGAATCTTTTTCTGGATGGAATGAAATGAGTTGCATATGTATATGTGGATGGATGGATGCGTACTCCCAGGGTAGGAGCAGCATAGGTGCGTATCTCCAGGGTAGAGATAGCACAGTATGTGGGGGAATGCGTACTCCCAGGGTAGGAGCAGCATAAGTGTGTACCTCCAGGATAGAGATAGCACAATATGTGATGGATGTGGATCTATATGTGGGTGGTACTTCTAAGGACAAGTAGCACGTAATGAATGTAGTATTTATAAAATGGGTGCATGCTTCGAGGACGAAGTAGCATAGATCAATGGATGGAGAGCACATAGTAATGACTTTTAACCGCATGATGATTCCTTATGGGTCCACAACATAACCACACTCAATGCCTAAAGATTACACTCAAGCCTACAAAATGATCTATATAAACGAGATGGGTTTTCCTAATCTAGTAAGCATGAATATATGGTCATGGTAGGAATTTGAACTCTCATCATAAAGGAACTCATCATGCATGAATTTAATATTTTCACGATAAATTCTCCGAACTCTAGTATCTCTAGGAACAAGATGGACAGCAGCTCAAAACCTTCCCATATCATACCCATCAACCACCTAGACTTAGATCAAGTGTTTGCTACCCACAAGTTTCAGGTTCAGAGCAAATCTCAAATCTAAACAGTTGTGTCCAAAACTCGGGAGAGTGCAAGGTTGAAAACTAGGTACTTGAGAGGAATTACGGCAGAGCAACTATTCATCATCTCCATATAGAGTTTATTGTAGGGATCATTTTAAAGATAGATTAAAAGAGCTCTCCTAAGAAGAAAAGATAAATCTTTCTGGGTTTCTATAGTTATGCATTTTTTTAGTTGTTTTAACAAAGCATAGATAGATAAGTTGGAAACACTTAGCTTGGTACACGGGGGATGCCCTCCCCCAAGCTGGATGTTGACATAATCTGCTGTTGTTGCTGACAGGCGATGAAGACGTTCTAGTCCTCCAGGAGTGTCATAGATAGTTGTTGTTGGAGACAGCAATTGAATGTTGCGGACAGCACTCCGACAGGAGACTGGACATCCTTCTGTCTGTTAGCTCTTTTCGATCCTTTATGTTCTGTGAAGCTCAAATAGACAACAAAGCTTGTGGAACTGATTAAGCATTAGTGATAAAAACCTCTAAGCCTTGGCTGTCTAGAACGCCTTAACTCAAATGTCTTCTAACGGGATCATAAGAAATATTTTTATCTTTTTATAATAAAGGATGCAAACGAGAGAAAATAGATATGCTAAAAAATTATTTTTATGCCACCACAATGAATGATTATTCACATGGGGCTTAGTAGTTTTCTAAATGCAAAATGCGAGAAAACTTTATTTTCTTTTTCTAGTGCGAGAGATAGTAAAGCGAAGATGCAATGCATGTAGGGAAAATAAATATGCTTAAAGGAAAATGCAATCTTTGTGAAAGGAAATGCTGATAAATACCAAGTTACCTCCTTGGCGAGGGTTCGAGTGATTTAAGTCCTTCGAACAGGACTTCTTGTCATGTTCACTCCTTCAGTGCATCATTTGATCCCAAAGGTAGAGACCTTGAGACCTTGTGATGAAGAGTAGATGCTTCTAGTGGTCCTTTACTTCTTCTTGGAGTTTGCCTTGCTTGATTGACCTCTCTCCTTGAGCATCTTGTCTTCTAAAATTGCACTCCTTTTTCCTTCCCCTTTTTTTTCCTATGCCTGGACCTTGTGCTCCACTCATTGTTTCTTCTCAGCGTGCCAGAGCGACGGGGGTTTGAAAAGAGGAAGAGCATTGCTGGATTATTGTTTGAAGAGTCATCGGCCTTCCTCCCCCAAGCTTGACTTTTTTCGCTCGCCACGTGAAACTAAATATGAGTGTTGAGTCATCCCTCGAGTGTGTTGGACTCCTATGTCCTTAGACACTTTGTTCGTCCTCTGTTCTTAGGCCTTCATTTGTCCGAGAGGATTTTTGATTATAGGTCCGTTGAGCAAAGATCTTTTCTTTGAATTCTGCTTTTGTTTGTACTGTCCAATCCAGGATGAGAGTACAGACAGTTGCATGATCTTCTTTCGTCAACCATTCTCGATTTTCATTAAGTCTTGGTTGACGCATTGATGTTCTTCATTGGAGATGTAGACTCGAGTTCTTCCTTGATGGTCTTTGTCTTCTAGCAGCATGGCGAAGAGTTGTAGTTAATGACACGCCATCTGTCTTTATGATCAAAGAAGGAGCTTCTTTAGTATTTGTATGCGGCTTCATCTCCAAGGTCTAAGGGACATCATCTTGCAACCATAGTCATAGTCCTTCAAGGCTTGGTCGGTGGTCAACCCTTGATTGGTGATTGATTGACACAAGGATGCATGCTTATCATGCCATCCTTGTCCTTGCTTCGCCGATGTGCAAGATGGTGTCTTCAGGAACAATGAGAGCAAGTCTTTAATTGGCTAAATGAGATGACTTGCACCCTGCTCCTTATTGGCATCCAAGCTCGAGTTTTGGGCTCAATGCTATGATGTCTTCAAGGTTGCTCATAGCTTGTCACCTTGATCCACTTCTTTGAGTGAGTTCAAGATGTTGATCCCTCTTGTGGAACTCTTGTCTTCTCCTTTGTTCCATCACTGAAGTGGTGATTTGGCAGGTTCGTGACAAACCATGGATAGGCACATCATGGATTAATTCTTCCTTGGACGATGAATGAGTGTTGTCTTTGCTCAAAGCTGTTGAAGTTCATCATATGCCTTGCTTCATCTCTCACGTGAGTTCATCTCTTGACTTACTCAAAATGTATTTGTGGATTTCCTGCATGGGTTAGTCGACAAAATAAACGGTATCTACTAAAGCACATTTTTAGTTCAATAACCAAAAACTGGACTCCATGTCTTAATTTGGTCAAGGAAGACAATTTAACCTAAGCACCATGCTTAATTTAAAAAGCCTTTGGAAATACCCTTAGAAGTACTTCCAAACCAAAACATACTATAGCAAACAAAGGTGACATGAAAGCACTATAGAAATTTACTCAAATGGAGATGACAGAGCATGATCATGGTGAGGAAATATATATAAAAACATTTTTTTTTAGATGCAGGCGATGTGAATGCATGCAAGAAACTAAACATGCAATGGATGAGCAAACATAAATAAGCTAAACGGAGTGAATGCATGAATTGTTAAAAGTAAACATGCGGTGGGGTGCAAGAATTCAAAAAGATAACTACTCATCAATTTTAAAGTCCACGAGCAAGACTATCTCACCTTTCTTGATCATACTTACCATGACTCACATGATGAAATTTGTGAGCGGTGCAGCGTCTATGTTCGTCACTTGTGAAGCGATTTGAAATTCTTGTGACGACGACCCTTTTCTACATTCTGTGAGGTGGCAGGGTTCCAATTGAATGTTGAATGTTGAGGGACCCTAGGCTCTTCAATGTCTTGTGGAAGCTTGTCGGAAGGTCGAAACGACATCTTTTGTCCTGTCTATTCCACAACTCAACAGAACAAGGGGTAATCCTACTAAAGCTAGTGATACACTAAATTAGCAGACATCAAGATCACTATCAAAAACTTAACACCGATTGCTTCCCCGCAACGGCGCCAAAAATACTTGTTGATATTTGTTAAGTGCAACTAAAATAAGAAGGATTCATAAGCGCACGAGAACATACCATTGTAGCATTTTACCGGGAGTATCCGGTATCGTTATTTATATTTTACCACGGGGAAGCAAGGGTTAAAGAATCGATAACTCACCATCATGCATCTACTAACTTAGTAAACCAACTAGACTAAAGCGAGGGTAAATGATATATGATAGGATATAAGAATAAAAGCACACCCGAGAATTCTATATATATATAAGTAGCTAGCTAGAGTGAGAGAACAACGGGAGAGATCAAGGTTCTAAATACTTCTCTAATACTTTCTGGGTTCTATGATAACGGGGAATGGTTAGATATAGCGATCACACAATAGCACTTTGGAGCAACGGTACCTTTCCGACTCTCGAAGAAGACCGGGTAAAGAGTAGTCGGGGAAGGCTGCCAAAAAGCTCTACGAAACACCAACCCGAACGTGGTGGAATACAAAGGCCCGACAGCCGTCACCTCAGGGGCTACCACAACTATCCGTGGACTGGCGCAACCTCGGGTAACCTATAGTCTAGACACCATGCCTATACTATCGATTACTACTCTAGCTATGCGCAATAACTAGAGCACTCAATACGAGCAAAGATCCCATACTAAGATGCAACAACTATACTAAGCAAACATATGAAAGGCATAAAGTAGATAGAGAAGAATAAATATATTAAAGCATAAGTCTTGTAAAGAATAGATACAAAGGCATACCAAATCTCCGAAGACTTCTCGAACCGGAGCGCAGCTCCGCTCTCCTAACTCTCATCTAGATCTAATCTACTACATTGGAATGTCTAGCTCTAATTCTCTAGAGAAGAGAAGTCATCCATTCAAGGGACGCCTCTACAACTCGATCTCACTTTGGGAGATAATGAATTAGGGTTTAAGGGATGCCTCCTCCCGGGCCGGGGGCCCCGCTATATAGCCCCTAGGATGCACCGCAGCCTCGGATCAAACCGACCTAAACGGACGATTATTATTCATCCTCAAAGGCGGTGGAACAGGGATCCGCGAGGCCGACGCGATTGGGCCGAGGTGCCCGGTCGGCCGCCCAAGGGGGGAGTCGGCCGACTCTCCACCGAGCCCGTTCGGGCTCCCGTTTGGTCCCGAGCCTTCTCGAACCTTCCAGTTACATGAATTTTCACCGGTTCCGATTATCTCTATGTAAACCCGACATGTGGACCTTCCTTGGGTATTTTCACCGACACCAGTAGAAAGGACATTCACCAAAACTCGTGGAATTACGTCAGTATAACCCCTATATCTAGTTGGTGAACATATTTTAGTCCTTTCTCATGTCTAGTTGACGGTAAAAATTGACACTTAACGACCGTCAACAACTCCCCCAAGCTTACCTTTTGCTCCCCCAACACTTATGCTTGTGGGTCACATATCTTGATAGGAATATCATATTGACTAAGTTGTTGACAAATGTGATATAGTTCTTGGCTCATAATTCATAACTTTTCTATTCAAAGTGCTTAGAGATTTATTTTTAAAAATGTCATAAAACCATAGTGTCACTTACTCCTCAATAGTAAGAAAATTCCTACCAAAGCCATATATGTTCATACCATGTTCAATACCCCCTTCTATATACACTACTTGTACTTGTGTTGAGTTTTGTCAAACCTTGTTGACCCTAGTGAGAATTCTATCATAGTCCCAAGATCAAGATCACACACACACCACATATATGCTTGCTACTTCTACACTGGAAGTACGCAAAACCATGTTATCCATTTCCACCATATATAGATGCTCCATGCTTTACAGTTCTAGTCTATCTCTCTAAAATATGACTTGGTAGAAGAGACACAAGGCTATGCAAAAAAAAGGGGGACACATGAAGGTCCATTGCTTTGAAAAAAAAATGCTAGCCATGTCTCAAATAAAATAAAGTAGAGAGATCTTATCAAATAGAGGAGCATTCTAGTCCACATATTTCCACACACTTGCACATCTTGATCTAAGACTATGACATTCTTCTCCTTGGGTCCTTGTTTTGACTTTACAATATATGCAATGCTAGTATGCTACCTTGTTTATCCCTACTTGAGCCCCACATAAGCTTGATAGATGTAGGATGAAATAAAAGAAGGCAACCTTATGCTATGCCTTGGTGAGGAATTATATACTTACTGAGTGACTTGAGAGTACTATTTGAGGAGTAAGAATGAACTATGTGCTTTGTTTTTGAAAACCATTATCAAAAGCTCTATGCACTAAGGATATGAAAATGGGAAGATGACTTTGCTTTGAGAATTGTTCCATTTTTCAACATCTGAAGGATATATGCTAGACAGTACCACATAATCCACTTGTATGAGATATGTATTGAGTAAAGCTTTGTGTTTGCTAATATCTTAAAAATGTCATAAACATATTTTATCACTCTCTCTCTCTCTAACCTTTGCTCGAGGACGAGCAAAGACTTAAGTGTGGGGGATCTTGTTGACGGTAGTTATACCATGTTTTTACCCCATCAAAACCGTCAACAAGATAGCCTTTCTGGGAGGAAACCATCAAACATATAGTGACTTAGGTACAAATAACTTGGTTCCACATATACTTGTTATTATTTGGTTGCAGACAATCAGAACAGGTACTTTTCAATGTCCGGAAGCTCCATATGAAGGTTGTGCAACCAACCAAGTATGGCAATCGACAAACCAACTTCACAATCATCAATATCATAGCTTCTGGAGACAATGTGCAAAAGATGGGTACAATAATGGCATCGGCCGACGCCACCTTGGTGGGCCTAGCACCACCGTTGTGCTTAGAATTGGATATAGAAGCCACCTGCAGAAGATGGACCTTTGATTCCACAAAAGTGGGATCGGCCGATACCCTTATGGGACCATCTCAGACACTGGCAGACCACCAGGATCCTCCCAACATAGTCCCAAACAAGTGCCACCCTTGGATCACAAGTGTGTTTCCTCTCAACGGTGGAAGATGAAGTCACATGGATCCATGGACCCACATTTCCATCATCTGAGGTGATCAGGGGGTCCCACCACTTCATACCCACACTAGAGACAGAGGAGAGGGCCCACAAACAAGGGGGATGGCCCCACCTATCAGTGGGGGGTCGCCTGACCCCCTTACTGTGGCCTCCCGGGCCCACTTTCACTCCACCGACTTGGGATGTCTTCTAGAAGACCAGGCTGGGCCCACAGGTCAATGGGTGGGGTCGGCCGACCCCCTCCCGGTGTCCAACCAGGTTGGTTGGCACTCCACCGACTCCTTGCACGCTTCCCACGCGGTGGTTGATCCAAGGCGTCCATCCAAAGGCGGTTTGGAGGTCGGTTTATCCAATGGTGGAGGTGGAGAGGCACACGGATCGCTGACGTGGCACTGGAGTAGCCCCTACTCCACCTCCACTAAAAATACCCCTATACGCCTTCACTTTAGGGCATGAAACAAAGGAGAAAGCCACTCTCTAGTATCTTTAGCTATGTTAGTAGAGGGAGAGTGAGGAGTCTCCAAGGAGGAGTCCCGGCCTGTCGGGAGTCTTCTCCAAGGTGCGTCTCGGCGGATGCGAGCTTCTTGTAAGTTTTACATCTGAGTCCTTCTAGTATTAATATTCTGGCTTAGTATTCTTAGTGTATTGTTTTCTTTACTTGGTGCACTGCTTTACTAGTTAGGGTGCTCGAAGCTCTTGCAAAGCTTCGAGTAGTGAGATTAGTATAGACGCGGTGTCTAGACTACATCTTACCTTTGCGAGCTTCTTGTCGCACTGTGTAGACGCCTAGCAAAGAGTGACAGGCTTTGCTAGGACTTGGAGTTCCTCACATGTGTTCTAGGCAAGTTTCCAAATAATAGTAGGGTGTGTATGGTGGCCGAATTAGTAGGGGCTCTGTCTCCTACTTTTTCGCCTATCGCCCCAGTAAGGAAATGCCTCAGTACACTTAGAATATCATGGCCCGATTATTTCTACTAGATAGACCTCTCTATCCTATTATCCTAGACCCTTCATTTCATCACTGGACGACCTTGAGCCTAGTTAGTTCACTTCACGTTCCCTGTGGGAAATACGATACCTGGAATACTCCCGGTGAAGGCTACATTGACTACCGTACACTGGCGGTATACCCATTTGCCACTTCTGGTGTCAACAGCAGGCTCGAGCTTGGTCGACCCCTCCCCGACTACCAGCCCGTAGACAAGAAGAGACGCGCATTTAATGCACCTATTAACTCCCACTCACCATCGTGGCTACAGCACCGTTAATAGGAGAGCAGTGCCAAGGTCAAATCCACCTTTTTACCGCCCATGCCCGACGTGCGACGGCTTACCTGTCACTATTTCCCCATACCGAGCACTGCTCCCTCCTCGCCCCACCCTAAAAACTCGACACGTTGATTGTAGTACGCTGGATTTCCAGGGAGTTCATCTTATCCGTCGCGTCGACCCCCACCGTTGCGCCTCGACCCGGCCTCGAGCGCCAACAATCGACCGGGAAACAGCGCCTGCACGTCTTCAACAGGGATTCGCACGCCCTCAACAGAAGCAGGAGTCTTTCACTACCACGTCGCCGACATCGCCGTGACATCCCAAAGGACAGACACCATTCCTCAAGCACGTCGCTCCAGCGGCTCCAAACAGCGCCGGCCATGCCTTATCCCCTAAAGAATGATATTTTAGGGCTTTCCATGTACCCCTGTGCCTCTCCTTGAGTCTATAAAAGGGGACGCTAGGGTTAGTTCTAGAGGGAGAGCAGGAAGCAACACTAGGGCTAAGCACTCTGCTCCCTTGAGCACCACATCACAACTCGCTCCGTTCTCTTGAGACTTGGGACCGGCTCCCTCTCTCGCCCGCTTGTAAACCCCTACGCAAGCACTTCGGTGCAAGGAAATACAACATCCCCCAGCTGGACGTAGGGCCTTCTCTTGCCTGAACCAGGATAAATCGCATGTGTTTACCTTGCATCACCATCCGAATAGGGACACGTAGCACAATCTCACTCGTTGGGTTTGGGCCCTCTGGTCCAGACACCGACACCGAGCTTAACTTGGGTCTATGTATGTGTGGAGACACACATACGGATGTCTGTCTGTCTTGTGATGAGTACTTTGGGATGAGATGTGTTGTGAATTTGAATAATGTACAGAGTGTAGGCAGGTGGATTTGGTGTTTGAAATTGTTTATATGTAATAGGAAAACCCATGGTCTGATTGTCCCTTTGGCCCTAATATGGTTTGCAAGAGCTGTGGATGTGCAGGCGTTTTTTTATTTTTCATTGAGGGAACTGTGGATGTGCAGACGTGCAATTGTGCACGCTTGAGAGTTCCGATAGTCCCCGCGGGCCACGGCTAGATTAATGCCCAATGGGCCTGCATGTTGGAGTCGACGGCGGTCCTTTCATGGGAGATGGTGAACCGGCCCACACGAGCAATATGTAGGGCAAAAGTCAAGTAGGCCTTTTGTGCCATGCCCACATTTCATATCGTCCGCACCGGTTCCACTTATCCCACGGTACAGTTCATTTTTTATTACCCGCTTCTCAAAAAAAAAAGTTCATTTTTTATTACCCGCGACAGTTTCTCAAAAAAAAGGTAGGTATAGTAAGTAGATTTTTTTGTGTGGCGAGCCTCACGTGGACTTGTGCGCGTTAGTCTCATGGGGGGTTTCGACGGCGGTAGTCTACAAGCACTAGTAGTCTTGCTCGGGGAAAAAACAAGTACTAGTACTCATCATTCTTCAACCCCCACCCCACCATCCCCCTACCCCCCCCCCAACCACCCCACCCACCCACCCCCACCCCCCCCCCCCCACGCACCCCATGGAGGTGGCCCGAAGCCCCCAACTCCGACGACCCCGACGACAGTCATCTGCCCGCCGTTCTCTCTCCCAGTGAGTTATTGCTACCCCGTCTGCCTTCCTGCTTACAATTGCCTATGTAACAGAACCGCCCAATTTATACGAGCTCAAATATGAAATTAACTGATAAACCGCTAATTTGCATACTTGAACCCATATAAACCCGGTAGTCCGAAAAATTTTAAGGGGTCTCAAACTTTTTCAATGTACAACCAAGATCGTACTGATTCAGTAACCACAGTCCACATGTCACATAAAGTTCGCACATAAATTTACTTTATCAGAGTTTACAAAAGATTATTTCAACACCTTTTTAATAAAAGAATAGCGGAAGCAAGATATTTTAAAAACACCCACACTTTACATTTTATTTAAATACAGTGCCAGTTTATAGTCAAATCCCACAAAAGCATCTGAGATGAGCTATAAGAGATGATCTTGCCCATGGTCTAATCCTCCCGTAGTGGGATACAAATCCATCTTGTCGCCACAACAAAAGAGGCTTATGATCTACAACAAGTGGGAATAAAACCCTGAGTACTCAATTGTACTCAACAAGACTTACCCGTCGTAAACTAGAAATAAAGACTCCAAGAATTATGCAAGGCTATTATAGGTGGAGTTGGCTTAACTCATACTTTGCATAAAAAGCCTTAAGTGAGGAGAGTAACCAAATTATTATTAGCATCAAGTTAATGTTCATTGACCTGTCAACTATGTTTGCCTCTATGCTAAACAAGCAGTGAGAAGAGAAATTCATAACCATATCAGGTTCATCAACAGCTATCTTGTGAAGCATCATTAACCATCCAAACAATTTAATGTTTTCAAGTATGGAGATACTCCCGTCAAGCTTCTCACTATCCAGGAGACGATGGCGATTCGAATCGATTACAACCCAGCTGGGGAAATATTCCTAACACTCTCCCGGCAAGCCTCGCTAAGGGTAGCCATAGAACGCCGTTCGTACAACTCAGGAATCACGGATCCAAACAGTGCCTCACTTTAGGGTCGCCACCATGCCAAGGAATTATAACACCTGCCTCTGGACTTACGGACATGACTTCCCACACTGACATACCATGCCAATGGAACAGGAATTATAACACCTGCCGGCAGTGAGCACTTGATACTCCTCGCTATCCGGCCTGAGTTGAGCTACTAGACTTTGCGGCGGATAACCTCAGATCCAGCCAGCTAAGTGCTAGGCACTGTTCAACATGACTAAGAAAGGCTCCATTCCTTGTATGTGATTAATCGGCATGGAGGTTCGCTTGATTAACAAAGTCCGTCGACCTTGTAACTTCTACGTTCCGCCTTACCGTCGATTTACATCCATATGGTTAACTTCCACGATAGCAATATATAGCCAACCGTGATCCGGTATCTCCTCTAATTAGAACTACATTTTTGCTTTTTGGAACATAGCCAAATTCTCGATAGTTTTGAAATTAGGGTTTTCAAGATTTAAATTTGAATTTAAAATTCAAATATTCCACACAAATCAAATGCAATGACATTCATCAATTAAATGATGCTTATGCATGTATAATTGTGGAGGTATAAACTCCATATACCCTCACGGCCTAGTTTGGGCCGACATGCTATCACCAGGCCGGCCCATCAAGCTCCAAGACCGATCGGCTCAGGCTGGTCGGACAGCCTAAAACGGGCAATTATATCGAAGACCGACAAGGAGGACAAGACCTAGGCGAGATAGGAAAGTTTAGACTTGTAAAGCATGTAAACTTAGTACCGGATAGGCTAGTTCCGACTTGTAACCTTGCTCCCGTAATATATAAGGAAAGCAAGGACCCCCATGCCGGAGGACGGAATCGGCATAACGCACGACTCATACATCCACATCATAATCGAAACGAGAGCGGGACGTAGGGTGTTACGCTTCATAGCGGCCCGAACCTGGGTAAACCTTGTGTGATTGCTCCCTGTTTACATCTTGCTCGCAACCTCGGTGCGCCTTCCGCCAATCCATTACCGGTCAGAGCATACCCCTGGTCGGACTATCACCGATATTTCGTCGACAGTGGCGCGCCAGGTAGGGGGTGCGCACCGAGATTTTACGACGATCAAGATGGTTTCCTTCCCGGCTTCCATGACTTTCGAAGCCGGCCTCACCTTCAACTTCGGAACGTTCACCTGGACTTCCAACTCAGCAACCGCTACTACGACTCTTACGCCTCCGCCTATCACGCCGACAATGGCACCAACAATGGTGGCTGCGCCAAATCAGATCCAATTCATCCCGGTGACCGCCATTGCAGTCCCAACCAATCCACTGCTGATAGTTGACGGCACGGTGTCAACACCTCCGGCCGGTCCCAACCAAAGGAGACATGTCAGCAACACGGATCTACTCCGTTTGATCCATCAACAAGACATGAGGTTGATCGAAACCCATGCCAACTTCAAGTCGCTCCGACGACGCGTTAGGCGCGATCTACAACTCGCGCGACAACAAATCCCTAATCCGTTGACACGAAGGCAGAACAACCATCGTAGAGTCACTTTCGGGCGCCCGAGCGGCCACGTTTGCGGCCGGTGAATCTACAACGACGAGTTCCAACAAATCCTCGTGGCAACCATACACGGCCGGATGGCGGCGAAACTCACAGGCGGCTCGACCACGGTCGATCATCATGCGCGGTGGTCGGAGAGGCCGGCCCGAGCAACATACGGCGAGAGAATCCCGGCCGATATACAAGATCCGAGAGAGAGGACTTCACAAAGCCAAGCCTCACGAGGCAACAAGCAGTCCGAGATCGGACAACACAAACTACCCGAAACAATGTACCAAGTCGGAGTTACGTGTCAACAGTACAACGCAGAAACGCCCGTCGAAACGAACGACGGCGACGTCAGCGGGAAATCCGACGAACTGGTCGGAACCCGCCAGCTGCGCCTACTACGGCAACGCAGCAAGAACGATCCCCACAAAACAATACATCTAACGCCCGGTTGTTCGCAGAACGCACCGAGCTAGCTGCTGCCCTTCGTCGTGATGAACAAAGGGAAAGGCGACGGCAAGAGGTATTGGCTGCCATGGCAAACACAACAAAGCAAAGAGCTGAACGACCACAAGCACGTTCAACTCGATCCCCTTCAATGACAATGGCATCGGCACGCGGGGCCGGGGCACTTGCCGGCCGACACCAAGATGTAGAAAGAAAACGAAGGGAAGCACATCGAAACACGTGGCGGCAATCGGGAGAGAATCGCCGCGGGACCGGCAAGAGCCCATTAAGGGAAGATACAAGGGACTCGCCCGACATTGACGAGCCTCATGGTTGCACCCAGCAGCCAACTCGGGCGACTACGCATACAAACGTGCTCGGAGCCCTCCTCCTAGACGAATGGTTCCGTCTTTCAAACAAACCGTAATGGATTCATCACTCCCTTCTTGGACAATTTGCGGACGGAGAAACCAAACTGGAGACTCCCTAGTCCAACTCCTCCCGAAGACGGGATACCGCCGCACACCGAGCACATATTCCCTAATCCAATGAACCCAAAACCTTCGGCGCAACGAACGGTTAGGTCACCGGGACGCAAAACATCCGAAGGCATATTCATAAACGGCGAGTGGTATGAAGTAGTAGAACAAGGAAGCCAGTTTGAGAAGAATTCAAGCTCCTTAGATTCTTTTACAGATGTACCTTTTCCAAAAAAGGACAATCTCAATACTACTCGGAACGGGATAACTATATCCGACCACACCCGACGCCGCGACGATCAAATCTCGGACGATGACGACCTGCGCTCGCACCGAAGAAGATCCGGTCATGATTCACGACTTGGAAAAAGGAGAAGCGAGCCGGAAAACTAATCGAACAAGTTTTTTTAGGTGATTTCCCTTTCAAGGTTTAAGTTAGCATCGATCGTACACATCGTTGTAAGTCATTTCAAATGACAAAAGCAATCTAATGTGTACTATTTTATAAATAAGAATTCAAGTTTTCGTGTCAAAACACTTGAGCACATGAATTTTTCTTGCCATTCAAAGGAAAATCATTCCTCGATCGACGCATTACGACATTCTCTAAACGAGAGGATTCCAAATCCTCAAATAAAATCCTACGGCATAAACGTGACAAAGTCATAAAACGGATCAAAACAACGAGATAAATAAAAGGAATCTCGAAGGATTCCGGCACAGACACATCTCAAAGGATCCACTTCTTTTCATTAAAAATATAAAAAATTTTACAAACGGGGGACGGATTGCATCTACGAATCTAGTCATCCCCGAACAACTTGCCGACCACCGAGGTCGACAGAGTCGCGGCGACGACGGCCTCCGCCGCCCCGTGAACTCGACGGCGCCGCCCTCCATGGCGTCATGCGCCGCCACCGATGCTCCCATGCCACGGACGTCAACGCCCGAGATGGCGTCGACGGTGGCATAAGCGGCGAGAGGCACCATGGCGAACGCCATGAACCGCCACCGCGGCCACTTGGCCGGGATCGCCGCCCGGCCGCGCGATGACATCGCCGCCACAGGCATTCACCGCGTCCGCCGCGGCATGGGCGGCCTCTGCGCTGCTCCAGCCGCTTTCCGTCGCCCGCAAAAAACAGTACATTTTAGAACAACAAGCACAATCCGGGCGTATAAACAATGGAGAAATAAACACTCACCGCCGACCCTGATGTCGGCAGCCTCGCGCTGCCGAAGCAGCGTGTCCACCTGGACTTTGCGGGCCAGCCTCTCATCCGCCGCCTCATTGACGGCGGCGTTCGCCTCGGCGTCGAAGTCGGCGGCCCGCTGCTTCTCCGCCTCCAGCTCCTCCTGGGCGGAGGAGAGTGCGTTCAGGAACAGGTTGGCATTCGCCTCCGCCTGTCCCAGCTGCTTGGTGGCCTCCGAGTAGAGGTCCCTGACGCGCTCCAGCTCCGCCCGACAGCGGTCGAGCACAGACGCCAAGGAGTTCACTAAGGCACTGCTCAGTGAACGCGGCGTGGAGACACTAGCCGCCGCCGCCTCCTCCTCAGCCGCCGCCGCCTCTGCCACGACAGGAGCCACCTGCTCCGCCGCAGCAACAATGGCCCCGGCCTCCACGACCGGAGCCACCTGCTCTGGGGCCACAGCCCCCGGCGCCACCCGCGGCTCCTCCGCCGCCCTCCTCGCCGCCTCGGCGGCGCCTGCAGCGGAGGTGCCCGCCGCACCTCCAATGGTCAGCAGGGTGTACCTACATTGTGAACGACGAATTGCGGTTACATCAAAAGAAGAAAAATCCAAAAAAATCAATCAAAGGAAAATCCCCTTTCGAAGCTCACCTCCTCCGCGGCCTCACCTCCCGGGGGGAGTTCACCGACTCTTCCTCCCCCGCCGGGCGCTTACCGTGACGGCGATCCATCGCAGGCGGTGGCGGCGAGCAAATGCGATCTAAAACCCTAGGTTTTTGAGAGCAAGGAAGAGAAGAGCGAGAACGAAAAATGCGCGGCGTGTCTGAACTCCCGGGCCGCACGCCACGATTTATAGAAGTGCCGGAGGACTCGAGAAGGCAACCGACGAAATCGTGGGTAATCAAAACCGCGCGGCCCTCTCGTTCCCCAAGAACACGAAGCGACGAAAACCGCTCCACTCAGGCGACGTGCATTTATACCTTCCCCTCGCATCGGGAACCCCCCGAGCGCTCGCTGACGCACGACGTCAGGAAGGTGGAGCGATTGAGACACTGACACAATGGACCCACCACATCAGCAAAGAATTGACTTGACCAAAGACAAAAAACCGTACGCCGGTTTGACGTGACAACCCGGTCGCTGATGTACGGTTGCATCAGCAACCAAATATTTTCGCCCCGCACGCAATCATGACGTGCCACAACGGACAAAAGATAAGTACCCAACATCTCTAAGAAATTTTTTGTTTTTTTTGGTTCACCCGTTTCAAAAGACCACATTTTAGAAAAAACCAGTTCGCACAAATTTCTTACCTCAAACACGAAGCAAACCAGGAATGCACCGTCTCGGTCCCACTCGCTACGTGTTCACGGCTACAACGCTATACAACACAGTGATCCAAATGTCGCTCCCAAAGGAAAAGGGCTCCAAACATTCCGGACCGCGCTGTTTGTTTAGGATCATCTAATCCCCAAGGCCCGGTCGGCTCTTGAATGAGAAAGAGACTAGTGTAGGCGGCAATTTTTTCTTCCAAACTTGTAATAAGCATGACCTACCTTCGTATAACAGAATTTTATATACCTTATGACCATTCTTTCAGGAACAAAGGCATGATCAAAAGTCCACATTGGGAAGACAAGTGGCCTACTGACAAAATACGATAAGTGCTCTCCTAACCTAACATACATGCCTTCTCGATCCTTTTTCACAAAAGATTTCTTTATACGAACTACTTCAAAGTACGTTCGAAAAACTCTATACAAAGATAAAAACACCTTTTTCTTTGTATCAAATGGTCAAGTACGTCACCCCTCCAACAAAACAATTAGCGTGCACCGTCTCGATCAACCTCGCTACGTGTTCACGGCTCAACGCTATACAACACGGGGTGTCGGTCGCCTCCAATGGAAATAGGGCCCTAAGTGATTCGGCCAAACGCGCTATTCACTATAGGTCACCTACACACTGCAACGATTAACTCTAAGGAGAGGCGATTACTAAAAACCATTTTCAAACACAACGTTTTGATACAATTCTATGTCGTAGATTATATCAAACCAATACGATTCGAATACATCATCAAAACATTCACTCATACCAAATTTTTCTTTGCGGCAACAACTCGAAGAACTGATTCACAAGTTACGGTATAGCGGACGAAATATCATCAACATTTCAACCCACACAATCCGACACCAGTGAGCCGGGATTTTTTGGCCAATGATACCGGTTATTACAGCGCACAAATAGCTAAGCTATTTTTATGGGTTTAGATTCAAAACCATGGTCTCACAGCCACGGCGGGGACCGAGTTAAGTAGCAAAGCTATCTTAGCTTAATCATGACAAAGTCATGGCATGGTTCAAACCGACCAGCCCAAATGAAATTTGGCTGCTCGGTCTCACTCAAAGAGTGGTCGGAAACACATAGAGCACGACACAATGATCAGTTTATCTTTTTTAAGACCCTGACATAACGTGTTCCACCTCATCTCAGGCTCGGGGACTACGTGGGCCCACGTCACCCGAGAGGTGACATGGGCTAGATCCTTCTTTTAGAGCTTGCTACAACATATACTATCTTACAGCAACCTCGGGGACTACGTGGGCCCACGTCATTTGCATGACTCGGCCTGATCCTTTTTCTTCACAAAGAGTTTAGTTTCAAAACTAAGCTAAGGCAACGACCAATCACGGCGGATACCATGTGATGGCGGGCATCACACACTAACGAGGGCCCACGTCTCTAGATTTGGGACCCTTTCAAAATTCTTTTTTCTTTTCAGGAGCATCATAAATCTTTCGGTCAAAACCGAAAACGTCAACCAAGTGTAAGCAAAGTGTGGTCGGAAGCACTAGACGGTCCTCCGGCCACGCTCGGACCACATGTCGAACGTGTGTCCGACCACCCTTTCTCACTCAACCAAGCAAGACGGTGTTTTTTCCCTCAAGATCCATGATGCTCGGGGACTAGGCGTGGAGGTATAAACTCCATATACCCTCACGGCCTAGTTTGGGCCGACATGCTATCACCAGGCCGGCCCATCAAGCTCCAAGACCGATCGGCTCGGGCGGTCGGATGACCTAAAACGGGCAATTATATCGAAGACCGACAAGGAGGACAAGACCTAGGCGAGATAGGAAAGTTTAGACTTGTAAAGCATGTAAACTTAGTACCGAGATAGGCTAGTTCCGACTTGTAACCTTGCTCCCGTAATATATAAGGAAAGCAAGGACCCCCATGCCGGAGGACGGAATCGGCATAACGCACGAACTCATACATCCACATCATAATCGAAACAGAGCGGGACGTAGGGTGTTACGCTTCATAGCGGCCCGAACACAGGGTAAACCTTGTGTGATTGCTCCCTGTTTACATCTTGCTCGCAACCTCGGTGCGCCTTCCGCCAATCCATTACCGGTCAGAGCATACCCCTGGTCGGACTATCGCCGATATTTCGTCGACAATAATGCAATGCAATTGGGCCTAATAACACTTGAGGTGTTACAGCACTCCCCCTTAAATAAATCTCGTCTCAAGATTTGGTACGAAAGATTATTTAAGGGAAGAGAAACATGTTAACCATGATCTCACCTCTACGACAAAAGTAGGCTACTTAGCTTCAAACATAGGAGAGGACAAAAATTGGTCGAGCAACTTTCTGATACTTGATTCCCATAGAAAGTAATTTTCTGAAGAATTTTGTTCATGGACTTCCATGCAGCATTGCTACCTTGAAAGAACTCCAAGATAGCATAGCAATTCATTCTCGAATGCATGAGTGTTATGAAACATAGATTAGTTATCCATACACATCTATTTCTCCAGTGGATATAGCATGTGTATGAATGATCAAGTTCCACAAAACTCCTTCATGCTAGGAAATTGACCTACCAACAGAAAACGCCGCTAGTGGCTTTTCCACCACTCAGATGCCCACAGATGAAAAATCACATAATGTTCCATGTGTGCAGCTCTCTTTCTCTGATAACAACATTGTATTACCCGAGTCAAGTGATCGATGCACACAACGGCTGACTTATTAGCTTAGTGTTTTACGAGGATCATATTTGTGGGGATTCTCACTCCAAGTGGCAATGACTATCAGAGTTGAATCTGATACAACCACTTAGGCAAAAACACGTAGCAAGTACCAAAGGATAAGTCAGCATTGGAATCCATTTTAGAAAAGGGTTGATAGTGAGATTTGGAGGACAACGAGATTGTACACTACCCGAGTATAATCCTTCCATAGTGCGTCCGCATATTAACTTGGGTTGACTTGCATTGTAGCAAAGTAGTCGTGTTGGACTACTTTTGACTGGTCTTCAATTCTAATAACAATCAACAAAAAAAACTGATAACCCAAAACATGTGGTTTTATACATTCCACGTATTTTAGGTTATACTCCTATGGGTTGATTGTTTTAAAACACCTTGATGGCCCCAAAACTGTCGAGACATGAAGTCAAAAATTGCACACGAGGTACATGGTTTTATGTGGAGAACCTTTTCAACGTGAGAAGCAAAATCACATAACCAAATGGTGCAATCCAAGGTTACTTGTGTTGTTTCATGAGGATAAGGAGCATTTTCTTTGGCATATGAAGACATATCAACAACGAATAATTATCACCCTATAACATGGCATCGAAACAAACACATTCATTCAAAATGAAGAATGATAGTGGTTAAATAGAGATATGACAGATTTTGTTCTACTCACTAAACAGATCATATCTCACAATCTACTGCTCCAATACGCATGAAATTTGGTAGGAAGGTAGATCCATAAGTCCTCTAACTACTGACCAAAATTCAGCTCAAACGGACACCGTTTGACTGCCCAAACAATTTACTTTCCAAAACTATTTGGTTTTGGATCTGCAGCAGTTTGGACTAACAAAATCCTTCTCAAAGCTCCAGCTCTACTTCGTCAAACCTTAAACCAATTTGATAGATTGAAGTACTCAAAGTGTGAGATAAGAGCACAAAATTTGGCGCCATCCCGACAACATTTGAGGCACCAAGCATAGGTCTGAAAGTGACCGGTTTAGTGCTAGAAAATCTAGATCGATTTTCCTTTCTTCATCTGAATTGGCTTTTGGGTTTGTAATTCTATGAGTTGTCTTGTAAAATATCTTGACTGCTCAAGAATAAGGAATTGGTTCTGAATGTCCTTTTTGTGCTTCTTTTGATAGAGCCTTAGAAATCTCAAAATTTTCCAAGCTTATACTCAAACCGTCGAGAAGTAAGAACTCCATCAAGAATAGCTTAAGCACAACTAGAGGACAAATGCAGAGCCCCACTGGGGTCCTCATGAAGGATGAGGAACACCAATGCTGAAAAATGAGTCTTGAGCAGATTTCTTTTCAAGACCCCTTTCTAAGATTGCCCTGTCCCGAACCAAATATATATTCTTAGCAAGACGATTTAGCTAGTAACGCACCTTGCACTATCTAAACGATTGTCCAAGGTGCAACTGGCTTGATTATAGCAGTGACCAGAATGAAAATGGTACAAACATTTTCAGCTAGCCTGCTATTTTCTTGCATACAATGGTTGGTGTCACAACCTTTATAGTTACCGATGAATTATTATCTAGCTAGAGATAAATCTTCTCATTGTAACTAACCAATTGTTTCTCAACACTAGAAAGCTCCAAGGCTTCAGCTTTTGCAGCAAGTAATTTAATCATTGTAAATGCAGACGACCACCCTTGAAATCAGTTTAAAAGGATCGTCACCCAAGAAAACTGATGTTGTTGGAATGATCATCAAACACACAATGATCCAAAACTTGAGCACAAGATTCTGAGCACAAAAGAAGTCTATGCAATAACATAGATCTCCATTTAGTCATGTGCGGTAGATAACTCGTCCAACTTTAAGTGACGTGTGCCATTTTGATCCAACATGAGCGAAACATGTTTTATCAAAAGGTACATCACTCACGAAAGCGACCACTATAGAACCATTTGCCTACCACTTCATTTAAACTAATAAGGTCTATATTAGTGGTCCGTTCTCCAAAGTTTATCTTCTTACCACTTTGGAAAGTTCTATTAAAAGAGTCTAATGGAAATCTTCCGATATGATATAGAATAATAACCAAGAAAAGGTTCATGAGAAGATAACACATTGGTGTAGTTTTTATAGTGGATCCTGACTAAAAACCTCGATACCAGCGCGTGCCGAGCAGCACAGCTCTGTGTCGGCCGCCACAGGAGACTCTCGATTTCGTCGCGGCACCGTCAATTATTAATCAAGACATCATTACGAAACCTACCACCCATATGATATCTCACATGACACCAGTATCTATCTTGCATGGATAATCATCACATGCAAGATGGAAAGATAATCACAAGGTTTTGGGACAACAAGGAGGGAATCCAAAGCAAAGATGCATCACAAGAGAAGCATAGATTAATTGGCCAAGGTAGTCAACTATGAGACTCTTGCATGAACTCCACATACACCTTGCGGTCACCATAGAGATTAGCAGATTAAACACTCAACAAGAGATTAGATCTTGTTAGATAGCAACACAAAGGTAGGGTTGATAACATATTGAGACTTAAGAGGGTTGAAGGGAAATAAGCAGCACTTAAAGGCAAAACCGATAAGCCGCTTGTAGATTAAGTAGGTTAAACCACAATATGATTTAAAGGCAATCAGGAGGAGATTAAAGAATAGACACAAGGTACAAGACAAACATAGGTACGCCCTATGCCCATTAAGATCATGGCCAAATACAAGGTTGATAGGATATTTGACCTTGCGATAAATTAACAATGAGGTGAGTCAATACATGAGGAAATGTGAGGTGAATCAAGCAAGATTCTAGGAGTAGTATCACATTGTTGCTTCAAGGTTGAGTCAACAATGTAGACAAGGGAAAATGTAGGGAGGAGATGTTGAGATTACGACATAGAAAGATCATCATGGACTAGCTCAAGATATGAAAGTTACAGCACAAAAATATCTCAACAATTACATGATGCAACATGTTATGCATTTAATTAAGGAACAAGAGTAAGGAAAGCATAGGTATGCACAAACAACAATCATTATGATGCATGCTCGTCCTATTCGTCCTCACAAAACTGCCAGCATAAGGTGGCAATTACGTTCTATGTCGGTGGCATACATACGTTCTCTCAATAAGCAATAGCTAGTCGGTTTACACGTGCGCAGTGTTAGTGTACCTGCAGAAAAATTCTCATTTCAGCCCAACAATTCCCAATATGACACACAAGGAAAGCAGTAACACATTTTACGCACCCCCTCCATCTATGCATATTTCCAAATATACATACATGTAGGTGCACGCTACCCGAATCATCGTCAGAAGACGGCATCGCCATAACAGGCGGAAAACACCCTCACATGCGGACATCCATATAAACACGCTCTCGGCATGTAAATACTTCAGTACCATATAAGCACTCCCCTAGATCGGCGTCTGTCCGATCATGCTCTCACAACTCACCTTACCTTGGTGACGATTCAAACATTAACACTAGCGACATATATGGCTAATTCATATATGAAGTTTACCACCACCATTAGACCACAGGATAACAAGTGCAGTCAAGTTATCACTCTTCATACCTTAGCAAAGGCGTCGATGCAAAATTTAAATCCCCCAAAGTTAGTACTTAAATAAGCCACCTGAAATTCCTACTGGGCTTAAAGGATATGACAACTGGCACACACTTAGGTTTGAAATTATAGATTTAAACACCTATATATAGCTATAAGTTGCCAATTAGTTTGATAAAACAAAATCTTTTCTTGTTTAAAATACACATGTGAACAGTAGTATCTTGAACCTTGCTCGATGCCCGGTACATGTAGAACCACCCAATTTATACGAGCTCAAATACAAAATTAAGCGATAAACCACCAATTTGCATACTTGAACCCATATAAACCCGGTAGTCCGAAAAATTTCGAGGGGTCTCAAACTTTTTCAATGTACAACCAAGATCGTACTGATTCAGGTAACCACAGTCCACATGTCACATAAAGTTCGCACATAAATTTAATTTATCGAGTTTACAAAAGATTATTTCAACACCTTTTTAATAAAAGAATAGCGGAAGCAAGATATTTTAAAAACACCCACACTTTATATTTTATTTAAATATAGTGCCGGTTTATAGTCAAATCCCACAACGGCATCGAGATGAGCTATAAGAGATGACCTTGCCCATGGTCTAATCCTCCCGTAGTGGGATACAAATCCATCTTGTCGCCACAACAAAAGAGGCTTATGATCTGCAACAAGTGGGAATAAAACCCTGAGTACTCAGTTGTACTCAACAAGACTTACCCGTCGTAAACCAGAAATAAAGACTCCAAGGATTATGCAAGGCTATTATAGGTGGAGTTGGCTTAACTCATACTTTGCATAAAAAGCCTTAAGTGAGGAGAGTAACCAAATTATTATTAGCATCAAGTTAATGTTCATTGACCTATCAACTATGTTTGCCTCTATGCTAAACAAGCAGTGAGAAGAGAAATTCATAACCATATCAGGTTCATCAACACTATCTTGTGAAGCATCATTAAGCATCCAAATAATTTAATGTTTTCAAGTATGGAGATACTCCCGTCAAGCTTCTCACTATCCAGGAGACGCTGGCGATTCAAATCGATTACAACCCAGCTGGGGAAATATTCCTAACACTCTCCCGGCAAGCCTTGCTAAGGGTAGCTGTAGAACACCGTTCGTACAACTCAGGAATCGCGGATCCAAACAGTGCCTCACTTTAGGGGAAAGAAGAAAGATCGCAACGGCCACGGCGGCGACGGTGAACAGGGGAAAGAAGAAAGGAGAAGCTCGGGCACTGTAGCAGTAGGGTAAAATTTTCCCCTTTTTCATTTGCTCCAAATTTCATATTGAAACTTGAAAAATTTCCAATATGAAAGTTGCTCCAAATAATTAGAACTACATTTTTGCTTTTTGGACCATAGCCAAATTCTCGATAGTTTTGAAATTAGGGTTTTCAAGATTTAAATTTGAATTTAAAATTCAAATATTCCACACAAATCAAATGCAATGCCATTAATCAATTAAATGATGCTTATGCATGTATAATGCAATGCAATTAGGCCTAATAACACTTGAGGTGTTACAGCCTAGTACGTACTCGCTCGTTGTATGCTTGACTAGATCGATCCGCCACCGCGTCTCAGTCGACGCTGTTGTCATCTTTCCCGGTCTCAAGACCGTTATGTATCTTGGTCTTCCTTAGAAGACCTCTATGTACTTTGGCTGTTTTAATATATAAAATACATGTTGTTGTCAAAAAAAAGACGCTATGGTTAAAAGAAAGGAAAAGATTTTGTACTACTAGTCATTTTTGAAAACTGTATTGAACATTGCTAGGAGGAGAACCGGATTTAGATAATTTTTTTTAATAATGTAGACGCTCATCACGCACGTACATGTAAACTCTACACCTCTATAAGCTTTCGTCGAGTTTCATAGAAAGTTGAGGAGGTTGTCAACTAATTGCATGCATAATTGTGAATGTTCATTCAACCAATCAACACATACGACATCCCAGTTTTTCTCGGCCTTGTTTAGTTCCACCTTTAAAAATTTTTCACCCATCATATCGGATCTTGCGGCACTTGCATGGAGTATTAAATATAGATGAAACAAAAAACTAACTAGCAAAGTGCCCGTGCGTTGCGGCGGGATTTATATCTTGTGCCATTTGTTCGATACACTTCAAAATCGAGTCCGTATGTAGGATTGACATGTGCTATCTAACTCTATGATAAGGCTCATGAGTTCAAGACAATTAAGTAATTACGATTTTAATCTCTTATCTATAAAGGAGCAATGACTTATAATTTGCAACTGAAAGATTATGAGCATATAGTGTTCTAATCGTCAATTCTTGATAAATCCAGCGCTACCTATTTCAATTTCTAACTTGGCTCCCCAATTGAGAAAGAGACAAAAGATGTGAGAGAGAATCCCCACTTTATATATACCTAATTAAGCCTGGAAAAAAATAATCAAGAACCGAACCAAACAAACAGGAACCGAAACCGAACTAACCGAAACCGAATATTTCGGTTCCTAATTCGGTACCGAAATATATCAAGTTATTTCTGTTCCTGGGCTTGGTTAAAAGAACCGAGTTTAAGCCCATCCAGACTTTGAGCCCATCTATGCAAGCCCATTAACTCGAACCCTAGGTATATATACCACGACCAAACATCCATCTGTCCTCCCCTCCCCTCCCCAGCCGCCAGGCACTTCTGTTCTCACGTCTCACCCCACCTCCCTTCGATCCTTCTAGTTCCTAGCCAAATCTTGTTCCAGGCACATACGACTACCCCAGGCTCCTTGATCCGGTGCTCTCGGGTCCTAGCTACTGCAAGCAGCCACGCAGGGAAGCCGCTGTAGGACTGCAGCTTACCAGCGACATATAGGCAAGGCCACGGCGCGCGAGGCCGTGGTGCGCGGGGCCGAGGCACAGGAGCGGTGCGGGCGCATGGACGACGCGTAAGGCCGAGGTGCTGCAGCCTGCGGCGGCGCGAAGGTGCGGCTCTGAGCGACTTCAGCGGCAGCCGGCAGGCCGGTGGCATCGAGCATTTTTTTTTCCCGTTTTCTCGCCCTGTCTTTCGTGTGTAATCTGACTCTGATCTCACCGACTTCGTCCAGTACAACGTGGACGAGGGCACCCACCGCAGCTAGCCAGCTCGATGCCTCCAAGTGCTTGTCCACTGAGGAACCTGGATTCGTAATTGTGGCCGCTGATATTTGATTTGTGCCATCGCCATGCTTCAGTGATTCATGACTTTCATGACTCGGTATGTTTCTATTTGATTCGGTCTAGTTGTCCGTCGTGGCTTTGATTCGTTCTCGGATTGATTTGATCTGTGCTCTTGTTTTGTTCTCGATCTGTTGCAAGGTGTCCTTAATTTGGTTCTCTTGCATCTCGTGGGTTTCGATTTGGTCTCAAAATCTAGTTGTATGGTGCTGGTTTAGGGGGTAAATTAGACCGTTTCATAGGTTGGGAGGTTATGTGTTCCAGGGTCAATAGTTCAGGGGGATTTAGACTTTTTTCAAAAAAAATTTGGATCTAAACAAGGCCGTCATCCTTTTTTCCTTCTCTCTCCCCCCCCTGCTCTCTCTCTGTGGTCAGATGGTAAAACGTACTTTCTTTGATGATTATTTCAGGTGTGAACGGATTGCCTTGCATCAACGCGTATGCAGGAATTCTGAAGCTGTGTCCACCAAGGATCCGGTGTAAGACTAGGCTGTTGTGGCAGGTGTACTGAACCATTAGCTACACCTAGTCTCTTACTCGCACTTCACCATGAGTTCCGATGGGTGCTGGGCTGCCGACCAGGGATCCAGCAGCGCGCATCAAAGCGTACGCAAGAAATCTACGCAAGCTGCTAAGCTGTCAGAAGATGGTGTGTCGTCACTACTACCGGAGCTAGAAGAATCATCCCAATCAAAAACCGCCGAGAGGCGTAGTCTCGTGTTGGAGATGGTGCTGGTGCTGGGGATGGAGATGGTGCTGGTGACGGTGATGGTATTTGGTCTGTGCCTGCAGACGAAGCCAGCAGTGGGGCAACCTGAGCTCGAGCCCCCCGTGGGGCAACCTAAGTTCGAGTGGCTAGGGCGGGTGAGTCCATGAGCTCCCCTGAGCCCTCTCCTCCCTAAAAATTTCCACTATTGTTGCCTTGAGAAGGCATTGTACGTCTAAGATATGTTTAGGCCCTTCTAATATTTTATTTTTCTTGGCTCCATCACTGGCTGCAGGAGGAGGTGATGCAGCAGCCTAGGCCGCCGTCGCCGCGGTTGCTGGTGCTGATGCAGTTGCTAGTGCTGGTGCTGATGCAGTTGCTAGTGCTGGTGCTGTTGCTAGTGCTGAAACCAACCATCGCATGGAATGAACATCTACTTAGAAACTATATGCACATGCACACTAGAGTATCTCGAGTTGTAGTTCTGCTGGCGATGCTATTACTAGTGGTGATGATGCTGGGGATGATGGGGCGTATGCCTTCTTTACAGGAGGTGCTGCTGCTGGTGATGGCGGCGGCACTGTTACTAACAAATCTCGACAGGTATGGACATCCACGTACAAACTATACATGTATAATGTATAATATATGCACAATTCAATTAAGTTTGGTTCGCTGCACACTCAGTAGCCTACCCCAACTTGCTTGGGACAAAAGGCTATGTTGTTGTTGTTGTTGTCGCTGCACACTCAGTACTGCTTACGATTCTAAGCTTGTTTTAACTAGTGTTTCTAGCTTGCATGAGTGTGAACGGCAAGTGAAAATCATGAACTTTATAGATGTCTTATAGAGAAAAGCCACTATAAATATTTACACCGGTAGTTTCCTTATAAATGTTCCTGCAAATTGCAAATCGGGCTGTCGGTTTTCTTAAGGAAAGCCACCCCTATAGATTGAATTAGACTCTTATAAATGATTTTTCAAAATTTGCAAATCGAAGCTAAAAGAATAACAAAATAAGTTTTTTTTTATCAAGGGAGGCTGAAATAGTTAGCCACACTAGGTTTCTACTTTCTAGTGATTCTTTTTATTTTCATGATAAATACGCACAAGTCGCGGTATTTTGGAATCAAATTCGCAATCTTAGACCTTGTGCATTACACCCCTTACCATTGCAACCCAAAGCCACTTATGACTTAATGACAAACAATTCCAGTATTTATTCAATAATATTTTAAAAAGGAAAGTTGAAACTCTAAATGAATTCAAATGAAAAACTTTTAACTACAAACTTTTAGATCTCATAGAGATCTACAACTTTGCTTTTATCATTATTCCATCTCGAGATCATTTGAATTTTTTCTAAAAAATAATAATTTGAAATCATTAATCTTAAAACACGGTTTCAAATGGAAAAGTAATCAACTACGAAGTTGTACGTCTTTCGAAACTACAACTTTCATTCGGATCATATATCCATGTGAGATCATTTCAAAAATTAAAAAAAAAAATAATTTCAAATTATTTTTAGTGGCGCTAGGTTAAGAAAACCGCTAGTATAAATGTATTTTTACTAGCTGTTTTCTTAAGGCTACCGCCGATAGAAATCACATATTTCTACTGGTGGTAGACTTAAAAAAAACAGCCAATAAAAATGAATTTACGCGGTTCATAGCCTAGCCCCACTGTTTCTTTTCTAGTGGCGTCTATACACATTATGAACTACCAATAAAAAGATAAGCAAGCACCAACAAAAATCGATTTTGTACTAATGTATTAGCCTATATTTAAGCTTTTATGGTGTCCTTTATCTTCGTTTGGTTGTTTGTAGGATCTTATAGACTTACGCAGTGCTAAAAGTACGTAGATCGAATACTACATTAGCTATTGTGTCAGATTTTGCCAAAGGGTGCCTAGCCCAGTGGTTAGGCACGTTCCGGCGGCACCCCAGGTCCCAGGTTCGAACCCCCGGTGGGGCGAATTTCGGGAAACCTGGGTAAAAAAAATCCCCTCGCTCGTCCTCATGCCAAAGCACTGGGGGCCCCGGCCCAATTCTCACTTGGGCAACGGAACGGCACCGTGTATGGGTGGGGGTGGGGGTTCGGGGTTTTTCTCGCCGGGAGAAAGGCGCTTTCTTCTTAATTGGAAGGCACGTGGGGCGGTCTTAACCGCCCGGTCGAGTTTTTTTATTGTGTCGATTTTTGCAATATTAGGTGCACAAGCTCATTGGTGCCAACAAAACGGAATATCCCCACATTCCCTGTTTCTACGGATACATGGAGTGACCAAATGCGACACATTGTGAGAAACCACAAACAATCTCACTAAATGACTACACACAGATTTCATGTGCAAGACAACTAAAAGCTAACAGATTGCATGTATTTTATGCTGTTATGGGTGGTACTGCATAAGGCTTAATGTATGCTAAGACTAGTGCAAGCAATAATTAATCACACCCTCTCCTTTCACAACACTTCACTACGCCAATAATGGTCTTTAGGGACGGCTCCAAACCTCTATAAGGGCGGTCATGGCCAGCCGTCCCCCCGGAGTGTATTTACAAATCGAGGGTTTGTAGGGGGCGGCTGGCCCACCCGTCCTTACAAATCGATTTGTAGGGGTGGCTCAATATCATTTTTCGGAAGCAGCAGAAAAATGCCAAAAAATAGCACAACATTTTTTTAATCCGAGGAAGCCCCCACCGGCTGGCAGAAAAAATCACGCGCTTCATGGGTGGGGGTTCAAACCCACGACCTCTCCCTCGTGTGGGGCCTCTTCTACCGGTACACCTCACACTTGTGTCTATATTCTATTTCGGTTCCCCACATATTATACTAAACCGAGTGTAAATTGATTGTTTGAGGTCTAAACGAATTCAAATCAAAAAATTGTCAACTACAAAGTTTCATAACTTTTCGAGATCTACAATTTTCATTTAGGAAGTTTCACTATCCGAGGTCGTTTACAAAATTTGAATTTTAAATTTTAGAAATTCAAACGTAGTTTTGCATGACAAGATGATTTCAAATCAAAATGTTATCAACTAGAAAGTTTTATAACCTTTTGAGATCTACAATTTTCATCTGGTTGTTTTTCCATCCGAGGTCGTTTGAAATATTTGATTTTTAAATTTTTGAAACTCAAACATAATTTTGCATGATAAGATGATTTCAAATCAAAAAGTTACCAACTACAAAGTTTCATAACTTCTCAAGATCTACAAAGTTTATTTTGGTTGTTTCTCCATCCGAGGTTGTTTGAAAAATTCAAATTTCAAATTGGATAAATTCAAATATAGTTTTACTTAACAAAATGAATTTAAATCAAAAAGTTATCAACTACAAAATTCTATAACTTAAGAAGATCTACAAAGTTTATTTTGGTCATTTGGTCATTTGTTCATCCGATATGGTGGTTCCAAAGATTGTTCACAAATCTTATATATCTCTCTTGTAGTTTCATAAACTACAAGAGAGAGAGATGTAAAATTTATGAACAATGTTACTTTCACTTTGTCATATAAAAAAATGACAAATACAAAAATTATACATCCTGATGAGTTATACAACTTTTGTGTTCATGACTTCTTCAAATGAAATCGATGTTTAAGAAATTATACAACTTGATGACATCTTAATGAGTTATACAACTTTTATGTTCATGAGTTATACAACTAATACAATATCTTGATAAACCATGATTTTAGAAAATTTTAGGAAAAAAACATCACATTTGGAGTTAGTATGAGGGAGAAAGACTAGTTATAAGTTTTAGCCACAGTTAAAAAGAGAAATAGTTGTTCTTCAATAATTTGAAATTAAATTTCAAACAATATTTTGAAGTATCAAATGAATTCAAATAAAAAAGTTGTTAACAACAAAGATTCATAACTTTTCAAGATCTACAAATTTCTCCATCCCACGTCGTTTTGAAAAATTTGAATTTTAGTACTTTGTTTTAAATATTCGGCGTCTATTTGTAGGGGCACCTCAATATAGAGCCGCCGCTAGTAGGGGCAGCTGGATATTGAGCCACCCCTACAAATAGAGACCCATTTATAGGAGCGGGTCATTATAGAGCCGTCCCTACAAATTGATTTGTAGGGGCGGCTGGATATTGAGCCGCCCCTACAAATACAGAACCAGAACCTACAAATACAGAACCATTTATAGGGGCGGCTCATTATAGAGCCGCCCCTACAAAAAAAAAAGGGGTGTCTTTCTTACAAATCGTTTTCTTACATAGTGCTTCACCTTAGTATGAAAAAGCTCTTTTTTCTTCTTCTGACATATACATATAGATAATGAGAACATCGAGAGCAATACAGTAATCATACTATATTTATGCTTTTTTATACTTTACACCAGAAGCATATATAATTATTAAACCAAAATGGAAGCATGAATCTAACCACATATGCAAATGTGGAGCCCACATCTATTATATATCTTAGAGTAATAACTCTAAGAGCCTCTTTATATCGTTTCTAATTTATAGAAATATAAATATTGGTGAAATGCATACCCTCTAACAACTTCTTAAATTAGATCTCTAAAATATGGACATCCTTTGTTGTAGATTTCTTGCTATTTAGAGTAGAATTGGCTCTCTAGAGTGCACATAAGATATATAGAAGCTGTTAGAGGGTGAAAAGATATAGAGATCGATTTCTACTCAAATGACTCTCCAAAAGATAATTTAGAGAATAAGTTTAAGATAGACTCTTAAAGATGCTCTTAGTATTTATCCAGCAAAATAGCCTCCATGTTGACTCTCAATGCCTAGAAATTACCACATTAATCAGAGAAATGAAATCAAAACACCTCAATACATGTTGATAGATTACCCACCACCATTGACATTACACAAAAAGTAACCCAAACTATCCTCCCCATGTGCCATTGTTAAAGAAACAAGAATGAAGTTGTTCAAATGGTATATAATTTGTGAACTGAGCATAGCTTAGCTAGTAAAGTTCCTTGTGGTGGATGCTGCTCACCCAGTTTTAAGTCCTTGATTTGGCACGATGCTCACATTTTCATGGATTTATTCCAATATTTAATGGTGTAGTTTTTTCAGTGGTATGTGACATTCCCGTCGACACGAGCCACGTGTAGTGGCTTCATATGTGCTGTAACGTGTAATTCAAAAAAAATAATATACAATTTTATTTTACTATTGCTAATTGGAGGCTCCACGTTAATTCCCACCAACACACTAGGAAGGTGTCATTCCCGTCAATAGCGAACAACGTATGGTGACTTCTTGTCTATGTTGTAATGTGTAATTCCAAAAAAAATGTTATGGAATAAAAAACCTAAAATATTCACTCAAATCTACATGTAGACTATTAATGTCTTATGTCACAAAAAATATTTAAATAAACATATATATGTTTCTAATTCTACGCTACCCACTTCTGTTAGTATTAATATATAAAAATCTAATTAAAGCAAACATGCATGTTGTGCCATCATGTAAATTAAGTACATATATACATGCATAAATGGTAAATATATGTTTATATGTTTTGCTTCAACAATCAGAAAATAATCTATCAAAATATATATTAATAACCATGATATACATTTAAAATGAAATGTTTGATATATCTTTATTGATACTATAGCTATTACTGCATATATAATTTCTTGATATGAAAATTCAAATAACTTAAGAAGTGAGGAAGGTTACTTGTCGTATCTTCCTAACTTTTGATATTTCTGTGGAGTAAAAAAACCATTATAAGGCTTACACATTTATGTTCTCCTGAGATTACCACCATTGTCCCAATCCAGACCCCACTTCATCCTCAGCCCAGCAATCTTAAGAGACATGGTGTAGGTTTTAAATAATCGTTTATGGTATCGTAAAACTTAAGAGTGCAGTCTACAACCTAAAATCCTTATTTTAAAATGTATAAAAGGAGAGCTAATAAAAAATACAAGAAAAATAAGAGTTTCAACATAAGTTGAGGATAAAAAAGTAACAATTAATTAACAAGATTAAAATGTGAAAAAAAACTAAATTCAGATGCATAATGTCATAAGGCCATGTACAATGCAAGACGCTTACGTAGATGCTTAAAAAGATTGCATCATGAAGCATTGGTATAAGAGTCCTAGCCTACAATGGAATCAATCATTTCATAGGTGCTTACATGTTTTGCTAATTATAGGAGCCTGTTGAAGCGTCTATCTGTGCAGTGCGTGCATGATTTATTTACACAAATATTTAACTAGCCTCGAAGCAATATTTAAATAGCCTCGAAGCTTCGGCTCCCGGTTTCACTAGATGCACGATCCAAGCATCGGCTGCCTAGTGGAGCGCCTTTTCAGCATGCAAGCGCCACTGATGCTTCCACCGTGTCAAGAAAATTAGTTAATTGATGCTTAGTGCCGCCTAAGCGCTCACCATTGTATGTGGCCTAAGATATATGAGCTACAACTAGAGCTGTCATAGTTTTAAGATATACATGGTTTCAATTAAATGCGTATTAAAGATTCTTATCACAAATTATGACTCATGAAATCTTAACTTATGTGAGAGCACGTGTTGATGGACTAGTCAAAGGAAAATAGAAGTTAATGAAAATTGTCGATTGCCTCTGGGTAGGGTCTTATAATATTTTAGTTTTGTCACAGGGTCAAGAATTTCTTGCGCGTATGCATGCACGAGCGCGGCAGTAGGCTCGTGAAGTGGGGGCCCCACATGTGGGTTTTGGACTCCGCCTCGTGGATCCACCATACCTCCAACCTGGATCTGCTGCTTCAAGGTGGCGACTTCGAGTCTCAGGAGATGGACAACAAAGATGCTCCGTCGAGCGGGGATGACGCCACCGCGCATGTCCAGGGGCGCGGGTCTATACGGACGGACTGCTTTGACTTCCCAGGAGTCCACTATGTTGTTGGGGATGACACAAGGAATGTTGTGTCGGTGTCTCAGCTCGCTCATGATCATGGCTTGGTCACGGTCTTTGAGCCGACGTCTTGCCACGTCAAGGAGAAGAAGACCGGGAAGATCGTTGGCAAGGGTCGCTTACGGAACGGCATGTACATCCTGGATTCACTGCACATCGTCAGCCAAGTGAGTATATACACACCTCGATCACCTCTTCTCAAATGAGCTTGAGTATCCTGTAGGCACATCGATCTAGTGTGTTGTTTTATCCATCTATCCAGTAGTGAGTGGAGTAATACGCTTTAATCTGTTGAGTGTATTTTTTTTCATGTGAACAGTATATAGGAGACGGATCAAGAGCAAGTAGAGGCGATCATCGTGATGGAGCAGATGGAGGTGGTGGAGGTCGAGGCCACGAAGTCCAAGGTAACAGTGAAGGTGATAGCACAGCTGAAGGACGTGGAGGAGGTGGAAGAGCTGGTGGACAAGGAGGGACCGGAGCTAGAAACCAGGAAGAAGGCAATGGAAGCGGAGCCTCTAGCAGCGGAGATGTTAATGAAATAAATGAGGAGGACAGTGATGAGAAAGAGATCCAAGAAATGAATGAGAACGAAGAAGACGAAAAAAGAGGAGGGAAAAATTTTGGACAATTATCGTCTCGATCGCACACAGGCTTGTTTGGCATGTCACGATTAGGTACGAACTTAACTACTGCATTGTACAAAATATTCATTTCGTTATGAATCTCTATTTGCTTTTAACTTACTGGATTGTGGATTATTGTAGATTGCATATGGTGGATTGTTTCCATATTCATTGCAGCTTGCATATTGCAACTGTATACAGGCTGGGGGGCAGGAGTAACAATCTTGGCTATGGATTTTCGCATTCTAGTAGCTGGATTCTTGGTCCTGTTTATTTGGAGCTTCCAACTTTTTAAAACATGGATGAGCACAATCTGTAAAAAAGAAGAAACATTGGGGCCTTCTTATCTCCAAGAATTATCTCATCAAGAGTATAACAAGCGATTGTTTGGGCTATCCCGATTTAATGAGTAAGTACCTGCTGCACTATATCTCAAACATATATATAAGGAATGTGTTCTTGATAATTTTGTTATATATATGTATATGTGTCTGCAGGAGTACGGACCCGACGGGGCACCGGCGTCGCTATCTTCCCGCCGGAGCCTTTCCAACGTCGACAAACACAGCACGCCGGGAAGAATTTCTAGTGGACTCGGGTGCATCCTTCCACACGACATGGAATCAATGGATTCTAATTCCCTACCCTCAACATCTACAGGATCATACCGAGCCACCGACGCGGCGTTTCGGAGGGATTACTGGGTCTATCGCGGTCATAAGATCTGGCTACTTGAGCTTTGTTGATAAGATCAAGCTCGACGGTGTACTGCTTGCTCCCGAGTCACGGATGAACCTTGTGTCGGTTGGCCAGCTCGTGATCCAGTACGACGTGAAAGTGGAAATGGACGAGGTGGGGGTCGTGATCAAGAAGCAGCAGGGCGGGGTTCAGATTGGGGGTGGCAAGATGAACGACCACCATTTGTACGTGCTGGAAGAATTCAAGCCGCCAGAAGATCTATTTGCTCTCAGCCCCACAGCCCAGTTTAAGATCTTTGGTACAAGAGGTCCAGGTGGACCTCAAGTCAAACACTGATCCCTGTCCGGCACGTTCCACTACTACTGAAGAAACCGGTGCAGACTCTGAAGAAACCGAAGAAACCGGAGCAGGCAGCGAGCCCCGTGCTGTCAGGATGCGAAGGCCCAACACGCTCGTCACAGGCCAAATGTGGAGCCGCTAGAGAAAGGGGTACTTTAAGCTAGAGAGGACATGAACTTTGTAATCGTATAACTGAATTCTGTTAATCATTCCTCCTACCACCAACCTCCCGTGCTAGTTCTGAACCTGGAACTTATTAGTGTACCTGAATAAGTGATTTGTGGCCGCCTGCTGGCCGGCATTTGCTGTGTTTCCTTTGCGGAACCAGATTGTGCGTTCGTACCCTTCTTCTGAAGTAGGAGAATGCCCCGCGTGTTGCCGCGGGGATTCCAGTTAATTTTTTAAAAAATAAACTATTTAGAGTTATAAAAATAAAATAATTTTAAATTAATTTTGATGAATGGTTTGACGATACGTCGATGTGAACAACTAAATGCGTGTGAGTGGATGAAGAGGTAGCTATCATAATTACATGTGTTAGTTAGCTATAATTATAAGTTTAGTGGATTGCTTAGTTGGCTATAATTATAAGTTTAGTGGATTGCTTATGTGGATAGCTTGCATGTTGAGAGAATTCTACAGTAGGGTTTGTTTATATAAGAAGTATAGATAAGTATGTTATTGTTAGCGTAGGTGATATGTCAACAACAAACCACATTGTATTTGTATATGCTTGTAACAGTAACAGCAGACCACACACTTGTAGTACTGGCCTTCTGTCATCAATCATCTCTCCGGTGTGCATTATCTTCTACTTGTTGCGGGTCGATGTGGTAGTTCTCTGTATCATATGAATCAATGATATTGCATTGGCGTAGACTTGGGTTGTGGGAGAGTGTCATTCTTGCTGCCGCTACTTCCACGCACTGCCTGGAACCAGAATGAAGCGGTAAATCTCATATATACCATTGTTTGCATGACTTTCTTTTCAACTGGACAACTGTTAAGCACATTTTTAGGGTGTTCATGAATTACGTACTACTTCTATTAGTATATACATAATCATGTTAAGTACTTATCAATATTCATGTTATTTTTGTATTTTAGTATCACCTAAAATTTAGGAAATATTCATGTTTTTGTATTTTATTATTGCGAGTGACAATAGAAAGCCCGAAACTGCATGAACTGAGCATAGCTCAGCCGATTAGGTTATTTGTCGTGGAATTTACCAACTTGGATTCAAGTTTTTGACCTACAGCTGTGTTATACGAGGATGCTTTTGGCAACTACTATCTCCATTTCAAATTATAAGACTTTTTTGTCTTTTTTCTTTGATTCATAGCTTTTGTTATACACTTATGTATACACTATATCTAGATGTACAGTAAAATAATGTATTTAAAAAATGAAAAATATCTTATAATTTAGAATAGAGTGAGTACATATAACAAATGAAGAATTTTAAACTTCTACGCCTAACTCTCAATCCCTCTTTTGAATTACCCCTAACAAAACGTTTTGCCAGTACAAAGCTACTCCCTCCGTCCCTAAATAAGTATTGTTTGCACTTCTTGAGAAATAATTTTAATTAAATATATATTAAAAAATATTAATATCTATGGTACATAATTAGTATCATTGGAAAGATCTTTAAATCTAGTTTTTGAACAAATTTATTCGGAGATACAAATGTTGCACGTATTTTCTACAAATCGAGTCAAACTTGTGGCACGCACACTAACGGTGACACTTATTTAGGGACAGAGGGAGTATGCTACAGCAGTGAGGCACCTATACTTTCATCAATTTTTAAATTGATTTACTGTACTTGGCTCATTTTTTTTTAAGATGATTATAGACATACTCCCTCCGTCCCTTATTATATGTCGTCGTAGCACAGTTCGTTGTCCCTTAATATGTATCGCTGAAGTAGTGTTGCAACGAATAGGTGCAGGCTTTTCACAGCATGTGAAGTCTCACCGCAAGCAACAACGATGGAAAAAGTTGATGTGACGATTATGTTTGTTCGCTGTAAAAAAATGTTTGCATTCACATGCCTGCTTCTTTGTCCAAGATGGAGCATTAACTACCTGTCCATTCCAGTAAAGTGCAGCTGATAAAGTACTATTTATATAGACCTTCAGTTCACTCCCTACGTTTCTTAATTCCTGTGCCAGACGCCGAACGACACATAATAAGGGACAGAGGGAGTAGTCACATAGGGCCGGGTGTATCTAATGTGAGGGTCTGTATTCTGATAGGGAAAAAAATAGAAACAGCACAAATGAGGCCTTTAAGCCCAGTGGGCCCCATTTCATACCACCGCCACCGTTTGCCCGCGCAAGTGGAAATGGCCATTGCCAAATGCCAACCGTCTCGCCCTCGCCGATGCCGCCCGCCGCCGGCGATCCCTCGCCTCCGCCGTCCATCGCCGCCGCCATGACCACCCCAGACGGGTGGCACCCGCGCACGGCGGAGCGCCGCCTGCTCCATCTCCTCCACCACAGCTCCGTCGCCCGCGGCCGCCCGCTCGAGCTCGTGGCGTTCGCCGTCCGCCGCGCGCTCCCCTGCGCCCCCGCGTCGCCGCAGCACCACGCGCTCACAGCGCTTCTCCTCCCCGCCTCCCCTCCGCCGCCCGCGCTGCCGCTCCTCCGCCTCCTCCCTCCCGACCCGCCACCCCCGCTGACGCTCCTCAACGCCGCCGTCAAGGCACTCTCCGCCGCCGCCTCCTCGCCGGACGATGCCTTCCGTCTCCTCTCCACGCGCCTGACCGCCTGACGTTCCTGCCCCTCCTCGGCTGCACCTCTGCCTCCTCCTCCTCCTTGCCGCTCCTCTCCGCGCTGCACTCGCTCCTCCTCTGCCTCGGCTTCCTCTCACACCACCCCATCTCCCTCGCGCTCCTCAAGCACTACCCGATGCCGCACGCCCGCGCCTTGTTCGACGATATGCCCCGGAAGAACAGGTGCACCGTCGCCTACAATACCCTCATCACTGCGTCCCTCACGGCTAGGGACATCCGAGCCGCACGCCGCCTGTTCGACGAAATGCAGCGGCACAGGCGGTCCAGGAGGAGCGTCCTTTCCTGGAACCTTATAATCACCGGGTGTGCACGTAGTGGACGAGATGACATGGCAGTGCAGTGTTTCGAGAGGATGGTCAGGGAGGGAGAGGTGGCGCCAGATGATGGGACCTTGGTCGCGGTGCTCCCGGCTTGTGGGAGGACAGGGAATGTTGCGGCAGGGAGGTGGGCGCATGAGTATGCGAGGAAGACTGGCTTGTTGGATGGTACAGTGCATGTTGCAAATGCGGTGATGGATATGTATTGCAAGTGCGGTGATGTTGATAGTGCACGGGAGGTGTTTTTGACGACACGGCAGCGAAGCGTGGTGAGCTGGAATGCCATGATCGCTGGGTTCTCATTGAATGGTCATTGAGTAGAGGGGATTGATCTGTTCCAGGAGATGAGTAGGCATGGAGTGGAGCCTAATGCTGTGACGTTCTTAGCAGTGCTTGGATGCTGTGCACATGCTGGGGCAGTGGATATTAGGCGGGAGATCTTCCAGAGCATGCTGTCGGAGCATAGCATTGAGCCAACAATTGAGCACTACGGGTGTATGGTGGATTTATTTGGAAGATCTGGACTTCTTGATGAGGCGCACGTATTGATTCAGGGGATGCCGATGAAGCCTAATGCTGCAATATGGGGTGCACTTTTAAGTGCATGTCGTGCTCATGCTGGGCTTGGCATTGCTGAGGTGGCTTTAAAAGAGCTTATCAATCTTGAACCATGGAACTCGGGGAACTATGTGTTGTTGGCGAATCTTTATGCGGAAACTGAGCGGTGGGAGGAGGCAGGGGAGGTGAGGAGATTGATGAGGAGGATGAGTGCGAATAAGGGTCTAGCTGAGTTTCAGTTGACAAACTCATACCAATAGTTGGAAGAGAAACTTCATAGAGGGGCTGTAAATGAAATGCTCCATGCATCAACCAACCCTACTAAGAGACAGATAGTGTTTACAGGTAAACATACCAGCTGTTTCTCAGTATGTTCCATTTGTTGTAGCAGTTGTTTGCTGAATAGGCAATTGCTTTTTTATATTCTTTCACAGAAAACTTACATAAGTTCATGGAAAAATAGGCACTAAATACTCAATTGCAAGGATAGCTAAGGTACTGTACAAAGATGTTTATTTGTCTTTAGCTGTGTATCAATATATTTAATATTGATGGGTATATAGAGATCCCGCATCATTACACAATTACCAACAATAAATGCACCTTAGAGTTATAATTTATCGTTGCATTCGAGTTTGAAATGTATAGGTTTAGTCAGCAGCTGTCAAGGTGCTGCAAGATGTTTTGCCCAATCATAGGTCGACAAAATCACAAAAGCATTGTTGAGTATGTGGTGCATTATTTTTTGCTATGATCAATTGATCATGCTGAAGCTTGTATTAGATATGGCAGAGAGTGAATTACCTAACAATCTTTGAATGGAGAGCTTGGTAGAAGTTTCTGTAAACTTTTACCATGAGGAGCATATTTGGATAAGTGTTAAATGTTGATATCTAGAATTTCTACAAACTTTGAATGATAGGCATTGCATATGTTAGATGTCAAATGTTGATATCTAGAATTTCTGCAAAAGCTTTGTTTTGTTACTGGACATTCATATTGGCCAATGAAGCTGACTATTGTGTACGTGTACTTTTAACTACCTTTTGCCATGTCACCTATATACATTAACCTTACAGGCCATATATAATGGTGGAAGATTTAAGTATTCCTTAAAAGATGTCTCTTTTGTGCTTAATCACTGCAGGGCAAGCTATTTTTTTCTTCTCTCCCTTACAAGCTATGAATGTTAGCTGGAGCTTTGCAAATTCCAATAATTGTTTGGATGTGTAGATTTCTAGTTTCTTGGCAACTTGAACATGTGCCTTGCTTCACTTCGATTTTTCAGTGTCTCAGAACATGACACAATTTTCATATTATTTTACCAAGGCAACTAAATTCTAGTTTACTTAAGAAGGGAAAATGCTTGAACAACTTTATAGCAAACTCACTGCCCACTTCTCTTAGTGTAGCTTAATTGTCCTGAGTTTCTCTGACATGGGGACAGCATGTAATCATTAATCCTAAACTGTCAAAATATACATCTTGAGAACACACTTTATGGATATTTTGCATAACTGCCAATTTTACCGGTACTTCCCCGACCAGTAGTTTTCATGGACATGTATGTGGAATGTAGAAGCACGACATACCTTTCCAATAGTAGATAATTCATGTGCAGGAAATCCTCACAGTTCTGAATTTCTAACAGTTTGTGTTGTCTGTGCAGACAGTAGAAGAGAGAAGAATGCCATACCAGGATTACATGGGGGCTCAAAATGGGGTGGGGTCCTGAAAGCTGCTTGCCTGAGCCCTGAGGACGTATTTCATCTCAGACTGAAAAATCAGAGGCTGCACCTGCAGTATGGCACTCATCACAGGATGGCAAACACTAGGAATCGAATATTCAGACAGGCACATTCCGGGCCCAGCGAAAACCTTGGCATTTTCCTTTTGTGGGCTCACTAACATGGACAGCTCAAGACGATACAATTTGAAGCTCCCAATGAAAAGGACCAAACAAATCGAAAAGATGCCGCCTAGATTCATAGGAGATTTCCGGTGTTGGGCCTTGTGACCCTTGTCCTGTCCACCTTTTTTTGCTCAGCGGACTCCAAGTAATTTTGCTTTGCTTTGTCGCCCGACCCACGACTCTGATCTTAATAACCGCGAAAAAGTGGGTTGAAGGCTTGAAGGATGTGACAAAGTGAGGAGGAGACGTTTCGAGCTGCTTGGCTTTCCATGGAAGCTGCGTCAGGGTTCATTTGTGCATGTTTTATGCATCGTGTTGCTAAACCTGGAGCTTTTGTGGTTGAGTTGTCGGTGTCTATCTGTGCCTTGGTGCTGCTGACATGTGGATCCATGTCGTCTTGGAAACCAGGTGCAGAGATCTCTTAAAAGCACGTGCACTTCAGGGTTAAGATTTTCGAGTTAGGTCTACTAATCTTCCTGATTAAAGCAACTGACAAAAGGATCTGTGGGGAAATGCTACTTCTGAAATAAAGTAGATGGGTCATTTGTACATGAACATTTGTTCTGCTATGGATTGGCAGTTGGCTGATGGAAGAATTTAGCCAACTGGAGGGAAGGCAATGTGTGAGTGAAGGACTGAGGCTGTGAGGATGGCGACGGGAGGCGGTCGCCCCCCCGCCGCTGCCGCCGACGCGCCGCCGCCATTCTAGGCCCGCCGCGGGCCGTAGCCAGTCTGCACCCTCGCTTCCCCTTCCTCCCACCTCCCTCTCTCCCTTGGCAACCCTCCCTTCCCCTTCCTCCCTCTCCCCTCCGTCCCCGCTCTGCCGTAGATCTGCGGGGCTTCCATGGCGGAGTCGGCTCCCTCTCATGTCTGGCCCCTCGGTGCAAGACGCGCTGGAAGCGGGGTCGCCGTCGCGACTCCTCCAGGCCCTGGCGAGCCGGCTGGCGGCCGCCGCCGTGGGCGCCTCCCACAGCCGCTCCTGGACAGATCTGGAGGATGAACCTCTACCGCCGCCGCCGGAGTTCTTCCTCGACTCGGCCGGGCTCCTCCAAGAGGTCCTTGACCGTGGTCCTGAGCGCTTGTGCTTCAGTGACTCGGAGGACCTCTCGGAGTCGACTCCGAGGGAGCCGGAGCCGCTCCGCCGGCGGATGGGAAGGGGAAGGAGCCTATGCCGGCCCGCGGCCGGCGGCGACACCGCTCTCGTCGTCACCGCCAACGCTGGAGGGACGGCGGGGGTTTCATGGCGGTGGCGCGCGGGGCGCCCGGCCGGGGAGGGACCGCGCCCCTCGACGCCGCTCCCCATGCGAGCGCTCTCCACCCCGCCGTGGGGGCTCCCGCCCGACGCCACGAGACGGAGCGCCGCAACTCCCGCCGGTCCGCCGCTCTCCGCCACGCCATGGGAGGCCGGAGCACTGCTCCCCGCCAGCCGGGCGCTCTCCGCCGCGGCATGTGAGGCTGGAGCACCGCTCCCCGCCAGCCGGGCGCTCTCCACCGCGCCATGCCGGGCCAGACCGCCGGAATTCCCCGCCGGCCCTGCATCCCCCGCGCGCTCGGGGCTCGCCGGACCGGGACGGCTTCTACACGGTGGCGAGTAGGAAGCACGGGCGGGTCCGCACCCCGCCGAGGACACCACTGAGGTCCCCCCCTGGAGCTCAACGGCCTCTGCTACAACTGTTTTCGACCCGGCCATGTAAAGGCTCGATGCGGCTTCCCGCTCGGCCGCAACAGCCCGCTGGCTTGGAAGGAGGGACACCACGCCGCCGCCTGCCGCCCACCACGCCTGCGACGCGGGGTCAAACGCGGCCCCTCCCCGCGCCGGGAAGATGAGCCCCGTGTTGGACCGCGCAGGCGCGTGCGCTCCCCTCGCCGGGACGGCAGGGACGGTCGGGCGCTCCCGGGGGTCGGCACCACCCTATTCGTCAACGCCGGGCCGCTTCGGCGGACACCATCTCCGGCCGGTCATTGCGACGCCGCCTTCCCCGGGGGCAACCACACCGGGGGCGCCGTGCTTTCTCGGTGGATTCGGTGTCCGATGGCCATCCTCCTCCACCGCCACCGCCACCACCACCGCCTCCACCTCCCGGGCCGTTTGTGCCTCTGCCGCCTATCCCGGCCCTCTAGACCAGCTGCCCGGGAGGGGAGATGGGGAAGAGCCGATCTTTGGACGGGCAAAGGCCACCGCCGGGCGTGGCGCGGGGCGGTCGGTCCTCCCTAGTCGTCGTGCCGCGTTCGGCGCATCTGGACCGGGAGGAAGAGCTGCTGTCCAGGATGGCCCTCGTCACCACCATTTCCGGCACCCGGCCACACGTCTCCACGGCAATGATCTCCGCCATGCTATACGATCGCTTCGAGATTCGCCATGAGGACGTGACTGTGCGGATCCACGAGCCGGACGACTTCTTGGTCCGCTTCGCTCGCCTTGAAGATCGTGATCGCGTCCTGGCTTCCTCTCCCTGGGGCGCCCTTATGCCCCTGCGATGGCGGCCTTGGACAAGTGTCGCCGGCTCTGTGGCGGGCGCATTCCACTACCGCGCCGTTCTTGCAATTCGAAATGTGCCTGCTCATGCAAGGAACGTTGACACCGCCCAGAGGGTCTGAGGGGGCGCATGCCAACATTGAGCTCACCGACCTAAGGGATCGCCCGAAGGAGGACGACCGGGAGTTCTTTGTGATTGCACAGTGCTTTGGCACCCGCAATTCATTGAACCGAAGAAGCTGCTCTTCATCCGGACCCCGGTTCCGGGCTGCGATGACCCGTTGGCGCGCCGGGGCTGCACTACACGGTGCAAGTGCGGGTGGTGGCTTACCAAAATCTGGAGCAGCCTGGGCCTCCGCCACCCGGGGATGATGAGGCGGAGGACGATGACGAGGATGATGACAGAGATGGCGCCGGCGGGCAGGGAGGCGATGAGGACTGGGAAGATGACCACTACTTCCCCACGCCGCGGCGCGACTCGGATTACGAGTCTGACACCACCGACCCGTGCCACAGGAGCGACCACCCGTATTGCGACTATCCCCCGGATTGGGATGGCACGTATCACCAGTTTGACTCCATCCGCGTCAGCGGCATGCTTTGCCCTGTCCCGGGGATGGGATCGCCGGGGCGCTGGTCGGCTCTTTGTGCGCCGTCGACGCCTCCCATGTCAACCCCTCCAAGGCTAAGCAGGGAGATGACGCCGTGGCTGTCCGCTTCCGACAATGGCTTGGCCTCGCTTGACCTTGCTGTGTCACGCACCTGTCAGTCGCCGGCATCGGGGTTTGTCAACAGCTTCATTGGAATCGCGCCTTTCCTGCTGCAGATGGGGTGTTCTACGCAGCTATCACCTCCCAGCCCACACCTGGACTGGTGGGCGTCCATGGTTGAGGTGGAGCTGCCTCGGTCCCCGATGGAGGTCGGCTGTGCGCAGCCGCGGTTGGAATCGGCGGTGTGCCCGGGACCGCCGCTGCCGGACGACGTCGCGCCCGACGCGGCTGTGCTGCTGCCTGACGACGCCGCGCCCGACGCGGCAGTGCCGACCAGTTCGGCTGTGCCGATCGCGCCCACGGTGGCGACAGGGGCCGGGGACGCCCTTGGCGCACCCGTTCTCGACCACGTGCGCCAGGTCCCGACAGGCACACTAGACGACTTCTTCAACGTGCTCCGGCTACCCCTACAAGACCCGGTGCTGACCACCACGCCTCGCGCGCACGTACCGCGGGGGGCGCACCCTGAACGAGAAGACGACGATGTATGGATGCCTCGCAGAAGCTCCCGGTTAGCCGCAAAATCAGCCTACCGGGACCCCAACCCGGAGCGCCAGGCCAAGCACATCATGATTGCTAGATGGACAGGGAAGCATGACAGTAGGTGCCGGACCGCGACGTGGACGAGGAGTTCCGCAAGGCGTACGAGGCAGCCAGCCTCTCTGCACGTAAAGAGGCCATGAGCGTCATGTTCCCTTGTCGAGGAAGAAGGGCGCAGCGATCGGCCGCCTTGAGCACGACAGTGTCCCAATGAGTACAAACCACCTAATGATGTGGAACGCGCGCACCGCAATGTTGTGCGCAACATTGTCTTCGAGCACCGCATGTCGATTGTTTGCTTGCAGGAAACAAAACTTGATGCAATCTCCAGTCATTTGAAAACTGATTTGGTCGGTTCGGACTATGATTTCGCGTTCCTGCCTGGGGTGGGTGCGTCAGGTGGCGCCATCACCTGCTGGAGGTGCGACCTGTGGAGCACCTCCGACCACACCGTGCGCGCTTTCTCTGTCACAGTCCGCCTCTCCCCGCTTGGAGCTGCCGGGGATCCGTGGTGGCTCACGAACGTTTATGGGCTGCCAGCGCGCGATGGAAGGCCGGCCTTCCTGCAAGAGCTGAGGGACATCCGGGCCGCATGCGACGGCCCATGGCTAGTTTGTGGTGACTTCAACATGATTTTAAATACGGTCGATAAGAACTACGGTAACCTTGACCGTGGCCTCATGCGCCGCTTTAGACGGGTTGTTGACGACCTACAGCTTGATGAGCTGCAGCTATATGGCAGGCTGTTCACTTGGTCCAACAGACGGGACGAGCCGACTTTGGAGAGGCTTGACCGGGCATTTGGGTCGGTTGAGTGGGTTCAGCGGTTCCCCTCCCACCATCTGCGCTGTCTATCCTCGGACTCCTCGGATCACACGCTGTTGCTCTTGCTGCTGACCACTGATCCGTGGCCTCCCCCGCGTTTCAGCTTTGAGCAAGCCTGGACCAAGCTGCCGGGGTTCAAAGATGTCGTCTCCGCTTCCTGAGGCACATCTGAGAACACCAACTTGTGCAGGATGATTGACCAGAAGATGAGAAACCTTGCAAAGGCGCTAAAGAGCTAGCGTGCAAAAGCCGTTGGGGACGTCAGGCTGCAGCTCGGGGTGGCCCGATCACTTGTGTATATGCTTGACACAGCGCAGGAGTCACGTTCGCTGTCCCCGGCCGAGAGGGAGTGGCATGGCCAACTCAAAGCAAGGATCCTGGGCCTGGCATCCCTGGTCCGCTCCATGGCTAGGCAGCGCTCGCGCCTATGGTACCTCAGGGAAGGAGATGCGTGCACCAAGTTCTTCCATCTCCAGGCATGCCACCACCGCCGCCAGAACTCTATTCTGGCAATCTCCCACGAGGGCCACACTTTTACGGAGGAGGAAGCCAAGGCGGGCATTGTCTACAGCTACTACAATGACACGCTGGGCAAGCCGTTTGTCCGCACACACAGGCTAGACCTGTCCCTCCTGGAGCTGCCGGCGTCGGACCTCTCGGACCTTGCGCGACCGTTCACCATGGAGGAGATCGCGGCCGCGGTTCATGACACGCCGTCCGATCACGTGCCGGGTCCTGACGGCTTCACCGCGGGCTTCTTCAAATCATCCTGGGACATGATCGGGAATGACATCGTGACGACCTTTCATGGACTATGGGCGCTTGACTTCCGTGGCTTCAACGACATAAACTCGGCCACAATGATCTTGCTGCACAAGACTCAGGCCTTAGAGATTACAGGCCTATAAGTCTAATACACAGTGTGGGCAAGCTATTCGCCAAGACACTCGCTTTGAGACTCGCTCCACACATGGCGAAGCTCGTCCAGGACAATCAGACAGCCTTCATCCGCGGGAGGAGAATACATGACAACTTCAGAACGGTGCAGCTAGCGTGCCGTTGCCTCCACGCCAAAAAATTCCCCGCCGTGCTGTTGAAGATCGACCTCGCCAATGCTTTTGACACGGTTGCCTGGTCGTTCTTGCTCGAGGTCCTGGAGCGTGTGGGATTCACGGAGCGCTCATGCTTCGGTCGGCCAGCACTAGGGTGCTCGTCAACGGCCGCCTGGGAGCGCGCATCTGCCATGCGCGCGGTCTTTGCCAGGGGGACCCGCTATCACCTCTACTCTTCGTCATCGTCATGGAGGTCCTCAACGTGATGCTACAGGGACTGCACCGCTCCGGCCACCTAACGCCGCTACCTGAGGAGGTCCAGCGGTGCCGGGCGTCGGGATATGCCGATGACTTGGTGATCCTCCTTGCACCCACCGCGGGGGACCTGACGGCGATCCGGCGCCTCCTAGAGCTTTTTGTAGGAGCTTCTGGGCTCATGACCAACATCAACAAGTGCACAATGACGCCCATTGCCTGCTCAGTGGACGACCTTCAGGACGCACTGGCTGCGTTCCCCTGCCGCATCGAATCCTTCCCCACCAAATACCTGGGCGCGCCGCTCTCCGTCACGCGGCTGACGAGAGACAAGGAGCAGGCGCTCGTTGACTTCGTGGTTGCGCGGATCCCGGCCTGGAAGGCCGGTCTACTCAACCACGCCGGCCGCGCAACGTTGACGTGATCCACGCTGTCAGCAATCCCAGTGCACATCATGCTTTGCTGCTCCCTTTCGGCGTGGGCGATCAAGGCAATCGACAAGGCATGGCGTGGCTTCCTCTGGACTGGGACGGACACGGCCGTGGGCGGCAAATGCAAGCTTGCATGGCCGATTGTGTCCTCGCCTCGCCACCTGGGCGGCCTTAGCATCCCCGACCTTCGCTACCTGGGCTTCGCTTTGCGTCTGCGCTGGGAGTGGAAGCGTCGGGAAGCGCCCCTCGCGGCCTGGGCCGGCCTTCCAGCACCGCCCGAGCAGAAGGTCGTCCAGATGTTCAACGCCTCCACCTTGTTCATCGTCAGCAATGGGGAGCTCACCAGATTCTGGACGGACGCCTGGCTGCCAGCCGGTCGGCTTTGCCACGTCGCGCCGGCGGTCTACCAGGCCGTACCAAAGCGGTGGCGTGGCCGTTCGGTCCGGGAGGCGCTGCAGGCAAACGCTTGGGCTTGGGACCCGACCTCGGCCAACACAGCGACCTACATGACGCAGTTTCTCAGGCTGTGGGCGATGCTCGAAGACGTGCATCTTCAGCCGGACGTGCCGGACCGGCTGGTCTGGCGGTGGACCGCTGATGGCTCCTACTCCTGCACCTCGGCATATCACGCGTTCTTCGAAGGCCGCATTCCTATGCGCGGTGCCAAGGAGCTGTGGGCATCCTCCTGCCCTCCTAAGGTCAAGTTTTTCTTCTGGGTCGCGCTGCATGGTCGCCTTTGGACTGCTAATCATCGCAAGCGCCACGACCTCCAGGACAACAACGCCTGCGTCTTCTGCGACCAACACGCCGAGGATACGGACCACCTCCTGCTCACCTGTCCGTTTTCAAGGGAAATTTGGTACCGCGTCTTGCTGCACCTTGGCATTCAGAAGCTCGCCCCTCAGGCGCATGACGCACTCCTCGACTGGTGGCTCGGCGCGCGTGCGAGGGTGGGCGGGGCGCGACGACGTGGTCTGGACAGCGTGGTGCTCCTAACAGCGTGGATGATCTGGAAGGAGCGGAATAGGCGTACCTTCGACGGAGCTGCTGCATCAACAGCCACCCTGCTCGGCTTGATCAAAGCTCAGGCACATGAATGGGTCTCGGCGGGCCACCGAGCCCTTGCGGTCTTCCTCACTCCGTGAGCGTGCGCGGAAACTTTCTTAGGAGCAAATTTGTTTAGTCAGGAAAGTACACCACTCGAAGCACCGCCGTTACAGCCGGCGCCATTTGTAGTGTGTCTGGTTCAGTGTCCTAGTGGCAGCTCGCCGTATGGGGTACTGGAATGTAACCTTAAACTCTCTTCTTCTTAATGAGGTACGTGTTTTCCAAAAAAAAAAAAAAAAATTTAGCCAACTTTCTCAGGGGTTTTCCCCCGTCATTTTCTTGTTTTGAATGCAATGGCATAAGTTCTGCCTTTCACTACAAGCAGAGGAATGTTTTGGGTGGTTTCGTTAAATTTTCTCACAGCTGCTCTCCATTAGGCAGAGACAATAGAATAATCAAGCAACTGTTCCTCATATAAGTATTTTGGGAGTATCAGCTGAGAGATTTATCCTTAGTTCTTTTGCTTTTTGCTGAGAAAAAGAGTTAAAAGCTTCTTCATTATTCTGCACAGACTAATCACAATGGCCCACTGCATAATTCCTTCCGAGTTGGTGACAAGCTTGTTCAATTACTAGTACACAAGGTACTTTCTTTCTTTGTTTTTTTCTTTGTGAGTGGGAAGGAAGATACTCGTTTGCTGCAAGATCAGAGGCACATGCGACCCACCTTTGGATTCTCTCTAAACCTGGTCTCATTTTGATGCAGGTCCCCACGAAGCCGGTGGGCTTGCATGCATTTCTTTCTTCCTGTGTGCATCCACACTTTGTTTTATCTACTGCCCATCATCCAATTCTGCTGGCATTTTGTTTTTATTTTATTTTTTTCGAAAAGAGAGCGGCATTTTTTTTAATTACTGACAGCAACTCAGAGCTCAATGGCCGCTCGTGTTGCCGCGGCAGCTACAGCCGCCTGGGGATCACCGCGGCGGTTGTGCGGCGCGGCACTGGCCAGCCGGCCGGCCGCGCGCCGGAGCCGGGGGCGACAGGCGTTGACCTCAGCACACCGCCTCCTCGAACGCCGGCGGTCCAGGTCGTGGGGCTCACGTATCCTCCCCCGGGGATACGGCTTCTGCTGCAGCACAGCACCCGGAGACAGGGGATACGATGCAGCAAGATCAGGAGAGCACGCATCTGAATTGGTGCCCTACTGCACTGCCCCTCGGGGTGCAATTGCAATCCACGGTGAATTCTTAATCCGTCACAGGTATCATTCACTGCATAAAAAAAGCACCAATCATGAACTGGTGCTGTGGTAGTGCTATGAAAAAAGATCGCGAGCTCCAAAAAGGAGAGTGTGTGTTTTGGTGATGAATGAAGAAATATAAGAATGTGGATTGGAAAAACTTGATCTTCGCGAGAAATGGTCACCGCCGTGCCTGTCCGGTGTCACCGCCGTGCCTGACCGGTGACCACTTTTTCCAACGGCTAATTCTTGTGACCATTGTAATTTGACCGTTGGAGGGAACCGCCGCACCTGTTCGGTGCACCGCCCTAGCTGTTCGGTGCCTTCGCAAAGTGTGCTTTTTGAGTAACGTTTGGATGCTTGGCTTGGGGCTATAAATACCCCTTGTGGCTAGCCTTGGCCACTCTCTTGGACCCCCAAACAGCTGAGCAAACCTTGTGAGCACAAAAGCATACACTCCACTCAATTCATCACATGAGTTCATCATTCTAAGTGAGATTGGAGGTCCTCTAGTGCGTTGCCTAGTGGTGTTGCATCTTGTGGCACTAGTTAGGCGTGTTGAGCTGAGCTAGCTCTTGTTACTCTTGGTGATTACCGTCACCTAGCTGGCCCGGAGCTTGGAGGATTGGTTGAGAGGAATTAGTGATTGTTTCCAACCTTCAATTGGTGATTGTGAGGGGTTCTTGAACCTTTCCCGTAGGAGATCACAAAAGGCATCTCTAGTTGATTACTCGTAGCTTGTGGATCCCCATCTTGTGTTGGTTGTGCAGCCTCCTGGTTGCGGGTTAGACGAGTGAAGCCTATTAGCGCGTGAACCTCCAAGTGGGTGAATCACTACAATGGGGACTAGCTTGCCGGCAAGCAAGTGAACCTCGGAAGAAAAACATTGTGTCATATTGTCTTCTATTGGATTTCACTTGGTATCATTGATTGATCACTTGCCCGGCTTTGGTATATCTTCCTATCACTTGTATTTACACTAATACTCATCTTGTGTAGTGGTAGTTTACCTTGCTAGTTGTTTAGCATAGCTCTTAGTTGTTATTAGCTTTCTTGCTAGATCACTAGAAGTAAAGTAGAGACATAGCCATTGATTGCATAGAGACTAGCTAACTAGATTTGTGGATAGGATGGCTTGCAACTCTTTTGTAGTGCTAGTGCAAAACTTGTTTTACGCCATTTAGTTGTCTGACCATTTGTTTTAGTGTTGTTGTAGAAAATTTTTATAGGCTATTCATTTCCTCTCTAGCCTTTTAGGATCCCCCCGACGGCCCCGCTAAGCCCCACGCGGCTTGTGCAAGGGCGTGCCCCGCTGGCTCGCTACTGCTCACGCCTCCACCAGCACCGAGCGCGAGGAAGAGCTCCGCCCTTGGCGCCCCTGGCCGACATAGCCACCTCCACGCGCATCCCAGGGCGCGCCGCCCCCCTGCTGTGGACGCCCCCTGTAGATCCGGCGATGTTCCCAGCGCCCAGGCCAAGAGCCGCCGTCGCCGCTATGGGCACCGCCTAGGCGCGGCCCGCCGCAGCACACTCATATCCAGATGCCGAGGCAAGGGAGCCACCCTGGGGCGCTGCTGCCGCCGCCAGCGAAGCCCTAAGGCCGGCACGACCCCCAGCAGTGGCCCTCGCCGTCGCATGCCTGGTGACCCCGTCGTGCCCCATGCCGCCGCGCGCGGAGCACTTCCTTACCTGCCACTGCCGCCACCGCGAAGGAGCGCTCCACCGCGGCCCTCCCGGCAACCCGCACGGCCATGCCGGCGGCCTGCTCCGGCGGCAGCGCAGCAAGAGAGAGGGAGAGAAGGGGGCGGCGGCTAGGGTTTGTGTCGCTGCCCATGTCACCTGCGTGGGAGCGATGCGAGGGCCGGGTGTCCCTTTCATCCTCTTGTAGAAACCGGCTCTTCAAATCAATCATAACAGTGAGTAACAAATTTTACTGCATTAGTGAGATATTGATGGGCTTGCGTACGAGTTAATACGCTCTAAAATCTCTTGTTTCATACAACCGAATTGAACCTACGTAGTTTTCATCCCACGTTGGCATCACATCGCATTTTGATTTCTTCTGCTGGAAGGACCTGTCACTTATTAGTGTTCTGTTCCCTTTGCACGTGTGACGATTGCATTGTTAAAAAAAAAAAAAAAAAAAAAAAAAAAAAAAAAAACAAACTGCAGCAACGCGTATGACGTAACACTTGTCTTTGTCAAGTACTTTCCAGTTGTTCAATCATATCAATTGACCATAACAACCACCGCCTGATGCCTGCAAAGTTTTCTCAGAAGAAAGAAGAGCTACCCCTTATCGTGACATCTTACGCATTCCCACACTGTGCAGCTTGACTTCTCGGGCAAGGCTGGCAAACCTTATAGTGACACTAGTGGAGATTCCAGAGAAATCTCTAACTACTTTGGTGAATTTCTAGGATGATTCCGACGCGAAGCTTTTTCCACAATGCAGATAGGTAATTTTTTTTAAAAAAAAGTTGTCGATGGATGATTACAGTGCACCAAATTGATTATCTTCTTTAGAATTTATAGGATTTACATGCGTCTAGTAAGCAGTGGCGAAGCTCGAGCTCAAGCAGGGGGGGGGTGGGGGGCGGCCTAATTTTGACTAAAAATGTATGAACAGCAGCCGTGTTACTGTTCATTTAATGGAGAATTACTGATGGCAGGGGTTGCCAGGGCCCGTTTGGCCCCAACCCCAACTAAAGCATCTCCAAGAGTTCCCGTAAAGCCTCTCAATTTATGATTTTTAGTAAGAATAGAAAAGCCCATATCCAAGAGTTCCCAATGCCGCCTATCAATCTTTTGGCACATGGAAAAAATCACCAAACGCATGCGCGTATCGGTCTGCCAATCTAAGGTGGAAGGGCGTGGGAAAGAATAAAAAGTAGAAAAAGGTTCCTGATGCACATGTACAAGAGAGAGAATATATAAAAGCGGTTAGGATAATTTAGAAATCTTACTATTACTAATTGGAGGCTCCAACGGAGGCTCCACGTTAATTCTCTCCAGATGCTCTAGAAAAAAAGATAAATACTGAAAATTCTCACGTTAATCAGAAACATCTAGCCATCGAATGAAAGTCTATAACCATCTATAACCGTTGGATCCATTTTGTTCTAGAAAATTACCCACCTTTACCATTATAAATTAAAAAATAAATACTAAAAATTCTCACGTTAATCAAAAACATCTAGCTATCGAATGAAAGTCTATAACCATCTATAACCGTTGGATCCATTTTGTTCTAGAAAATTACCCACCTTTATCATTATAAATTAAAAAAATTTCTAATAAAAAAATTTTAACCACGTATTGGGGAAGAAAAAAATATTTTGACCTCAAAATACTTCCAGCATTTATTAAGAGTTAGTTATTATAATTCGTTGAGGGAAAATCTATCTGTGATGAACTTTAAATCCGGATTGGTTATTAGAATACGATGGACAGGTTCACAGTTAGTTAGTGTATTAAAAAAAGATATCGGGTGCAGTATATTATATGATAAAATAAAATAGATACACGTCTGGTGTTTTGTCACCCACGTACTAACACAAAGCCATCTAGCCGATCTATTCACTGTTCGTATCTTCATCTTCCCAAAACAATCAATTGTGATGCGGCCATCCGACTACAAGATCTATATTATCTCCTAAAAAAAATACCCACCCCCGTTATTTATAGATCATATCAAAAGAAGGAAAAATCCATTATTTTTCACCTAACCATCAAGATACAATTTATCTGAAGGGTGCCTCATGTTCGTGTTTTCATGCATGCGCCGCCGCCGTGTTCTGAATTGGAGGATGACGACTGGGTCAGTATGCTGTCTGCCTGCATCCATATCTTCCACCTCATCTATGTCGACATCTCTCTCGAGGGCAACGGCAACCACATGTTCTGCAGGGCTTACGTGGTAACGGCGACGCTCTGCCGGAGGCCAATTGCCCCCGTTAACTTGCTTCTTCCTCCTATTAGTGCAATGTTTAACCGCTGGTGCTCACGGCAACATTATCTTGCTCTTCATAGAGGTAGTGAGTGTCCTCATGTTTAATTCCTTTTCTATTTTGAGTTATGACTGTCATTGATTTTATATCGTATTTGAAGGCTTGGTTCCAAATTATCTACAATATAGTTCAGGTGATATGGCCTTAACCTCTGAGCATGATATTTCCCAAAATCAGGTGCTGAACCTCTCTGTTTTGGACCTGGTGTTGGATTTTTTTTGAGGCCGCAATGGTGCTGGATCTACCTCGACTCTATACATCTGTACAAAAGCTTAAGGTTGACTTACATGGATATCATGTACTTATTGGCGTTCTTCATTTGATTTCACCCATTGGTGGCTGGTCGCAGCTCCATCAGGAAGTGGGTCCTCTTGAGCTCCTATGATGTGTTTTATTTTGTTGATGTGTTTTGGAGGCATATGCTTGAATTGGTTGTGTATTTGCATTAACAAGCCCTCGAGCCTCCTTTGCGCCGCCTTCCTCATAGAAGCCGCTGGGTTGACCCCGAAGGCCGAATTCAATGGTAGAGAAGGCTTTAATAATAATTTGGCCATGAGAGACCTTCTTAAGTATTGCAAAAGAAGGGGCCTGCTGATAGAGCTGGGCGGGGAGGCGATACTAGTTATCAGGTCGAGAGAGGCCTGGCCCGTAAGCCCCCCCCTTAAAAGCCATTCCTTATTAATAAGGATTTGTTACGCGCGATATGCCGACGACTTACTACAGGAATCGTGGGTGCCGTATTTCTTCTCATAGAAATACAAAAACGTATCACCCACTTCCTACAATCCGGCCCTGAACCTTTGGGTAGGCTCCGCAGATCAACAACCATAGCTGCACGGAGTACGGTAGAATTCCCCGGTACGGTCATTCGGGAAGTCCCCCGGGACGACTCCCATACAATTCTTGCGAGAGCTGGAGAAGCGTCTACGGGTAAAGCACCGTATCCATATAACCGCCTGCCACCTACGCTCCGCCATCCATTCCAAGTTAAGGGACCTAGGTTATAGTATCCCTATCAAAGAGCTGACGAAGGGGATGAGCGGAAGAGGTCGTCTACTGGACGCGGTTCAACTAGCGGAGACTCTTGGAAAAGATGGACTAAAAAGTCCCCAAGTTAGCGTATTATGGGGGACCGTCAAGCACATCCGGCAAAGATCAAGGCAGTTCGGTCTAGTCTGTGTTTATGGTGATCCTCATCACCGTGAAACCCACTCCATTTGGGAGCAAGTCACCAATTTTGTTGTAAATAATAGTGGCTTGCCTATGCTTTGTACCGGTGATATGAATGAGCTTATGTATGCTCATGAAAAATCAGGACCTGGTAGGCCTGATCGTAGGCGTATGGATGCTTTTTGTAACTACGTTAAGCAGTGTGGATTTGTTGATCTAGGCTATAGTGGTCCGGCCTATACTTGGTCTAACAAACGACGTGACTGTACTCCTACTTTTGAACGACTAGATCGTTCCTTTGCTAATGCAGAATGGTGTCATGCTTATCCTAATACTACTGTTTATCATTTGCCTATGATTCGAAGTGACCATGCTCCAATCCTTACTCTTTTGAATTCTTCTCGTCAAAGAACTAACAAACCTTTTCGATTTGAGAATTGGTGGCTTTTTGAGCAGGACTATGAGCAAATCGCAAAAAATAGCTGGCTTCGATCAGCAAATAGACACTTCCATCAGAAAACTAAGTTTCTTGCAGGTGACCTCAAAAAATGGAGGAAAAGAAAACCCAAACTTTCTGAGCAATTGCAGGTCATCGAAGATTCAATTCTTCAAGAACAACACAAACCACCAAGTGATCAAGACTTTAACCTTCAACACCAACTAAGCCAGCAACATCAAGACCTTCTCCTCAAGGATGAACAATTCCATTTGCAAAGGGCAAAAAAGAATTGGGCGAGACTTGACGACAGAAATACTTCATATTTCCATCAGGCCATCGTTAAAAGAACAAGAAAAAATAGGATAACCTATTTGATCAACCCAGATAATTCAGAGTCTACTACTCAGGATCAACTTGCAGCCACCATAACTAATTATTTCCAAAGCATCTTTACATCAGAACAAACTCACTCTCACAATAATTCTGTTATTTCAATGTACGCAGGAACAAGGACCCCTACAGCCACTCATATGCATCATCTTCCAGAGACCAACCAGGAACAAGCCAACACGAGTTCAGATCAGCAGCAAAGAAGAACATTTACAACATCCACACCAACCGTACAAGAACTATTCAGCATTCTCAAGGAAATGAGGAGTAATGCCTCACCAGGCCCTGATGGTCTAAGCGCAGCCTTTTATAAATCAGCATGGTCATGGGTCTCCAATGATATACACAAACTGGTAACAGACTTCTACAACTCGGCTTTTATGATACCTGAAATCAATCAAACTTTCCTTGTGCTCATTCCAAAAAAATCTCAGCCTACTGTGCCACAGGACTTTAGACCCATAAGTCTTTGCAATGTGGCTTACAAGATCATAGCCAAATCTATTGCAGAAAGACTAAAGCCTTACTTACCAGATTATATTGATCATGCTCAGGCGGCTTTTGTTAAGCATAGACACATTTCTTCTAATGTCATTATTACTCAGGAAATTATCCATTCCTTTCAGCTAAAGTCCTGGAAGCAGCAAGCTTTTATTCTAAAAATTGATCTGGCTAAGGCTTTTGATAGGCTCAACTGGAATTTTCTCGTCACAGCTCTCATTCGGTTGGGTTTGCCCTCTCACTTTATTAACCTTATTTATGCCTGCATCTCAACTACTACTTTATCTATTTTAGTGAATGGTGAACCCTCTAACCATATTAAGCCGAATCGCGGTATCCGCCAAGGTTGTCCTCTTTCGCCCTATCTTTTCGTTATAGCTATAAATGAGTTATCAATTGCTCTTCAACAGGAAATGCAAGATCATAACCTCACAGGTATTGGCCTAGGTCCCGGATGCCCGCCAATCCACTCCTTGCTCTTTGCAGATGATCTCATCCTTGCTGGACAGGCTACGGTACAAGAGGCCACTGCAATCAAAGACATCTTACAAAGGTTTTGTGATGCCTCAGGTCAGACCCCAAACCTTCAGAAATCTACAATTCTTTTTAGCAAAAATGTCAGTAATAATGTTATTTCTGCCATCAAGCATATTTTCCCGGTTCCCGACCTCCAACCCCACACGAAGCACTTAGGTCATCCTATCATTTTTAACCATGGTGACAAAACAGAGCTTATAGTTTCATCTTGGCCAAATTCCAATCCAAGCTCACAACCGTTAGGGCCAATAAGCTCAACCATGCGGGTAGACTCACCTACATTCAATCAGTTCTTGCTTCTATTCCCATTTACTATATGTCTACTGTCTTGTTTTCAAAAACCTTTATTCAAAAAATTAACACCATTATCAAGAGATTCGGTGGACAGGTGTACAAGATGAAAATCCCACTTCGCCAATAGCTTACGTATCATGGGACGACATTTGCCGAGCAAAGAAAATGGAGGCCTCGGAGTCGAGATCTAGCTACAGTTAACAAATCTCTTATCATAAATGCTGCCTGCAACATTGTCACTAATAAAAATCCCATGCTAACCGCTGTCCTTAAATCTAAATATTATCCTAACTCCTCGTTTTGGACAGTTAAAAATTCAGGAACTCGTTCCGTGTTCTCGTCTTCAATCATGCGAGTTAAGAAAGAACTTCATGACAATGTCATCCTCCAATTGCATGCAGGTAACACTTCTATTTGGTCTACACCTTGGTGTCCAATCTGGGAATCGATCTATAGTCATATGAAATCTCCAATTACAGTCAATCCTTTGCCTTCCAAAGTTTCTGATCTTTGGATACACAATACTCACGATTGGGACCTACAACTAATTAATGAGATTTTTGATTATGAAGCGGTGCAGGCTATTACCTCCACTATCCCAGTGCCTTCAGATAATCCAGATATCCTACGATGGACGACTGCCACAAGAGGAAATTACACCACAAAGCAAATATACAAAACTCTGTCTACTAACAATATTATTCAGCTTCCAACGCAGGGTTCGAGAAGCATTCAGCCTCAAGCAAATCGCATTCTATGCAAAGTCTGGAAAACCAAGACCCTTCCTCCTTTGATCAAGACCTTCGCTTGGCGGCTTATTCGAAGGGCTCTAGCTACTGCGGAGCGTGCCTCAAGATTTTCAGCACATATTGACAAGCACTGCGCAAGCTGTGGACAAGAGGAGAATGACTTCCATATCTTTTTTCAGTGTTCCCTTCCAGCTCAGGTTTGGTCTTCCTTTCAGAATCCAATAAACACTCAGTATCTTTTGCCTGAGGAGGATGGTATTCAAGCAACTCTCTCCACTATCATTCCTGCTGCCACTAATGATCACACCTTCCAAAAAATCCTCTACACCCTCTGGTACCTTTGGAAGGCCAGAAATGACAATCATTTCAATCACAAGCAATGGACTGCTGCTCAGGTTCATCACGCTGTCCAAACCCATATGCACACTTACACTACTGCACTCACCACAAATCTTTCTGGCCTCCAACACCACTCTTTCACTGCTGATCACACAAATGGCCAGAACCTTGATACTACAGGTACATCCCCCACTTCAAGCCCTTGCAACACTCCAGGCTTGCAAAGAGTGGATGAAGACAACAACAATTCCTGCAGACCAAATACTACCCCTCTATTGCAAGGTATGCTTTTTGAATCTGCAGGCACGTCTCTCCAACAGATGGACAGGTTCTTGATCCAAGCTCCACATCTCCTGCCTGGAATACTTTGCTTTGTGGATGCGTCGACTGCCCCAGACCTGCATGTCCAGACCAGTAGGAATGCAGGCATTGGAATAATTTTTCTTAATCCTCAGGTGCATCCAGAACAAAAAATTCAGGTCAAGGCGATAATGACTACGACCCAATCAGTCATAATGGCAGAGGCGGCTGCTCTTGCACTTGCTATTAAGATTGCAGCCAATCTTCACTTCGACAACATATCTTTTCTATCAGATTGCAGCCAGCTAGTCAGCTTCCTCAATTCAGAAGACCACACTAATCCACCAGATTGGAGAATTCAGGCCTTCACTCAGGTTTTTGACAATTTCGCCTCCAATCATCAGGTCAACATTTACAAGATCAACAGGCTGCTTAATGCACCGGCTGATGGCTTAGCTAGGCAAGCTCTCCATGATTTTGCGCAAACGGACCAGGTTGTGCAACCTGTATGCCTGTATAATGTTCATGATCAACAGTGCCCACTTATGGAAGCACTGCAAAATGTAACCCTAAACTTTGTAAGGATTTCTGCAGCTACATGCTGCTAATATAATGATGTTTCTTGTCAAAAAAAAAAAAAATTAGATGGGTGGCGCGGAAACTCGCAGGTGCCAGGCCACCAGTGCTAGGACGTCGTCCCGCATCCACAAGGCAATGCACACGAAAGGTACGGCAATCTTGCTAGATCCATGATCTTTATTCACCATTAGGACAAATTATATTTTTATTTAGTTGTAACTAATGTTCTTGGAATACTTTTTACAAATAAGTTTTGATATTATCCCTATTGACCATCAGTTATAAGTTTTTGTTTACTTTAATAATAATGCCATTGGATAACTCGAGTTTACATGCTAATGATGCTGAAAATTTAGGGGACCATGATATGATTAATAAAGTCTATTCAAAAAATTCAAACTTCCATAATTACAAAAGATAATTAACCAATATTTTTTTATAAATTATCCATCTCTATCATCCTAGATGCTAATGATTTCACCCCTAAGTTCGCATTCAAATACCCATACATGGCATTATGAAAGATACTGTAAAGTAATACATACCTATATACTTTGTACCTAAATTATATCCACCTCAACCATTGTAAAAACTCAACAAAATGTCTCAAATCCACATGTAGATACTAATATAAGATTATGAAAAATAATTTAACACCCAATAGTTAAAACTTACATTGTACAAATATTTATTTTATAAGCTTGTAGAGCGTGGTGAACCAAATAGTAACAACACTTTGTAAATACTAATAGTAATAAATTTTGTAAATCATTGTCTTGAAAAAAGTTCAAACATTTTAATAGAAACATTATACCATATGAACATTAGTAACTTAATTTGAATTATTTATTCAACAAAACAATACTGATATGATATAATAAATTCAACATCTTTTGTGGCATGGTGCATGCTGAAACAACTCTTTATGCCATTGTAAGGAACTAAGAGTGTAGCCTAAGAACTGGAATATTCTTTTTATAAAATAAATCATGGAAATTTTGAATTAACGATAAAATAAACATTAGAATTGAAAATTAACAAATGGTGGTAGATAAAGCGAAAAGTTAAGATGTGGATTTTCATGATATCACATAAGGGATGAAATAAGAATGTATATACTTTGAGTTTATTTATGTTTCAACTAATACATTTTGGTGGTAGAAAAAGATAAATCCTAGATATAAAAAAGATATAAGTCTAAAACATTTTTCCATCAAATTAGTACACTATAATCACCATTGTAGATAAGAGTCATTATAGCTAACCAATTAATAAGCATAAATTTGGGGGGGGGGGGGACTAAAATTTAGGTTCATGTGGTCAAACTATATACTGGAGCTAAAACCATCATAATTTACAAAATGTTTGAGGTAAATGTATATTGGAGAAACACAGAGGTGCTATGTAAAGATAAAACTATGAATATATGGATGAACCTAAGAGTACCAATTATTTTAGCAGATTAGTGAAGGGAAATGATATTTAATATAAGTAATTTCTATTAGTTAGTGTCCCAAAAGATTCTAACCCGTGCGAGAGCACGGGTTGATGAACTAGTATTATAGAATTGCTGATGTAAAATTGTCTTCTATATTATTGGAGTGAATTATTGGAAACTGTTAGAGATGGTTTTATTTAGGGATTTTAGTGCTTCTACCCCTATTCCAAAGTCTAATGGTGATTTTGCCCCTCTTTTTTTAGCTTTGTGATTTTACCCTCGTTTTTTCTAAACGAAGCTCCAATTTACCCCTAGTATGTAACATTGTCTGAGACAGATTGAATAAATAGCCAAAAAAAAGAAAAATAAATGAAAAAACACCTGTGCAAAAAGACAAGCATACTCTTATGTCCCTCTCCTACCGCTAGGAGGCGATAGTTCACACATCTGCGATATTAAATTGCGTTTATGTGGATTGTTAATTAAACTGTTGCAGAACTTTTTAAAAAAATCCGTCCAATAAAAATAAGAGCTTGATATCTAAAAATAGGGTAAAACATAACAAAACAAAACAGGGTAAAAACTCATGGGCAAAGTCATTATTTTGTCCAAAAGTTAACATCGTTAGAAGGACTTAACAAACTAGGGGTAAAGTCTTCCTTCGTTTAAAAATTATAGGGGTAAAATCACAAAGTTTAAAAAACGAGGGTAAAATCACAAACACACTTCAAAAGAGGGGTAGAAATGCTCAAGCCCCTTTTATTTATTCCTCTCAATATTTTTGACGAGTTGGAAAACTCCATGGTTGTAGGAAAAAGGTTTTGGAAATTATTGGAGATGCTCTAAGCTCCGCCCTTGCTCGTAAGCATTAACATGGAAATTCTAGAGAAATCTCCGATTACTTAATTAGTAGTAGTATATGACAGTTCGATGCACAGTTGGTGTATTCAAGTAGCCCTCCTATATTACGCTCATGTCCGTACATGTACTTGCGCACCATTTTTGACAGTGCTGACACCTAGCTACTCCCTCCATTGTAAATTGTAAATCATTTTAATTTTTAGGTATATTATTTTGCAATGCGTACCTAAGTATACATTATATCTAACAGTCTAAAATATGTTAAAAGCAATATATTTAAAAAAACTAAAATGGTTTATAATTTGAAAGGAAGCCACGGACAGAGTAGGTCCCAACTCCCAGGCATGGTTGTTCTTTCGGCAGAATGCACTTATTCTACATTTCCTGTGTGCCTTTTGAATTGGAATCAACGGCTCACGTCGATCGATCCGACGGCTACAAAGGGTGGAGGAAATGAGGGGAAATTCTAGAGAGGAAACGGGAGGAAATTCTGATGTGTATGACCGGTGGGCCATGCGAGTCAAATTTCCTCCCATGTGTGTCAAATTTCTTCCCATTTCCTCTAAAACTCAGATTTTTTTGACTCAAAACAAAGGGGTAGTGATTCCATTACTGTTATTCTTTTTTCTAATCAAGGTTAGTATGGTAATTTGATAATTGTCAAATGAATAATCCTAGTGTTATTCTTTTTCTAAACAAAGGGGTAATTTCATTCCATTACGCTAAACTTTCTAGGGTTTGTGTTCTAGGGTTTGTGCAGCCGCCGCATCGACCGCCCCAACGAGCAGATGGAGAGGAGGCCCCAATGCAGCAGCGGGAGGCAGTCTAACACGTAACACCGCCGTCTCCTCGTGCATCCGACCCTCCTGTCCGATCGATGACGATGGCGGCGGGAGCGCTGGCGCGGGAGCTCCTGAACGCGGCGCGCGCGCCGGAGTTCGCGGAGTGGCAGCTCGGCGTGCGTCGCCGGATCCACCAGCACCCGGAGCTGGCGTTCCAGGAGCACCGCACCAGCGCGCTCGTGCGCGCGGAGCTGGACGCGCTCGGCGTCCCGTATTCCTGGCCCGTCGCGCGGACGGGCGTCGTGGCCACCGTCGCTGGCGCCGCCCCGGGCCCCGTGAATGATGTGCCGTCCCTTGGCGTAGGTCGCCGCGGTGCTAACCGACGCGCTCGGGTGGGGCTGTCCAAGTCCGTCTTCGGCACGGGGGCCGTCACCGTGCGACTCGGCTACCCGCATGCCGGCGACGACGGTGGCGAGTCCGTCGTGTCGTGCCGTGGCCAGACGGCGCTGGACCGCATGGCAGAGGAGATACGGGCGAACCACGCTGACAGATCCGCGTCGTCGTCGGCTCGATGGCGTCGTCGTCGTGCTGGATGGCGTTGACCACGCTGACAGCGTCTTGCGCGGGTCCATCCTGCGTGCTATTGAGTACGGCCATCTCTCGGACTCGCACGGCCGCGACGTCGCCCTCGGGCCGGTCCTCCCTGTCGTCGTCACCGCCGCCCGCGGGACCCGGCGCCGTGCTGCAGATGTGGTGGTACGCTGAAGAAGATCCGGTGCCGTGCTGCAGACGTCGGCGGCGCTGTTCGTGGGCTGGCTCGCGGCCGGGACGACGCCGGGCGGCGCACGCTGAAGAAGATCCGGGGAACCGCCGACGTGGACGCCGAGTTCGAGGAGATCACGGCGGCGTGCGACCTCGCGCGCGCGCTCAGCGAGGAGGAGAAGCCCTACGCCCGGCTGATGCGCCCCGAGAGTCGCCCGCCCGCCGCTGGTGATCGATCGCCTTCGCCATGCAGTTCACGGGCATCAACGCCATCATGTTCTACGCGCCCGTGCTGTTCCAGACCATGAGGATGGGCACGGACAGCTCCCTGCTCTCCGCCGTCGTCACCGGCGCGGCGTCAACGTCGTCTCCACCGTGGTGTCCATCCTCCTCGTCGACAAGGTCGGCAGCCGCGAGCTCCTGCTGGAGGCGTGCATGTAGATGCTGGATCATGCTGGTGCACGTGAAGGCCAACAATGAGCCGTCGCGGTCGTGGGCGCGCGGTGCCCAGCATATCGTCGTGCTCATCGACGTCTACGTGTCGAGCTTCGCGTGGTCATGGGGCACGCCGCGGTGGGCGGCGATTTGCCGATGATGGCGCCCGCGTACGGGGTCAGCTGCGTGACTGCGTCGCGTCGCACGCCGTTGCCGCGTCCGCACCCCGCGGCGCCGCGACGGCGCACAGCAGCAGGACGACCACCACTTATGCAAGATGAGCGCCGAAGCCTTCGCCATGGCTCGCTGTGCTAGCTAGCTGCGCGGCGGCGGCACGTTCGCGGCGCGGATGCGGGAGCGGGGCGTGACGGTGGTGACCACGACGCTGGACCTGGACGCGCCCTTCAGCCACTTCGTGGCATCGCGGGGCCTCGTGCCGCTGCAGCTGACGCTCATGCAGCGGCTCCCCGTCGCGGACGGCGTGCCGGACATGGTGCACTCCATGAACGTGCTCAGCAACTGGGTGCCCGACGCCGTGCTCGAGTCCACGCAGAGAGGGCCGCAAAGTATGCATGTGATTCAATTAACTTCAGCATCGGCAGGGAGACAGGCGGCGCGGCGGACGTACGTGGGCTTGATCTATGGATAAATGGGCCCGCGGAGGAAAAAGGCCCAAAGATGGCCACAATTTATGTGCTCTGTCGAGTTGTGAGCAGAATTCATTTGCTTTTATCCCACCTCGCTTGCCTAGTTCTTCATTGGACAGCTTAAAAGGGTGAGCCATACAGCGTGGTTGAACTTCCTGAACTTGCAATACTACCTCTGTCTCTTACTTGTCGAGCTTGTTGGGCTTGGCTTTGTTGTGTGCGCCCAGTCGACTCTGCTGGGCTGGCCCGGTCGTTGATTGATCCCAAAATTGTGGTTGAGCATGACATGACTAGGCCTGGCCTGCCTAGTTGACTGGGCTACACAATTTTTTTTGTTTTCAATATTTACAAAACGCTTCGCATCCCAAAATACAAGCTTGAACTTGTCAAAAGGCTCACCGATGAAAGGCTCGGCCAGAAAGCGGACGCCAGCCATAAGCTAATCTTTTTAGATGATTGCATTTTGAGATGTAGCGAGAAAAATTCAATTACAAGCAGACATCAACTAGAAAGCTTTAAGAGAAGAAATTTTTTATCTCAAAATGTCACTCATTTCTTATCACACACGCAATTAAATAGCAAGGCATCATCACTTCTGCATCAGGTGGTTTACCAACGAATCTGAATACGTGCCGAGTGATTATACGAAGCTTGGTCTTATTATTTCCGTACTCGAAACATGTAGCCATGTCCTCGCGGACTCCTCGTGTAGATGAAGCAAGGCAAGCTAATGATGGTGATTTGTGTACACAAGCAAAGCCGGGCAAAATGGACACCGTGGTGATCTACAGTGCCATGCAAAATGGAGAAGCACGGTTGCAAGGCAAGCAGGAAGAAGCAAGGCAAGGTAAGGCAAGCTAAGCCATGTCGTTTGTGTACGCACACACACACAGCTGCCTAATGCCTTTGGTAGACGTCTGGAGCGAGAAAAATTCAATTACAAGCAGACATCAACTAGAAAGCTTAAACTTTAAGAGAAGAAATCTTTGATCTCAAAATGTCACTCATTTCTTATCACACACACGCAATTAAATAGATATACTCAAACTCCAACTTAACTTTATGATAAGACAAAACAATGAGTCTAATTTCGAACCAAAGCATAATGCAACCTAACAACCCACGCTTCAACAAGGCAAGCGGCTTAGATTATTTGTGAAAAGACAACATGTTTCTTCATGGGGACATGTCGCCAGCATGTTCTTCTCCATCATAGTTGTCAGCGTCATCTCCGTCACCGTTGTAGTACTCCATGTCCTGCATTAAGTTGTGTACATGTTATTGTAACATCAATGGTTGTATGAAGAAGATAATTTGTGATAACGAAGCACTACTCACGTCGTCCAAAACTTCTTGTTCAGGTCCTACTAGGTACAGATGACATATCTTGGTCCCAAAAAGGCTGAGTTGGTCAATACAAATCTTCAAAATTTAAGTTAAGCAACAAAGATCATTGGAGCTTTCAGCCCAGCCCAGCAAGCAGAAAAGTTTCAATTTGGCATTGGTTGGGGTGCGCCAGGCCCGTAGTCCACCCAAGTTTTTTCCAAAAAGGAAAAAATACAGACTCTGGAAGCTTGCACTACTGCTCAGATGGCATCAGACATAAGTTAATCCATGCACTACTGGCATCAGACATCCATTATCCTCAGATGGCAAGGGCTCCCAATCGGCCAATCCTGCAGGTACATACACATTGCCTTTAATCCAATTGCTCAAATTGAGAATATGCTTCAAAACACAAACTACTAATGTCTTGCAAAATGAACTTTGAGGATCAATAAATAACATACTCTGGAAGCTTGCACTCGCCGCGATAGCCCAATATGAAGAAGATGTGTGAGCAGGGGTTCCAAGGGACTGTAACTTTAGACAAGAACAAGAAATTTCCTTCAGGTGGCCTTCACGAACACATATCTCACATTTCACAAAGTATTGTTTCGTCCTCTATCAGCTTTCCCAACAACATACTTCACGGTATGATATCTGTCTAGCGTGTCAATCCAATAACACTTGCCGGCTGCTTTTAGACTGTACCGCACATCTTCAAAATAAACACTTGGTGTGAACAAAACTGCAGCCGTCTTCTCAATAACTGTAGCATCGGATCGTAAGGACGGCTTATAAGATGCTTGATAGTCCAGATATGCTTCCTTACCACGCAGCCGTGAAAAACGTAGGTCGATGTGCCGCACAAGGTCATACATTGTCATTTTACGATCTAGATGAAACTGAATTCTTGAGTGTAGGCTCTCGCTCCGCTGGTTGCTTCTCAGTCCTAAATAACACTTACCATCATGATACGCAGCACACCAGAGTTCCCTTGTCTCATACATCTGCTAGAGCCACGACTCATGATCTGTAACCTTATTGTCAACCAAAAATTTCACCCATTTCCTCTCAACCTCTTCTATAGAGCAACGATCATAAAGAAAGCACTTAATAGCTTCCTTCACCTTATCGTCCTTCGATTACGCTCAATGTTCAACTCGATGTGCCATGAGCATAGCCTGTGCGAGGAATTGGGCCACACAATCCTGATTGCTGCCTGCATAGCCAGGTCTCCATCAGTGATCACGGACACTGGATGCTTCTGAGTCATGGCATCACAGAACTGCCTAAGCAGCCACACATAGGACTCGGTGGTCTCCTGAGAAAGAATTCCACATGCAAACATAACCGTGCTGCGATGGTGATTCACCCCAACAAAGGGAACAAGTGGCAGGTTGTATCTGTTCGTTTTGTACGTGCCATCGAATACGACGACATCACCAAATGCTTTATAATCAACCTGACATTGAAAGTCACACCAGAACAGACTGTCAGCACCCTCTCTCATCAGTCTTGTGCCTGAAAAAGAAATTAGGATCTCTACGCTTGCTTTCTACCATATAGCTGAGTATTGTTTGAGTATCACCGGCGGAAAGCGCCTCCGCTTTATCGCGATGGCAGAAATTATAGAGGTCCCTTGCTATGAATCCAACCTTATCATACCCACCGTAACGCCTTTCCATAACATCCATTATCTGGTGTTTACGAATCCCAGCAATCTGCATCTCCATAATCTGAGCTTTCTGATGATCGCTGATGTTCCTATGTGAACGCAGAAAACAAGCAAGGCCCGGTTCAATCATCGGATGATTGTGTTCGTCGATGAAATCCTTCACGTACCACTGCCCGTGCTGATCCTCTGCAATCACAAATTTGGCTGGGCACCCACAACGAGTAACATTCCGCGGCCTCCGCTTCATATCCTCCCTGTTCAGCTCCTTCGCCGCACGGAATATTGAATAACTGACATATACTTGAGAGATACAGAAAGATGAGATGAACTAAAAACCATTAACGAACAAGAATGCTTTCAGTTGTAAGGCATAGCACACTTGAGTTGTAAGGCATATGCTGCTATTTTCAGAAAGCATACAGGCTATCATAGACCAATAGTAGAGGACAACCCAATGGACTACAGTATGTTAAGCCAAGATAATGTGAACACATGATTATCTGGTAAAATCTAAAGCAACATAACTCTAGCTGCAATGAATCAGAATGAATTAAAAGTTCAGTGATAACCAAGGAAGCTAGGACTTGGTGAGTTTAGACATCTGACTTTAATTTTTACTGAAATTATGATACCCACTCATATTAAGTAGCAACGGCTAATATGCAGGTAATGCATATTTACATGGAGTAAAGAATGCCTCAGAGGAATTTGTCATTATCATGGATGCAAACCTATCTCAACATGTATAAATCTTTCACATTTCCTTCTAACTGTTACTACTGTCATTATGTTTGCTTTTTGTGATGCATACACTTATCAAAGCAAATCGAATACATTAAAAAGGATAAGATATGGACCAAGTCATCCATGCACAAAATTCAAAGAGTACTTTTAGAATCAGGGGACAAAACTGCTGCTATCAGACAAGGGAACTCAGAAGCTACAATCACCACTGGTGCAATGTGACCAATGACCAAGAAATGCATTCAGTCTTATGCCCCAAGGAGTAGCACACACCAGCACTACAATCTACAGCTCACTACAGTTCAAGCTGAATTGTGTTTACATTCCCTACAACTACTAATAAAGTTGGAAACAGAGATTACATCTATTTTCAAAGCATCTGTCCTATGCATAAAAGAACATGCCACTGAATACCAAAATGGATCGAGAGCTCACCATCTCAGTGGGAATCGGACACTATCAATTGGACAATATTACTGCTGGCTAGATCTCAGTGCTAAAATCACTTCCTGAATGGACCAACATTTACATAAATCGAAGAGCAAACTTGCTTGCAGGCTACAGGCGTATACACGATTGCAGAATCACAAAAATAAACCACAAGCTGAATCATGTGCGAGAGGACAGGAACTTGGAGATCGATCGGATTCGGATTAGAGAACTCACCATGGGGACAGGGACGGGGCGCTGGCCGGGTGATGACGAGGATGAGCGAGGCGAGGCCGGCCGCCGGGGACCTTGGATTCGAGGCGGCGGCGTTCTTGAGGTCGAGGGCGAATCCAACCTGCTCTCCCGGCCGGAGTCTGGAACATAAGAGCACAAAGAACCAAAATCAACCATTCAACCTCTTCACCATTTCCCCGCCCTCGAGTTAATGCAAGTACCCAATCAGATTCAGACCAAGTATGCGGGGGGACCAACCGAGGAGGCGACGATTTTGGCGGCGCGAGCCCCGGCCGCCCTCCGCTCCCCGCCACCGCCGCGCTCAGCCCGAGCCGAGCCGGCCGTGGCTCGCGCCGTGGAAGCGGCGACAGCGAAGGAGAGGGACGCCGTCGGCCGCAGCGCGGGAGGGCCGGCCGGGGACCTTGGATTCGGGCGGCGGCGTTGCTCGGCGTGCGGCGGGACGGGCGGCTGTGGGCACTGAAGCGGGCCGGGATGGGGAGCGGGGTTCAGGTCGGGGTCGGGGTCGGGGTCGGGGAGGGGACAGGACGAGCGGGTCTTGTGAGGGATGGAGAGCACGAAAAGTCCATAATACCCTTGACGCCTAGAATTAAAGCAATTTTAGACTTTTGGGGAGGAAACGACAGAAATGAGAGGAAATTTCAAGCATAGTAAAAAGACTCATTTCTTAAATCTCAACAATATAAGAGCAAACAAAGCCAAACATCGTAATTGATTGAAACAGTGTTATCCATGGTCATCAATGAAGTGGCCAAGTTCCACACTGTCAGTAGTGTTCTAACAATTATGAGTTCTATAAATAAAATTAAGATGCATTGTTGGTCCCATTGTAAAAATATATGATGTTTTTTTTAGAACCATAGTACAAAAGTAGATACTTGTTGCTAACTTTGCACGCATAAATGCCCTACCTCTATAATGAGCACACCTGAACGACTAAGTTTGTAGATCATGAGACTAATTATAACAAAGTCACCTCATGAATTTCTCTGCCGGTTAGCACATTGCCTTCTTTTTAAAAGATAGTAAAATAGTGTTGTAGTTTCCTTACGAGAGAGGAGTGGTCATACATGAATGCATCAATTTATTTGGGAGTGATTCCAATAATTGAACTCAGGACCTGTCATACAGTAAGCTAGAATTGTACCCCTAGAACAAAAAGAGCATCTTTATACACACCATTATGATGAACATAGTAGTGGTACATTTTTTTTTACTTAGAACTATTATTCCAAACCACCATATTTCAAGCACATGATACGGATGAACAAAGCATAACACATTTTTATCCAAGAAGGGTCACACTTTATGGATCAACAACAATAAATTCCCGTCTATAAAGTAGTAAGTTTCTTTACCTTCTCAAGTGGAACACGAACAACAGGCAAACAAAGTTAAATCTTTTCCATGGATCACTGAATCATGGAGAACTATACTCGATGTCTTTTGAGAGATTGGAGAAAAGAACAAAGCCTAGGTTTCTTTAAAGACTCAAAATTCATAGGTGTACAAAATTCAAACGAGGAAATAGAAAAAACACTTTAAAATTGCAACCATATGTCCTGGTCCTAAACAAACAACATGAGTGACCTGTAATTTAAAATAGATGGTGTACAACTTAGGTACATCATATTTTGTGGACTAAAATTGAAGTGCGTGATTAAATTCATGTAAGATACTTTTTACATGAATATTGAGACCTTAGAGTATTTTCGACTATTTCCACCAAAGTTTGACACCGTTAGAGGCAAATCTGACAGAAGTGATGTGGAGGAAAAAAACATTTGGACCAATGGCATATGAGACCACTCAAGTTTTTTAATAGCTTGTATGTAATTAGAAACTTTTACATTGGAGAAGGCCCCAGAAAAAAGCGATTAACGGGCATGAATCATAGGACGTGTTGTGGCGGCAGGAAACATATGGATATCCGTTGTGTCCCTGATGACTGCATGGACTGGCTCTCTTAAGAATTTTGATGTAAATTAATTAGAGCAACCAATCGATGGGTAATGGCTAATAACTAAGAGTGGTTTAATTAACTGCTAGCAATGGTGTCAACTCTAGGGATCAATCAATTTGCTCAACTGTTCAGATGCTTTCTTTACCTAGTTTATTTAGGTTGAGATGCTTAGATGAGCTGGTGTGTATTTTTCTAAATCTCAGTGAGCTGGATTCTAGCTAGGGCCAGGCTATATATGCAGGATGCTACCAATGCAAGATTATCGTTCATTAGGGTGATGCTAGGTCCAAAGTTTGCTAGCACGCCCCATTTGCATGGTAAAAGTCTCTTTGATCCTTGGTATGCACGTACAAACTGTAGTTGGGTAGGTGTGGTGGAGACTATTTTGGCATTATATTTTCTCAATTCATTATTTGCTACTTTTGTTCCTCTCATAAATAACTAATAATAAGCTAAAACAACAAGCTGTGTGGTTTGCTACTATGCCATGAGTCAACTTTTAGCCGATAACAATTGGACCCGTATCTCTCTCAAACTTCAAAAACTCACTGATGCCCGGCTCCTTTCTGTGGGCTTTCTTTCTGCTTTTGACTCAGTCCATCTTGCTTCATGGAACATGGCCATTGTCAAACATACCTACCGGGAAAAAGTACCAGTTTGCGAACATGTCATTCCCTTTGTTCGTGCACTCACTATATAGTCAAACTCTAAGCCCCAATCATGCCCTTTCGAAAAAACTAAACCCCAATCATGTACATACTTGATATACAATCGAATGAAGAAAACAACTGGCATAAATCATAGGAGGGTAGAAAGATTGAGAGTCGTCTGATCATCGCTAGCTGCATGTTTGGGTTCTCTTCACAAATTTTATTAAGGTCAACTTAGGAACCAACTGATCCGTATGGCTAATTATAATAAGTATCGTAATTAGCTATAGTGCGTGCTGCTACCTGGCTTAGCTTAACGTTGTTATTAGGGTGATGTACCAACCCCGGATCTATTTACGTACTCTTCTGCAAAAGAAGTTCATCAAAATGTGGTGGAGGCCAATAGCATAAGAGAAATTATGTGCATGATTTAAAAATGACAAGTTTTAGAAACTGTTTTATCCAAAATGGAAAAGTGGCTGACTGGTCTGAAGTTGACCTGATTACTCCCCTAACGTGCGTGTTTAAAAAAAAAATACTCTGACACCTCAAAGATAGATTCCGATGCCCTTTGAAGAACTTTCTCATGTGAAGTGTACAAAAAAAAACTCTAACAGCTCCAAATACGCCAAAGCCAGGCTTTTAGAGACGTCTACTCCATGTGCTCTCAACCTTTTTAAAATGCTAGGACCCTCACTAAGTCTCCTCCTTCTCTTAGCGTCTTCCTCCCTACATATGCACTGCATGGCAAGCCGAAGAAGCTAGCACTGTACGGCGAACAATGGCAGCGACGCGAGCTTGTTTGGTGGCGGCGCTCGTGGTGGCTCTCGTGTCTGTCTTCTTGGAGGGTGCGGCGGTGGCGGCAGCGGCAGAGGCTTCTGGGAGGTCGGTGCAGCGGGGGCGGCAGGTGCACATTCTCCTCCGGAGGCTCAACAAGCCCCATCTCGCAAGCGTTAAGGTGCTGCTCCTCTAGTTTCCTTGCCAATGATTTTTGCTTGATTTCGTTTTTGTCGGAGTGAAACCATATGTAGATTTTGTGGGAGTGAAACCTTGTAGATTACTTGCAATCTTCTCTGTCCTTTTACCTTGTTGCGACCACTGATTTTGAGAAATTAACAGAGCCCAGATGGAGATATCATAGACTGTGTAGACATGTACAAACAACCTGCATTTGATGATCCTCTCCTCGAGAACCATACTATCCAGGTTCCTTTCTCGGCAGAAGCATTTCCCTTTTCGTTTAATGTTCTGTGCAGCCTAGGTTCATGCCATTACTCAAAGGTGCTCCTGTCACCTTTCAGATGAGGCCATCTTACCACCCTAAAGGCTTGCATTATGACTCCAATGTTTCGCCCCGTCCAATCACCCAAACATGGCATCAGAATGGCAAGTGCCCTGAGAACACCATACCAATTCGAAGGACCAAGGAGGAGGATGTCCTGAGGGCCACTTCCATCGGGAGATATGGCAAGAAGATGCCCAGGAGCATCCCAAGACTCATTTCTGTCAATGACCCTGTCAAGCCCGGTGTGACGAGTGGCCACAAGGTACAAATTGTCATTCAAGAATCACCTTCACATCAGTACTAGTATTAACAATTTATTGTTATTTATGTTTATGAAATTAATTTCTCATTTGACTCTTGCTGTCTCTTTGAGAAGTATGCCGTAGCTGCAGCACCAGAGGCTGAGTACTATGGAACCAAATCCAACTTCAATTTGTGGCAACCAACAATTTCGAAGAACAAGGACTTCAGCTTGGCCCAGCTCTGGATTAGTGGGGGGTCCTATAGCAACAATGACCTCAATACCATTGAAGTAGGATGGCAGGTAATTATTAAAAAAACTTCCTTACAGCCTACATGATGTGCTGCTGAAAGGGCTTGAGCTTGAGTAGGTTTTATTGTAACTAATGGCCATGTGCTCTCTATGAAATCGCAGGTTTATCCATCGTTGTATAGGGATAGCAATACTAGAATCTTCATATATTGGACTGTAAGAAAAACACAGTATTACTGTTTTTGTACATTAATTAGTGTAGGCCCTTATTAATCTAGGGAATGACATCAAGGGATATTAATTTTATATAGTTATGGAATATTGTAGCGTGATGGATATCAAAGGACAGGATGTTACAACCTCAACTGCCCAGGGTTCATCCAGACAGACATCAGTTTGCAATCGGTGGCAGCATCTCTCCTGTCTCCAGTTATGGTGGCTCACAATTTGACATCGATATTTTAATTTGGAAGGTAAATTACAAAATCCACTCGGATCACGAACACTCAAAATCAAAATCATGAATGGGCACAGAGAATAATCTATGCCAGCAGCTTTGTGTCCTTTCTTAATCTGCATTCAGACTTAAGCCCAGCATATCAATAGTGGCTGTAGCCTATATATTATTGTGGTCTCGTTCGTGGATGTTTCATATTTGTTGGATAATACAACACAGTTGAGTTAACCTTTTGAGGAAAAGGGTCACATAGCTCCTTAATTTTAACCTTAGGAGATAGTCTCTCTGTTTTAAATTATTTTTTACTTTGGTTCTGTGGGCAGTTAAACTTTTTTTTTTTTTTTTACTTTGACCCAGCAAGTTTATAGTAAAATCACTAGCAACTAGTGTTTTTGTTAGACCATTTATTTGAACTTACAGATGGTAAAGTATTTTTGTAATAACATAGTAAAACCAAGAGAATTTGATTTAATTTGTTGCGTGATGGCATTGCCATCTGCAGTTATATTTTGTTCTTCAATTCCCCTTGCATTGCAACAGGATCACATTACCAAATCCAAGAGCATTACCTTATGATATACATTGACTCTTGTGCATGCAACATTTAGAACTTAAGAGATCTATCTATAACAATATTTCCTTACAATAAACCTATTTGCTAAATTTTCTAGAAAATTGTTGATTGCAGGACCCCAAGAGGGGCAATTGGTGGTTGCAAGTCGGAAGCTATGTTGTGGGCTACTGGCCATCATCCATATTCTCCAACTTGGCAGATAGTGCCTCCTCTATCATGTGGGGTGGTGAGGTGTACTCACCTAACCCTATCCAAACTTCCACGGAGATGGGCAGTGGACACTTTCCAGAGGAAGGTTTTGGTAGGGCCAGTTATATCAGGAACATCCAAGTGTTGGGTTCATCCAACGTTCTCAAATCACCAGACAACCTGGATTTGCTCAGTTCGCAAATTGGCTGCTATGACATACGGAATGGTTCTAACAAGAACTGGGGTACTTACATCTACTATGGGGGGCCCGGAAAGAACCCTAATTGTCATGGAAAAAACTGAATTGTTCTTTTAGAGTGCAAACATCTCCTTGACACAAGAGTAAATAGATACATGTGACCATTCATTAGTAGAGCATACAAATACACGAAGAAAATTAATCTTGGTAGCAAATCATTTTTTGTTTCACTATTCGACAAATTGATTTATCTTTTTGAGAGATAAGGCCATTTGGCAACTTTTCTTGCCAGCTGGAGTGTGTTGTTCATGCACTGACTTAGCATTTTCTTTCTTCTGTGAACTAATATTTCTTCCAAGCTTGAACGTTTGTTCTTTCTCCAGAGAATAAATTTTATTTCAAACAGAATAAACTTCGCCAACCCCGTGGAACAATTGATCTTCTTGTTTAGTGAAAAAAATCAATTGAAAACAATGTTCCATCAATAGAAAGGAACTGTTGTGTCTCAATCTCCGGCCAATGCATCATGGGTGTTTGTGTACAACGCAATCACTTTCGTTGTCCGTGGCCCAGACTCAGCATAACGTTTTCAGAGCTGAGATATTCTCTAGATGGGCCGCTGGCCTAATTAATGCGATCGGTAAGGGGTCATACGCCCAAGGCCCAGCAAGTCAAGGCCTGCTTGATTACAGATGACATGAAAAGCGGATTGAGCCCATTTCGTTGAATCTTGGCCTTTTACTAAAAATATAATAAGGTGGGCTACTCTCCGCGAGAGTGTGTAGTGTCCGTTTCAAAAACTAGGGAGGAAGGAACGTCTTCTTAATGGGCTGCGAACAAGTTTCTATTTTACCAGAACGCCTCTAGCCCCTCCTTCACTATGGTTCATGGCTCAAATTTTTATGGGGCGCTAAGGGCAGGGGGGGGGGGGGGGGGGGGGGGGGGTGTGGGGTGGGGTGGGTGGGTGGGGTGGGGGCGCAACCTCACCCCTGGCAATCAATACTATTGAACCAATGCGTGCTGGAGTTTTAGGCCTGTGGCGGCGGTTTGCCTCTCGATGAGGTCATGGAGAAACGAGAGTCACGGTAGCACATATACTATAATAAACATGGATTATTTCTATAATGACTGTAAGATAAGAGAACCTATCTATCATTAAAAACCTCAGTTTATGATAACTGTTTATGACCAAACTGTCTCTCTGTCATTAAGATCGTCATAGTATATTGCATGGGCTTTGTTACGATAGATCGATAACAATAATTGATCATCATAAATAAAACTATTATAATATTTTTATTCAAACTTGGATAAGAAATGATCAAAATAAAGTTGTAGTCACCGATGAGTTCTACGAGACAGGATCCTAATGGCCTCCTATAGGCTAACAAAGCAAGGATACCTGCCAATGTCTCCCAGCAGCAGGCCATCTCCTACCAGTCGGCCATCCTCCTCCAAGCCCGCCATCTCCTCAACCACAGCCGGCCATCTCCTCCCCACAGCCGCCCATCCCATCTCCATAGCCGCCCATCCTCCTCTAAGCCCGCCATCTCCTCCCCTGTAACTTGCCATCTCCTCCCCCACAGGCGCCCATGCCCTCCCCACAGCCAACCATCCTCCTCCAAGCCTACCATCTCCTCCCCCACAGTCGGCCATCTACTCCCTACACAGGCGCCCATCCCCACCCCCCACCCCCCAGCCGGTAACCACAAAACCCTAGCAACAATGGAAACTGTATACAAACAATTGGAAGAGGGGACCCGTGGATTACCTCAACCCTAGCCGGCGTTGATGAAGATGGAGACGTGCGGGATGCCTCGACTTGTTCTGGGGTTTCGCGGGAAAGAAGACGGCGGCGAGCGGGAGTAGCGCGCCCAAGGGAAAATAGTGCGTGAGAGGAGAATGCGAGACGGGTCGCACGCGCGCATATATGCGCGGAAACACCGAGTATTTGCTAGTTTGCTAAAAATGCCAAGCCCATTTGCCAAACTGTTGGATAGGAAATTTTGAGATTTTTTTCCCCAAAAACAAGGATGTCATACCCAACTGCAAAACTTTTGGATTTGCTCTTAAAATGGATGCTTAATTAGACAATTGAAACAACTTTTAAATGGTAAAAATAAAAACAACCATGAAAAAAGTTCCTTAAAATTATTTTAGTACTCCATGACAATAAACATTTTAAGTCATTGCAATAAATAACGTTATGCTTTTCAATGTTATATTACTAGTAGTTTAATTTTTACATTCTACACTTTTATTAAAAAAATATTACTACATATGTAATTCTTTTGATATAACAAATTAATTTCCACCTCTTTGTTTCGGGGTGCAATCTAAAGGACTATTTGCAAGATTGTAGTAACTAAGAGTTTAGTCTTTTTTTTTAGATTAAAGGAAATTAAATTTCCGGCTTCAGTCATCACTCTATGTTATAGAATACTTTGTATCACAAGAAAAAAAGGGAACTTTGTTATTGAAGTTATAATAAATTAAACAATGCAGTTTGAACTTAGCACACAGATAAAAACACAACAACTAAAAGAAGAGCCCTTTTACAATGCTTGAAAATAATTCCCAATAACTCCCAATAGCTCTCAACAGCTCTGCACAATAGTAATTTTCGTTGATTTTATTTGTTTAAGGGCTATTTGGTCTTTACACAACTCACTCTCACCCACGCCGCAGTGGTGCAGCCCGACCCCAGGCATCGCAGCCTCCACCCAACGCCCAACACAGCGCGCCCTCTCCCTCGCGGCCTCGCCCTAGCAGCCGCCGCCGCCCTCCCACGGCGTCTCTCCGGCGGTGCTGCCCTCTTCCCCTTGCCCTAGTCGCAACGGCCTCCCTCACACAGCGTCTCTCCGGTGACCTTGTCCCAAGTCGACAGCAGCCCCAAGGCAGCGACGCCGCACCCAGCGAACGCCGCCCCCACAGGCAACGGCGTGATTCCAAGGCAGCAGCGGATCCGGGTGCTCAAGTGGTACGTGACGGAGCTATCCCCAGGGAAGGAGAACGCCATTTCCTAGCTGCCCACATGCTTGAGCACATTCAGGTGACTAGGTGAGTCTGAAACCCTGCAAGTTCCAATGGCATGTGCTCTCTGTCGATCAACATTTCCTAGCTGTTTCCAATGGCATATGTGCCTCAGTTAAGTAGCACCTAGTAGATACATTTTTTTTAGCTCTGATGATCAATGTATAAAATTCACATAGATCGACAACACAATGAAATGCTATATATAACTACTTCTACTGTCAGATATCATGTGTTTGTTGATACTGTGTGCTGCTTTATTACTTGCTTTTTGATTGAGTTGACATTTCGACTCCATGTTTTAATTGGGATGTATATAGTTCATACTGAGATGTGCTGGTTGTTATAATGCTTTGATGCTCTTGGAAAGAAATACACAGTAATTTATTGTCGGTGTGGTAGTTATCTGGACTCAAGAGTTGCTGGGTTAATCAACTTGTTAGAGACATGAAGCTTACATATTACAAGTTGCCTTGGGCTGGATATGGCTTGAGATGTAGGATGGCTTTGAGTTGGAGCTGGTACTGGTTGCTTTGGGCTTTTAGTGATAATAAGTAATTCCAAAGCTGGAGCTGCTAACAGAAATTAGAGGCATGAAGCTTACCCATTACAATTTGCTGGGTTTTTTTTACTTCCAGCATGCTTCATTCTTTCCTGGTAAAATGTGCAGTTCTGGGAGCTGTATAGGTTACAGGTGTTTCATCTTATTGATTAACAAATGATAGGTGTTAGTCATAATCTCTGCTGGTCATTAGCTTGGGCATGCTCACAATAGGATCACTATCTTGGTTTCATTTGTATGGCTGCACGCTACCAGGACTTTTCTGTTTGTGATAAAAGCGTTGTATAGTGTCATAAATTAGAATTCTGCATCACTGTTCTTCTGTGATGCTAGTCATGAATATTGCTTCAATAATGTATGTTTGAAATCTCCACTTGGTCTTTATGTATGAATGAGGTGGTCTATATGTTTCACAGAACTAGTGAACGCAGAAGACACAAAACATATTCTTTCTTAGTTTTGTTCAGTACTACTGTTATGTTTGGCGTGCTTTGGTCTCTACTGAGTAGTAAGCCTACTAATGCCATGGAACAATCTCTGTATTATTATATATCTATTCATGGGAAGTTCTTTTTCTTATCAGTAGTATGAGATTACTCTAGCTGTGCAGTAACAATTCTATATTTTGGCTCTTGGTCCTGTAGTGATATCAAGGTTGCAGGATACTGGGCATCTTCATATCTTGAGTTGTTCTTTTGGTCTTATCACCAGTTCAGCCAACCATCGTTCTACAATAGCTTCTCAGATTTACTTACATGTTTACCATGTCAGCTTTAAGATATTCATCAGAAATGGTTGGGCGTCGTCCTGATGGATGAAGTAATCGGTTTGTCTTTAATCAATTGATGCTAGGCATATTTATGATGTGAATTGAAATGGTCTTTCTGATGACTTTTGGCTTGACTTATGTACTAGTGCTCAACTCAGGGTACCTAGTCTCTCTCGTTGGAAGAAATTCTGCTTTCTTAAACTGAATTAAGCAATGTCATCTCGACTATCAAAATATTCGCGCAATCTGTTGTTCTCTAATTGACTGAAAAGTACTATTTGATCCATGCATTAGAGAGTTTTACATGCTAAAACAAAGGACACAACTTAGAAGCATACAAAGCGCAAACTACTTGTTCAGAAATTGACCCAGCACAAACGACAAACTCGTACTCATTTTTAATTTTTAGCATTAAATTAAAATTTGAAAGCAAACTAAATTACATATATATTAAACTAGATAATTATTATATTAAAATTTGAAATTAGTATTTAGTTTGGAGTCCTCCTATTCAAGGAGGAAACACCAAAGGCGAAAGACTACCAGGCCCTATGCTCACCACATGGCTAAGTGTGTCGTATCCGTGCCACAGTCCTCATCTTATAACAGACCATATAACCCTATGGCTAGCAACTCCATGATATGGTACTAAAACATCATCAGCATTTTTTTAGCAACACTGATACGCTTAACTTGAGCTTTCAACTAGGCTGTGCAGCAACGTGGTGGGCGGTGGTACAGCCATCCGGCGGAGTCCGGCCCGTCAAGGTCCTAGCAAGTTTGCTGGGCGATGTGGAAAAAAAATCAAAAATTAAAGAGCCATGTAGGTGCTCGAGCTCGAGACCAAAGGGTTTACAAGCCCACAGCACTACCACTAAACCATGCCCACAGCCCATAGTACAAACTTTTTAAATTTGAGATCGTTTAGATGTAAAAAATTTAAAATTTGAATTTTTCAAACGAGCTCGGATTAAATAATACCCAAAACAAAATTTGTAGATCTCGAAAATTTGTAGATCTCAAAAAGTTATGCAAGTTATTTGAAAACATTTACTATTTTAAAATTCTATTTGAAAAGTTAGTTTCAAATTGATGACGAACTCTAATTTCTCTTTTTAATCTATGGCTAAAACTTGTAACTAGTCTTTCTCACTCGTACTAACTCCAAATATGATGGTTTTTCTTCCTAAAAGTTTCTAAAATCATGGTCTATCAAGTTGTTATATTCTTACTACTGTTATTTTGGTCGCCTTTTCTTGTGAATATTTCAAAATTTAAATTTTAAAAATTATAACTTCAAACAATATTTTGAAACATCAAATGACTTTGGCTGGAGAAAGTCATGGACATAAAAGTTGTATAACTCATCAATACATACAATTCTTATTTTGGTAATTTTTTCATGTGACAAAGTGAAACAACAATGATCACAAAAATTACATATCTCTCTTATAGTTTAGGGAAGACTATGGAGTCATATGAGACAAATGTAGTTTGTGAACAACAATACTATCATTTTGTTGGATGAACAAATGACCAAAATAATGATTATAAAATTTGAGAAGTTATGAAACTTTGTAGTTGGCAACTTTTTAATTTAAAATCATCTTGTTTTGGAAAAATCATTTGAATTTTCTAGAATTTGAAATTTGAATTTTTCAAATGACCTTAGATGGAGAAATAGCCAAAATAAAGATGGTAGATTTTGAGAAGTTATGAAACTTTGTAGTTCACAATTGTTTGATTTGAAACTATCTTGTCAAGAAAGACTGTTTTAAATTTTCAAATTTTAATTTATATAATGAACACAACCTTGAACGGAGAAACTACCAAAACGAAAGTCGTAGAGATCAAAATATTATAAAATTTTGTTGTAGACAGATTTTTTATTTGAATTCGTATAGAGCCTCAAATAATCAATTTACACTCGGTTAGCAATAATATGTGGGCAGCCAAAATAACATACACAACTTATGATAGAGTGTAGTGGTAGAGGAGGTTATGCATAAGGGGAAGTTTTGAGTTCAAATCTCTCTAAAGGATAAATGATGGGGTCCCTAATTTTTTTTTTTACTATTTTTCATCCTATTTTGGGGATTTTAATTTTCTAGAAGACCATATTACTGTAGGTTTTGCATCACGGTGGGTTTTTATGGTCTACCATTTTTGGGATTATGATTTTTTGAAAAACCATATCACTATCGGTTTGAGCATCACAAAGACAATAACAGTGAGTAATTTCGATGGACATGTGGCATTTACAGACTGTAAGAACAAGTAATTTAAATGGACCCAAAAACGTTGGTAGTAGAAACTTGTGTTCCTTCCAAATGTTTGCGTTCTTGTGGACAGCCAACATTCCAGCCTCTCTGCAGAAAACTGTAAAATGACAGTAAAGTTAGTAAATGGGCTGTTAGATAGAACTAGCAAGTAAGTTTGCAGGATAAAAAGTTCAGCTTTGTGTCAGACACTGACCGCAGCTTAACGAGTAATTCAGTTCAGAACATTGCAAGAGATGTAAACGATGATCAACTCGCCCACGCCCTCTCGTTGAAGGTCAAAAATTGAGAGCGCACCAAGTTGTCAAGGCTGCTACAGCTCAAAACCAAACGATCACACCACATGGGTGCAAATAGCATACACACTAAGGTTTAGTACTCCATCATCTCATTGAAAGATATACATTACCAGGCAATCCAGAAATTCAATACCACTTCTCAATCCATTTGAAATGTCGTCTCCTTTTGCAATGGTGGGACCGGTGGGTGACAGACGCTGACCACACTGTCCTCCAACAATCCCAGAGAGCTTCACGCTGCAAGAATCACACGGATTAGCTACAACTCACACTGAGAATGTTTTCATGTACAGTTCGCTAGTAAGATCAGCATGTTCTTTTTCCAGAAAGCATAAGCAAGACTGGCGAAGGTCGCACCCAAGGCTGGCCGAGCCGCGGCCGGAGGAGGTCACGCCCCACCTGTGGCGGAAATCGTGCCTGGCGGAGTCGCCGACGGCGGCGCTCGCGCCTGCCCTGTGCAGAGCCGCGCGCAGGGCGGAGGTTGCGCCCGCCCGGCGCCCGCGACGGAGCCCGCCCCCGGCTGACGCCGTCGCGGCCGGCGCTCGTGCTCGTTCCACAGCCACTCGTCCCCTTCCAATGCGCTCCCGCTTGCCTCGTCCTCCATCGGCGCTCATGGACGGAGCTCGCGCCTGGCGTCGAGGCAGATCCCGCGCGCCCGGCGAGGCGACGCGGAGGCGTCACGTCGGCGGGGCTGCTGGGATCGGCGACTCACCAGCACGGCGGCGGCTTGGTGCTGACCACGAGCGGTGTGGCGAAGCACGGCTCCAGGCCAATCCATGGTGGGCAGGTCGACGACGACGACGACGTGCCGGACGTCGGAACCGGCGGGCCCGTTAGCGGCGTTAGGTAGATCGCCGCCAGCCTGTGGGCCGCGCGCCGCAGCCACCGCGCCGTGAGCCAGCGCAGTCGGAGCCTGCGCAGGATTGCCCGCCCGCGCCTGGCCCTGTCGCCGCCGAGACGGGCAACCGGGAGCCTCCGGCGGCGCCGGCGACCGAGCCCGTGCCAGCGCAGCCGGCCGCGGCCTGCCGCCGGTTCGACGCTCGCTCCATGATGACCGCAATAGGGATGGCCGCCGCCATAGGAGGGGTTGCGCTCGGATCTTGCCGGGGGCGATGCAGGACCGGCACAGCGCATGGAGGTACCCTGCCGAGGGATCAACGGCGGCGGAACGGCACATGGACGCCGACGTATAAACCCTAAAGTGACGAACGAACCCTAACCGAACCGTAGCTCGTCACCAGTTACAAAATATTTGATTGTACAACATTTCATTAAAAAAAACTTAATCGTACAACCTATAATAGGAAGAAAAACTGTATTATTGCAAATTGTTAATGTACCATTTTACCCTTTGTCACCTACCATAGACACATCTCAACGGTTCCCAACGGCTCCGCCTTAACGGCTCTCAACGGCTCCCCTCCTATTGGACCCACTAATCACAGACACATTAATTATTTTCTCAATAATTCCCAATAACTCTCCAAGCATTGTAAAAAAGCTCTTAAAAGAAATCCAATGGTAAAAGCCCAATGTATTGATTCATGATATGACACAGATACATGTGCAAGGGCGAGCAGGGCAACTCAGATTGGCGCCAGTACTGCGGGCGCTCAATGTGACCATGTGGGAGTGTCCTACTCCTAGAGTAGGAAATTTTGAGCTGGGAGATGAAGCATGGTGAATGAGAGCATGCTACACCACATGTCAGTCTGTATTGTGTGCTTGTGTGTACTATTGTAAGTATTTGCATTTACTTACTATCTTAAATTCTTAATATGAATATGAATGCCTTTGTTACTTTGTACACCTTCATGGCTGTGGGTTGGCCATGATGTGTCCTGCTCTAGTAATCGCATGATGCAAGAACATATATAGTAAACCGACAATGTATATAACAATCACCAGCGCCTCATGCTAAATATGAAAACTAGTATCATTAATCACAAGCTAAGAACAATATGACTGTAAAGGATCTCTGACTGGCTTGAATTGAGACAAAGGTGGATCTTCTCAACAAGAAGGTGACAGAGAGCAATGCTGAGATACTCAAGTGTGTGCGGGTTTCCAACAATGATAAATGAGGAACTGTTGAGACTTTTGGTAAAAAACTGTAAGACATGAAATCCGCACAATGACGACTTCACCAATTCTCTCCCCATGCTGCCAGCAAACCGTCCACGCGTGTTCTCCCTCCTGCTAAGACGATGACTTCACCAGATCTCTCCTCATGCCATTGACTAGTATGCCTCCCTCTTCTTTAAGGTGGTGACCAGGCCACACACTGCCTGGTCCCATTTTCTAGGCAATGATCTGCCGTGACCAGTGATGGAACCAAGCGATCATGATTAGGGGGGCCAAACAAATGTGATCACATTTTTTACTATGATAAAAACATACATAATAATACGTTTCAACAGTTTTTTTTAAAAAATACATTATTTTTAACTAGAATCATAGTTTTTCAATTAAAAATGAGTAAAAAGATGAGTTTTTAACTAAAAATGAGTAAAAAAATTGAGTTTTTTAACTAAAAATAGTAAACTTACCTTGCAAGGCCCGCCCCCCCCCCGTTCCGTCACTGGCCGTGACCCCTCATCTACTGCCCAAAGATATGGCTAGTGCACTGCAGGATACCATCTTTGATAGATCAGTTCTAGGCACAATATTTAGGGAGATTAGATAAAAAAATGATGTACGATTTAACTGAATGTTTTGTTTCCCATTTCCCAAGGGCTTGTAATTCTATCTGTACTATTAAATCACTGTGTGTAATTGTAATTATGATGTGTACAACTGTATGATGTCTCTACTAAAATTCCACATGATGTAGATGCGACCCACTAAAGTGTCATCTTTTACGTCTCTAGTGCTTCCTTTATCACATCTTTTCACTAATGTCTATTGTCAGTGCTATGTGTACTTGGATGTATAAAGAGAAATTCCAACACACTAGAGCCCTCGTCCAAATGTCAACTGAGAAGGGTATCAGGTTCCAATATTTTGGTTCCCCTCTTCAAGGGCTCTTGTCACCCTTAACGATGGTGGAGATCGAAAGACGCCACCATTGCTTGCTAGCATATAGGCCCATGAAGAAAGACCAACGTGGACTCCTGAGGGTAGGCGGCCCAACCGGGAGCTAGCCCTGAGGATGGATCGTCTCACCCGACCCCTCCTACCCGATAAAGTGGCTCGGTTCACTGAACCGTGGGGAACCGACCCATCCCATGAGTCACAGGGCATAATTCGCCCGATGGCTCTGACGGTGTCAAGATCGGGCAAATCAAGTTCCTCCCGTGAGGGAGGGACCCGATAGCTCCACATGCTGCAACACATGGAGGGTTCGTACTGCATACGTCCGCAAGGGGATGATGGAAAGAGGTAACTTGGGCGGCCCGAAGGCATGCCTAAGCATCTTCAGGGTGCGTTGGCATCGGGCCATTCAACCTCTAGTGTTGGTCCGAGTGTTCAGAGTTCATGGCTTTCCACAGTTAGGAGAAGGAACTCATTGCTTATAGCTCGATGATGATTCCTAGGATCAGGCACTTGCTATCATTGAGGTTCTTGTAGATCGTTGGGTCCAACATCTCTGGGATTCAAAATGCATTTGCCCCCGTTATGGGTTTTCGTGTATTGATGACATCCAAATTACGAACTATGAGTTTACCAAGTAATATTGAGGTGACCTTGATTGTATATGAAATGGTTTCCCTCAATTCTTGAAGTATAAAAGGCGATTTGAATCAAATGCTCTCCATGAATTTATTTTATGTTTTCGAGTTTAGCTTTGCTATAGGTGGTCTGAAGAAGATAGAGTGGGAGCTCATGTATGACAGAGTTTGAATTCCTACCATAGCCATATATACATGCTACTTAGACTAGGAAAATCCATACATAGATTTACTACTTGTATATGCATTGAGTGTGGTCAAGCTTTGTTGACCCTTAGAGGCTTGTCATGCGTCTAAATTCAAGATCACATACACTCCACCAAAATATGCTACTTCTACACTAGAAATACACAACAACATGCTTTCCATCTAGATCCTCCCAAAAATATTCTACTCCTACACTAGGAGTGAACACCAAAAACATGGCTGATATTTTTTGCATCCACCAAATCACCCCAATGCCACCAAATAAATGCTCCACCTGACAGGCTTGGGTTGTCTTGAAGAAAAGAGAACAACATTTTAGGAAGAAGTCCCCTTCATCACCTTCGACACTTTCGTCGATGACTTGACATCGTGGAGCCATCATTGGCATCTTTGACTTCTCCACCACCATCATCAAAAGGGTATAGTAGGCACCAGCCAAGGGGGGAGTTTGCGCCAAGCACATTGGACAAGCAATCCACTTGATGATAGAAGCTATACCTGGTGTTCGGGAATGGAGGTTTGAAGACATACCATGATCGTTTACGTCTGTATCAAACACTTCGTCTGTCTCAGCAGCGTTGCGAGAAACGATGAGTGAAGGGCGTCATCTAAGGAAGCTAAAGACTAGCTAAAGGCATTGTAGTCCCTAGACTACTCTTGTATAGATCAAAGTCGTGAACCTAATCTAAGTTGTACTTAGGGCCACAACATGTTGTATTCAGCTATTGGGTTTTGAACATTCATCACAAAATCAAATAGCTGAGGGGATACTATTTGACATGTGATATATATTGGTGACCCCGATCCTCGTGTGTTGGGCCTAGTTGTACAAATTAGAAGTCACCATGTAGTGTTTAGGCCCATTTGTAAGCCCTTAGTGGTAGTTTTATAAATACCGACATTGTCGTGGGTATTAAAGAAAATGACCCCTCCCACCTTCTTTATAAAAGGGAGAGTGAGGGAAGAAAGGAGGAGGAGGAGGACAAGGAGACTGATGTGCTAGATCTCTATTTTCATCAATTCTTTATTTCTCTATTCATCATTCTATATTCACCATTTCTCTCTATTCATCATTGTGACTCAATTCGTTGGGCCTAGAACCACACTCAGAGAGAAACTTGTAGTTGTCATTGACCTACTTAGAGATAACAACTTGGTGCAATTGCTTAACTCCAAAATGAGCATGTAATATGTAAACACAAACCACATCAACCCATACTGAATATAGTGAACTGTGGTCTCATTGCGCAATTAGCACAACATAGACTCGGTTTGCGACCAATCCAATAGTGAATCAGACAAAACATACATCACAAATTACTTTATTCCAAACAAAACAACTTAGGCACGACGCCACTCTAATTCTTCCATAAAAAATAGAAAGTTCATACAGGTTATCTCAGAGTGGAATATGTGTTTACCTTGTCAAATCTGAGTAGTAATGTACTAGTGTATTGGGATGAATGGTTTCTTTAGCATTTTATCCAAACTGTTCGTATTGCTAATCGCCTGATCCCAATTTTGGCAAAAGTATGTTGGGCTCCACCCCCCTGAACATCCATTTTGACACGAGAATCTAGCTTCTCAGTATTTCACACTATTCTTAGTCTTATTAAATAATCTTTCTATAGGGGCTTGAGGACATTCTTAAGCTGTTGAAAGAGGTGAATCTAAGCAAGGAGGAGCTGGCCAAGCTGAAAGAGGTGTTCTTAGACATGTTCTACAGCAGTGAATATCCTGAAGGCAGTGATGTCAAGCTGGACCTCCTTCTGCATGGACAGGCCTTGACCAACAAGATTCCGACTCAGCTCTATGGCAAATCCGAGAAGAAACCAAGGAAGTGGTTAACTATCACTATTCGTGGAAAAAAATTAATCTGGCAACGTGGATTCCCATGTTTCTCTCTTTATTTCTGAAGTAGTAGTAGTAGGGTGGACCATCTGCTGTATGGATGGAGAAAAAAAGTTGTAGGGTGAACCTGGGTGCATTTGGTTAAAGGCGGTTAGCTGCATATAAATCTGGGAATTACTCATTGTTTGCTTGGTATACGGTTCACCAAACTGGAATGTAGTACTTCGTATGTTGCAACCTGTTCCATCTGAATGTACTCGCTCATATTTTTGTGTTGTGTCTTTCTATGTGTGATGAAGTATCAGCGTACTATGCCATAAGAGCATCCACACTGTATAGGACCAACCCCGGTGCTACGTAATGATTTGACCTTGCCTGGTAAAATGCCCACAATATACAGAAGCACCCCTGGTTCCATAGCTGGGCCCATGAAAATAAAGAAAAATCCACCCAACCTGGATCCAGAGCGCCATCGCTTGGTGCAAGCGGCCGCAGCAGCAGGTTGGAGAGAGAGAGAGCGTGGGCGGTGGGCTAAGAAGTATATTTTTTATTACCGAAGGCGCGGGTTCGATGTATGGACATGGGTTCGATATCGCACCTGTACCACAATGTATCGTACCGGTGCCAGGTAGGATCAAACCCCCATCGAACCCCACACTGCGGATGCTCTAATAGCCAAAAAGATCACGTCATTCCACTGCGTGTTTTTTCTAAGGCCCGTCCATGTGGCTCCTGGTGCTGCACAATAAGATCTTCATGCCCATGTCACTGCCAGTTTCAGATTGGAAGACTGAAAATTTCACGGCACTCTCTATAATCTGTACATGTAATGAAATTTTTTCATTTTGTTTGTTGAAACAAACTTTCGATTTCGACCCATTTTATTCATCCAGCGTAGGCTCGGAGCATGAGCATCTGGCAGAGCAGTGCGCCGCGCCTGCCAGGCCAATTGCAAGCCACATCAAGAGCTTGGAAAGGCGCGCGTGTAGGACTGTACTCCCTCTGTCCCATAATTGTTGACGTTCTACGGTTTGAAAAAAGTTTCAGAAAGCTTGACGTTTTAGCCTGGAATCGTAGGTCCCCAGTACGTAGTACTCCTATACCTGTCCATCCACCATGTGCATGTCGGCCACTATTGAGGATAAAAAAATGAAAAGAAGACAAAAGGTGGGAGGCTGGGAAGACCCTTATCCCTTGGTCGTCGCGTTCATCCCGTGGCCAGCTCACCATGGCCAGCGGCACCGAGCTCGCCATGGCCACCGCGGACAATCTCGCTGGCACGCTGAGCTCCCCATGGCCACCCGTGCTGAGCTCGCCATGACCACCGGGCGAGCTCGCTGGGGCACTGAGCTCGCCATGGCCACCGGGACGAGCTCGCTGGGGCACCGAGGTCCCCATGGCCACCCGCGCCGAGCTCGCCATGTCCACCGGGACGAGCTCGCTGGGGCGCCGAGCTCCCCATGGCCAGCGACGTCGAGCTCGCCATGGCCACCGGGACGAGCTCGCTGGGGCGCTGAGCTCCCCATGGCCACCGGCGTCGAGCTCGCCATGGCCACCGGGATGAGCTCGCTGGGGCGCCGAGCTCCCCATGGCCACCGGCATCGAGCTTGCATTGGCCACCGGGGACTAGCTCGCTGGGGCGCCGAGCTCCCCATGGCCACCGACATCGAGCTCGCCATGACCACCGGGGACTAGCTCGCTTGGGCGCCGAGCTCCCCATGGCCAGCGGCGCCGAGCTCGCCATGGCCACCGGGGACGAGCTCGTTGGGGCCACCGAGGACGAGCTCGCTGGGGCGCTGAGCTCCCCATGGCCACCGGCGCGGAGTTCGCCATGTCCACCGAAGACGAGCTCGTTCGGCGCGGAGCTCCCCATGGCCACCGGTGCGGAGCTAGCCATGTCCACCGAAGATTGGGCGCGGAGCTCCCCATGGCCACCAGCGCCGAGCTCGCCATGGCCACCGAGGACGAGCTCGCGATGGCCACCGGCGTCGAGCTCGCGAGGTCAGCCGGTGGCGGCGCGTACTAGAGCGACGATGAGCTTGTCCGCGGCCTCCGACGCCAAGGGGGTCGCATGGCGCGCCGGCAACGAAGATCCCGCCCAGCCCTCTTCCACGGTGTCGATGCGGAGCGCAACTCTCACTTGCTGTGTGGGGAGCTGCGGAGGACGGGACGTCCATGGCAGAGATGGCGATGTTTGTGAGAGAGAGAAGGGGCACATGCGTCTTTTACCAGTCTCCTTGGTAGCCGCGTCCGATCCCAGAACGTCAAGCATTCTGGGATGGAGGGAGTAGTACTCGATGTCTAGTCGACGAGACGAGACGAGCGGGTGCACATGTTGTGCGTAGGAGTAGCAGACACGCGCTGGCGCACGGCGGCGCGCGGCATTCTGCTAGGTGCTCCGGCTTGCGACGGCTGTCACGATGGCCGTGGTGGGCGTGGAGGCCATGGTTGCAAGCTATAATGCGCAGCAGTGGCGGAGCTAGAATTTTTATGGAGACCGGGCGAGACGCAACATACTACTAGAACGCATAGCTCCAACTCCTCTTAAGTTCGCGTACATCTCGGAGCGCTTAAATAGCGTTAAGTGTTGCTTAACAAATTTTCATGACACCGTGGAAGGAGGAGTGTGCTTGCTTGTCAAAAAAAGCACTAGATCAGACAGACTGCCCTGCTTGAAACGTTCATCTAGTATAATTAGGAGCCAATGATTGAAGACTAGTTAAATTAAGAGATGCTAATTTTAGCAGCCATTGCTGCATTCCTGCATGTGCATGATGCATATGTGTGTGTGGCCGTGATTGTGAGCCCGGCCACCCTCCGCCAGTTGTGCGCAGAACAAACGAGGCAACCTTACTTGTATTATTAGGCACCAATACGACATCTAAGGCTAGTCTCAATGCAATGTTTCATCTCATAGTTTCCAAAAACATGAAACTTATTGTGAAACGATACCTCTCTCAATGTAAATTTTATTGCACAGATTCATAGAACTATTTTTAGCCTTCATGGACCATACGTCTCTTTTTTCTCTTATTCTCGCCGTAGGCATGCTCAGTTCACCCCAAAAATAGCCATGAAATGCTTCAGTGCTCGTTTCACCCAGTTACCAAGACGTTGGAAACACCGCTACCATGTTTCACCATGGTGAAATGATTTTAGTCTCTCTCCTCTCCCTTAAGGTGTGTTTGGTTGAGCTGTGGCTTTTGGAAAAGCTGCTGTGGGCTGTGAGCTATAGAAAAGCAGCTGTGAGAAAGCAGCTGTGGGAAAAGCAGAAGGCCGTTTGGTTAGAGGTGCTGTCAAACTGTAGATTGTATGAGAAATACTTGTAATGCCCTGAATGTCTGGGATATGTTTATATGGAAATTGCTCCTAACAAACTAATTTGTTCGCTAATTCACATGAAAATGACTATTTAAGCATGGTAAAATAATTTTGCAATAGGTTTTCTTAGTTCTCCGTAGTCCATATAAATAGAACAATATCCATCAAAAGAGCTTATACAATAGGTTTTCAATAATTCTTCCTTTCTTCTATTTCTACTATTTTGGACTATATAGGTAAATATTTGTCCCAAAAGCAGGTGAAAGCAGGGGGTAGAGGTGCTTTTGGGTTTACACTGCAGTGAAAGCTGGCTTTTGCCAAAAGCAGCTTTAGCCTTTTGGACCTTTAGTTGAGCTTTTAGCTTTTGGGGGCAAAAGCCACAGCCAAAAGCTCAATCAAACACACCCTAAATGTGCATGAAACGCCCGTGAAACCCCACTCTTCTATTTTAGCTATCTAAATTTATTTTTTCCGATTAGGTAAACCATTTTGTTCTGGGGCTTTTAGTTCCAAGTTTTAAAAGTGTTGCTTTGGATAATTGTTTTGGCAAGAAGTCGTATGGTCAAGAATTCTTTTTACAGCTCGCATGTATATGCACTAAAAAAACAATGTACTATACTATACTATACTATATTGTATCTGGTAAGATGGGCTGATAAGTTTAAGTAAATAGGGGAGTTTAAGTAAGATGGGCTGTACATTGTTGAAAACTGGCTAGACCACTTTGTTCTCATGTGTGACGTATATGTATAGTAGTAACATTTGTTCCAAGTCGAACATTCTTTTTCCATACATATAATTAACTGGAAACAGTTCAAAACGCACTTCTGGAGCCGTGCACGCTTCAGACTTGATGTGCAGCCATCGGTTTGAGCCATCGGTCATAAATTTGGCATTGATTTTATGATTTACTATGTATCATGCGTTATGTATGCACTTGTTGATAGTATGCTTTTTGAGCACCTGATGCTTTTGACATATGCTCAATGCTCTCGAATCCCAAAGCTGATCATTGTGGCCCATGTGCTCATATGCTACTCAGATATTTACCATGTTTTGCCAATTGATCTGCATGACCTGTCATTTCATTCAGGTAGAGAGAAAAATACACAAGTCCAAGGACCCAAACTCGAGTACTAGAAAACCACTCACACCAACACCCCAGAGAATAAGCTATAGACTCGTCGCAGGCTACTAGGAAAAAAAAAACGACCAGTGGCTACAGGCCTAAAAACGAATGGCCAGCAACCTGGGCATGAGCTCTTGGATATTTTTCCTTGGACACCTATATTTTTCTATTTCTTTTACACTGGCACATAGTTTGGTAATGCTAATGATACCATTTGGGCAATCCTGTTTCCTTGAGTTCAGTTACAGTTTGGTATAGATTCTGTATCATGTGTTATGTACTCTAGTTTGATATAGTTTGGTAATGCTAATGATACCATAGTCCTAACTTGATCTTCATAGTCAAAAAAATTTGTGCAAGATATTCATATACCATTTTTTTCAAGCACATGAGATGTGTGTTTCTTCATTTGTGTAAACTTAAAAGATCAGTACTAAATTGTGTTTATTTTTCTCCCTTTTTTAGCTAGTATGCCATGGCCCCCATGGCCTCCTCCCTCACCTCCTACTCCGCCGCGCCGCCGCCGGAGCAGGCAGCTGGCAAGGCCAGCACTGCCTGCCATGATGGCGGCGGCAGGGCCACGTTTCTGGTCGAGTGGCGGCGCCGGAGATCGCGTTTCGAAGGGGCATCTCGCCGACGCTGCGCGGGGCACGGCGAGGCCGTCACTCGTGGACGTGGTGGTGCCGGCCAGGAGCCCGGGCCGGAGCAGGCAGCGAGGATGAAAGTTCTCCAATCGGGGCGGCGTCCGGATGTGCGGCGGCGGCGGTGAGCGACGTGGTCGCCGATCCACCGTCATCCGCGACTGCGGCGGCGTCAGCCAAGAGACCGGGCATGCGCAAGGTGGACCGATGGTGGGGGCTTCGTCATCGCCTCCGTCGCTACTCTCCGTTGGAGGCGGCGGCGCACTAGGGGCCAGGAGCACGGGGGCGCAGGCGGCGAGGATGGATGGGTTCTCTGGTCAGGTCGGAGCCCGGACTTGCGGCGACGGCGGTGAGCGACAAGGTCGCCGATCCACCGTTGTCCGCGACCGCGGCGGCGGCGGCCAGGAGATCGGGCAGGCGCAAGATGGATCGATGGTGGTGGGCTTCGTTTTTGGAGGCGGTGCACTGACGGAGCCTGGCCGGAGTTTTGTCTGGTCGGCTTGCTGTTCCATGACACTTAGCAGGTGGCTTCAAGGAGGTCTTCCCTCGGCCGTGGTGGAGTGGTGGCGCCAGAGTTGATCTGCTCCATGAGCGGTGACCCATGTAGATCGGCTGCCCACTGGCTCTTCGCTGTACCTGCTGCGCGGTGGTGGCAACCGGCCTAGGCAGCTACGACGGTGGCCAAATCAAGATAGTGGCGACGGCGGGGCAACTCGTCGGCGGCGCCCATTTGGATCATTGGCATAACGGTATGGCTTTTGGTGGGCGTTGGTATGCTACCATGTTTCGACGACGGTGACGCCTGCGGGTGCCATATTCCTCGTTGGAGGCGTTGTCTTATTTTAGGATGATCTCTCCGGGTGAAAACCATACACCAGTGTCACTGGTGGGTAATGATGACGTCTTCGGATGTTATTTCCTTGTTGAAGGTTTCGTTTTGGAAGATCTCTTGGTTCGTCGGCTTTGGTGCCGGCATCATGGTGGTTCCTTTGCGCATTTACCAAGTGTTTTGTGTCGTTGCCAAGATCGCGAGCTCCTTATTGGAGATGTATTCTTTCCGTCAGTTTATTTCTTTTATTTAGCTGTACCAATTTTGTCTGGTGACTTTGGTCTTACCTGATACACTGGATACCTTTTTGTAATAATTGGACTGATTCTACCTATTGGTAGATGAACCCGGGTATGAAATATATCCTTTATCTTAAAAAAATCAGATTCAGCATTTCCCTTATATCTCCTGTATAAAGTCTAGTTATGGTAATAAAAATATGCTTTTTTTTTTTGTTTCTGCCCTTTTAGGACCCAGGAATTTACTTCTGTGTTTTACAGTCTTCACAACTGGAGAGTAAGATGACCTCCAAATTAATGTGCCCTTTTTCACTTTGCTTATATATAAGCAAAATTAACCAATGAATTATTGTAGTGAAGTGATGTTTTGCTATATTTTTCAGGCAATATTTGAGAGGTTTGATCGTGATCGAAGTGGTAGGATTGACACATCAGAACTGCGTGATGCTCTTCTCAGTCACGGATCTTGTCTCTCCAACCGTCCTTGATCTGTTTGTGTCTAAATTTGACAAGACTGGGGCAAGAACAAAGCAATTGAATGACAACTTCATTGAGTGAGGACCTTCCTTCAATCTAACTCCTGCTCAGTTGTTAACAATGTTTGTTGAACCTTATCATTATGGAAACTATTGTATTCACAGTGTTGTTGTCTTGGATGTTCATAACTGGTTGATATCAGCCTATGAGTAGTAAACTTGTCTCCTCCTTTTTGTATGTAGCAACAATTTCGAAAGCTGACTTGTTGACACTAACTGAGAAATTCTTATCGCCATACACGGAGTCCTTTACCTTCAACAGGGTAAAATTATTGCTACGGTCAATTATAAAGCTCCTGAGGATGACATGGACTGATGGACCTATGTGATTTCAGGAGATGTACAGAATGAGCCACTCAGCCACTGCCACATGAGGTTAACAAAGTATAGAAAATTAATAATAAAAATAAAATAATTAACCTTAGAAAGAGATCAGAACTAGCTGTGCAACAAATTTGAACATGCAGGGCCAATATCTTGCCAAAAGAACATCTTACCTGAGAAAATTCGTCTAGCAGAAGAGGAGGGCTGCACCATTGTTTAGTGAAGGACTCAATTGAGTATGACAATGAACGGTCTCTCAAGGTAGTAAACCACGTGCGCACAAAAGAAGGCAGCAGCCTAATCATCATCCCGTACAACGAGCCTGCAAGTGAGGCCATTTGCAAAGTACCAATGGGCCAAAAAGATTCCAAGTACGGAAGCAAAGAACAAGTAGCTATGGCATTCTTCGAAGCTTTGGCAGCAGCTTCTGCTTCAGGCACTAGCTCAGTGTCCTTTTTCTTCCCACTCGGTGCAGCAGCCTTTACTGGGATATGCTAGAAAATGCAATCCAATATGCATCTTGTATATATATTGAAGCAAATCTGTTCTGATACTGGAAGATGCCGGCAGTATCTGCAGGTGGGACAGCAACAATGCCCAGGCAATGAATACATCAACCTAGTGAAAGGAAACACAAACAGACCATTAGCACACGAGTTAAGAAAAGTTGCTTTTGAATTTAAAATCACTAAAAACAGTAAATACAGTAATACCCTATCTCGAGTTGTCAGATCAGTTTTGAGAAGTTCGAATGTCGGGAACTTCATTAACTCTGAAAGTTCATCTCTTAGATGCACTGTCTTCTCTGAATCTGGCATCAATTCAGCACTTTGGCTTATGCCAGATTGCTGAACAGATGAGCAATTTTCTCCCATTGAACAATTTTTAACTATTGAAAGTTCAGAGAAGGGCTTAGACAGAAGTAGAGAGAAAGCTGTAAGTGAAATATTGGTTGTGAGGAGAAAAGAATGGAGACATTTCTAATTTGCAGGAAGTGTGTCTGTCTATCACCATCAGGCTGATTGGTTGCCAATAATTACCGTCCCATTGCAAATAGCAATTCACTATTTACCCAAGGATTTTGGACCCTGTATTCCAGATGATCAGCCTGCAAGCCTGAAATTGCACTATGTTCTGCAGGAGGTGCCGGTCAGCAACAGTGTGTACCACAACGTGGTGGTGGTGCCGTGGTCTTCGGAGGACATCGCCTCCGACACCATGGTGCCTTGACGTCTACTTCCAGGCCATGGGCCAGTGTCGTGGTCGTTTCGGGTTCGGAGCCAGGGATGGAAACACCACACCGCTGATGGATGGACAGTGCAGGCGACAGCGAGTCGGCGACGGGCAAGGAAGGCATGACACTCGTCTTCGTGTGCTCTCCACCCCACCTTCACCTGCGGTCACAGATGGAGAGACCGACCTGACCTGACCTGCTGGTGTGGCGTGTACACAGATTTGTAGCTTCATAACGATTCGCTTTTGCTGCTTGCAGTCCTTTTTAATCTGATTATTAAGATAAGCACTAACAGTGTACGCTTCATAGCAGCCAGGGAATACAGTCCAGTATAGAATCATTTCTGTTGAAGGTACATTTGATACAACACCTGTCAACTACAAAGCCTGCGTTAGTTGGGCTCGGTGATGACGCATATGCTGATTGGGGTCCGAATACTAACCCTGACCGTTTCAAGAGGGCCAGGTACACCCAACTTCGGCCCTTCTGGGTGTACCCAAGCATGAACTATCTCTGATGGCAAGTGATCGATGTGCTCCATCTGCCTGTGTTGACGGATAATAACCATTACGTTACGGTAGATGAGAGCTCCAGTTTAGTTTCCAGCTGCATTCCATTGCTACTTTTAATCTTTTGCACTATTGTGAACTTGTTAGCTATTCTGGAAAGCCTGGAACGCTGGATGCTGTTATTCGAATGAGTAGTATTAAAACGTTCGTAACGTGTGTGAGCTCTGTCCATGCAGAATGTGGAGATGCAAATATGCAATTGCTTGTATGCACGGGGGCTTGCGTCAGGGTGACCCGCTCTCACCATTCCTTTTCATCTTGGCAATTGACACACTGCAGTCCATACTTGAGCTGGCAACATAGGAAGGGATCCTCTCACCACTCAGGCAGGAACGCGGCGATCAGGCTGTCTATGTATGCTGATGACGCGGTAATTTTTTTGAACCCAGTAAGACAGGAGGTTGAAGAACTAATGAACATACTAGCACACTTCGGAATGGTAACTGGACTCAGAATGAACTGGGACAAGTGTACGGTGGCAACAATACGTTGTTCTGGAATAAACTTGGAACATGTGCTAGAACCCTTTGGGGGGAAGAAGGTGCAATTCCCGATCACATATTTGGGTTTGCCACTAACGCTAGGCCGACTGAAGGTGGCACACCTGCAATGTATCTTGGACAAGACAAAGGCACGCCTGGCCGGCTGGCAAGGGAGACTGATGAACCCGGCGGAAAGAAGGCAGCTTGTCCGATCAGTCCTGAGCGCGTTACCAATTTACATGCTAACATCCATCAAGGCGCCGAAGCAAATCCTGTCAGAACTAGATAAAGCGCGCCGGCGCTTCCTATGGGCTGGCGATGGTGAGATCACAGGGGGTAAGTGCAAGGTGGCCTGGCCTTCTGTTGCTAGACCACTAAAGTATGGCGGACTGGCTGTGTTAGACCTGGAGAAATTCAGTAGGGCATTGAGGTTGAGATGGCTTTGGGTATCCTGGAATGACAGACCACGACCGTGGCTGGGCACGACACTACCGGTTGACGCGGTGGACATTGATCTATTCACAGCGGCAACAACAGTCAAGGTTGGAAATGGGAAGAAAGCGTCCTTTTGGATGTCTAGCTGGATCAATGGCAGTTCACCGGCGAATATGTTCCCGAAGCTCCATATTCACAGTAGACGGAAGAAGAGAACAGTGGAGGAAGCCCTCAAGAATCGTAAATGGGTGGATGACTTGGCGCATGACTTGTCAGTTGAAATCCTCAGGGACATTTTCACCCTAGGCAGGAGAATCAGCGAGCTAAATCTAAATCTAGACACAGAGGAGGAGGATCGGATTACGTGGAACCTGGAAAGCTCGGGTGCTTACTCGGCAAGCTCGGCATATGAAATACAATTCAGTGGCCAAGTAATGTCCAACTTCCCTCGATAACTGAAGGCCAAGGCGACACCAAAGTGCAAATTCTTCGTCTGGCGATGGTACAGACAGAGTCCGGACGGCAGCAAGGTTACAACAACGGGGTTGGGAAAACAACTACTTCGTGCACTCGTGTGAGGAATCGGAGACAGCTACACACCTCTTCAAAGAATGCCACGTGGCCTGTACCATTTGGGATCGGGTGGCAGTTTGGAGTGGCCATGGCAAGCTCAGCCACACTGCCTGGATGGCAGGGGATGACATAGAACAATGGATCACAAGGATGGCTGAAGGCGGAGACAGTGAAGCGCACTCCCTCATACTGCTCACACTCTGACACATTTGGAAGGAGAGGAATGCTCGTGTTTTTAGGGATCAAGCTAGCACAGTTCAGGCGGTCGTCATAAGAATAAAGGACGAATCCGTGGATTGGGGTGCAGCCAAACGCCGTCCGTGCGTCAATGTGCTAGGATAGCAAACAATACCGCGAGTAATTAGCTTAGCTCTACCTTCTTGTGCCGTGGTCTACGGCACAAGACAGCGCTCCTCGCGCGTGTAACAAACTCTCTGCCTTCTTACTAATATAACGCCGGGAAACTGGATCTTTCAAAAAAAAAAAAAAGCAATTGCTTGTAGGCAGGCATCTGGTAGAAAACGCTTATGGGTGCGTCCACCAAACGCCTCCTACCAGCCATGAATGAGTCGTAGAAAACGAAGACAGTATAGATACTACTGTCTTCAGTTGGTCAATGATAATTTTGCTGCTTAAGGATTTTATATATTATATAAACAAGTCAAATAAACGTCAGAAAACAAATATGCAACAAAATTATTGGAATTTTTTAGTCACTTCGTATTATTTTTTTTTTCTTCAAATTTTTAGTCAAATCACACGGCCCAGAGGTCAGAGGTGCCTAGCCCAGCCCAGCCCAGGCAAAGCCTCCACTACTAGGAGTCACTCACCTCCCACCAGGCTTGAAGGCAGAGCCGGACCTACTTGCAGGCCTAGATATTAGACAATATAAGAAACTGCTGCAAATTCATTGAGGTGAAAATTCAAGTAAAACAGGTGAAAATTCAAGTGAAACAAGTGCAACTGTCACTAAACGCTACCACTCCTACCAGGAGTCCAGGGGGTCACAAAGAGGCACTAAACGCTACCACTCCTACCAGGAGTCCAGGGGCTCACAAAGAGGCCTGCAGCCACCCATGTATGTTACAACCATTAACTTTTCAAATTTACCAAGAAAACAAATCAAATCCTGATAACATACAACAGCCAGATCAATGCAAAAACACCATACATCCAATAGAATAGTGAGTTCAAGCATAAATATTACTACATTATTTTATATCACAGAACATTGACTCATTGAGGCAGTAGCAGTACATCACTCTGTTTCTTAAACAGAGAATCCACTAGTTCGCACTAAATACGAGTTCCGCAGCTACATTTCCCCCTCCTGAGTCAGTCAGCCCTAATTAACAAATTTATACAGGCCAAAGAAAAGGAGAGAAGAAGATATCGACACAACCCATGGCGTAAGGTTTATTGCTCCAGAATTCCTGCAGGTCAAATAAATAGTTAGAGTAACCACATAAAAAAAGGTTTGCATGTATATGTTGAGGACAAAAGTGGTTGCTTACTTGTTATTTTCTTTTAGCACAGCCTCAAGTTCCTTAAGTAAACGAGCGTGTTCAGCAGCGCCTTCTTCAATCTTATCGACCTTCATCAGTAGTCGTTTATAAATGTTTTCCGGATACGGCTGACTTTTCTGCTCCATGGAGCCTTTCAAAGGCTTATTCGAGGAGGGGGAACATGTGTGTCTCTGCAGGAGCATGATGAACAGATTTGTTACAAACAATTTGTGTGCATCAATAACCACATTTTGCAATGCATATTAAGCCCCCATCTCTGCCCCCGGTTTCATCAGTCAGAATACAAAAGTCTGATTAATAAGTTTCATATATAGGAGCACCAGTAGCGTTCATCCTTCACACCCACCTAAGCACTTGCTATTCACCAATTATATATATATTATATAAACAAGACAAGAGTTTCACATTATATTTTTCAGTTCGCAATTGATCACAGGATGACAAGATATCCTGTAAAATCAAACCACAGTGACAGCAGCCATGTAGCTAGCCCGGTTTTCCACCCTCTACAATGGACGTGGGCAAACAGGGGCCAGTGGCCTAGGCGGAGCCAAAATAGTCACAGTACTGCCCCAAATATATATGGCCCAATCCTTTTAGCTAAGCGAGAATGTTCATCCAAGCCACCCAAAACCTGATCGATCTTCATTAATAGTCGTTTATAAATGTCTTCAGTCTTATTAACATGACCTTTCTGTGCCATGGAGCCTTTCAAAGGCTTATTTGAGGAAGGGGAACAACATGTGTCTCTGCAGGAGCACGATGAATGGATAACTTACAGAAGTATGATTAAGTTTGATATATACGACTATCAATGAAAATCGATAAGGTTTCGGAGTACAGAAGTCTGATTAAGTTGAGTTCGATTAAGTTTGATATACACAAGCACCGGTAATGTTCATCCCTTTCACACCCATCTAGCACTTGCCCATTCCGGTTAACCATTTGTGCACATTCAAGGCCTTATAATAATTTTGCCACTGCATCCATCTATAGTTTAAGCAAGACAAGACTTTCACCAAATCTTTCTTTAGTCTGCAAGCACTTGAATATTATTAATGGTTAAGCTTTATACTCATGTATATATCGATTCACTCCATCCATCAATAATGCAGCTTATCTAACCCTAAGAGTCACTAATACACCGGGGCTGCGGCCAAATATAAACAAGACCAGTCAACGGAATTCTAGCAATCCCCCCACAGATAATTGGCAATCAGTCAACGGAATTCTAGCAATCCCCCCAAAAGAACCAACTTTTCTTAATCCGAGACAGCAGGTGGCGATTAGGTCCAACGAAATTAGCACGCCCCCGTTAATTTCACCGCCTAAATCGACGAACCCTAGCCAGTGGAGCGCCCCAATACAGATAGAAGGCATTACCTCGGTGGGCACGGAGCTGCCGCTGCTGAGGAATCGCCTTGCCAGAAGGCGCCGGTCCGGCTCCAGGGTCTGCCGGAGCCGGAGCGAGCGGGCGGCTGACCGGAGCATCGCCGCCGACGCCATAGGGGACTAGGGAACCGGATTTTTGGGGGGAATTTTTTTTCGAGAGGGATCCGGATTTTCAGTCTTGCTGGTATATATGGGGGGCGAGCGCGGAAGGACGGCGGGCCGTATGGGCTTGTTGGGCTTTGCACTTTGGGCCCATAGCAATGGAAACAATAATATCTTGTCGCATCTATTTTCCCGGATCCAACTTTAACCACACCACACCAAAATGTATGAGAAACTCCAGCTATAAATAATGAGCCAATTATGAAAATGGCCCTCAAAATGAAACTTGTTAGGAAAGTGGCCCTTTTTTTTCTGAAGTTAGGAAAGTGGCCTTGAAGCAAAATTTTGTTAGGAAAATGGCCTTCCGTTAGTTTTACCATGTAACGGTGTTAACTTTTGTGAAATTGGACTATTTTACCCCTGTACTGAGTTTGTTTTGTACAGCATGTATATTTGGACAGCATGTACTTTGGAAAGAGTTTTATTTATTTATTGCATTTTTGGATAGCATGTATATATATATTTGGACAGCACGTATATATAAATAGAACCATATATTCACATTCGACCACAAATATTCACATAAGCAACATTCAGCCACATATAAATATTTCCGAAATGCATAGTTCACTCATTCACCACAGTTTCAGTTCTCAAATAAAAGAGGTCACACAATATGTTCACAAAACCACCATAGTTTCAGTTCTCACATAAACAAAGTCTCACATACATAGAACGAGAACATGAGAAATCAAAGACTAAGCCTTCTTTGCTGCGCGTGCTCATGGCAAGGCTGCTAGGAACTTCTTTCTTGCTTCTTGTACCCATTGATGGGCTGTCAAGTGGCACCTTCGGATTGTTCATGGCTTTTTTCTTTGGTAGGCCTAGCTTCTTGTTGATGACTTTCTGCTTCTTTTTAACTTGAACAACTTGGTCTTCATTATAAGCAATAGAAAGTGCTTGGGGCTGATTTGACCCACTTCTCGACCTACAAATGTTTTGTATTCACAATGACTTGGATTAGGAGAACAAATTTTAGAGAGAACAAAGTGCTTGGGGCTGCAATATGTGGTATACCTTTTAGAGGTTTGAGGTGTGCAATCATCACTTGTCCTCTTTTTCTTACTAGTTGATGTTACCAAGTTTGTACTGGAATCACATAAATGATACTTCCAATCAATTTGGAGTAATTAGATGCTATCATGAGAGCAAAGAAAAGAAAACCTGGTGGGTAGTGCCATGGTCGCCGATGGTCCACCCTCTAAAAGCATGGAGCTTTGGCCACTTTTGGCCGCCCTCTTCTTTGCTGCTGCCATCTTCTTTTGTGCTTCCCTGAAATAGAATAAATATAATGAATAGCCTCGTACTTTCAAATAAAAACTTAGTTGGGACTGAAATGTACACAAATTATTACTTGATTGCTGCCATAGCTTCAATATCTTTTGGATTTCCCTCTTGCAACTCTTGAAATAATGTCCATAGTCCAAACAAACGGGGCACCGGTGCTGTCCCGTTTTCTTTTTCTTCTCTCCACAACCCTTGTGCCTTTCGCTTTAGGCCTACCACCTACCGGGTGTCAATAGAGGTGGGTGCATAAAGAATCCATGGTTATATTTAGGCCACTCGAGACTTATCTCGGCATAGCTGGAATAGGCCGACTATATGCAACTCTAAATTTCTCAATTGAGTAGTATAAGTCAACATAACTCTCTATTGATGCATCAAGGGAGGTGATGAATGCTAGTGCATATTTGCAAGGAATCCCGAAACATCCCATTTTCTACGTAGCATGTCCTCTCTTTTAGGTTAACAAGAAACCGAAATGGACTTCCTCCCATCATTGTAACTTCAGCTACATCATCTGAGCACTCTAAAACTTCTAAGTTTCCCTCTTTACTCTCCTCATTCAATTGTGCAATGATGTGGGGTAGAATCAAGCCATGAAGTTTGTTGCCTACTTTCCTTCTTGTGTTCCACTTGGTCATGAGCATTTGTCTGAGCTTGTCCATGAAATCATCCAAGTGGTACATGCATTCTCTATGTTCAGCAAGTGGGAAAACCTCACCCACCCCTGACATGACAGCTTGGCCAGCATCAGTACATATGGTCATCCCTCTAGGTGATCCTATGGCCTCTTTAAGCTGACTCAGAAACCAAACCCAATTCTTAGTAGTTTCTGAATCAAAAATTCCAAAACAAACAGGATACATCCACTTATGCCCATCAACAGCAATTGCACTAGCCAGTTGCCCCTTGAACTTGCCTGTCAAGAATGTACTGTCTATTGCAAGGTATGGCCTACACCCAGCAAGGAACCCATCTATGCATGGCTTGAATGCTAAAAAAAATCTTCTAAATCTGATCTTGTCATCTACCATGTGGTGGTCAATAATGACTAAGCTACCAGGGCTGCATTTCTCAACTTGTGCTTTGAACTTGAACAAATTATCAAAACTGGTGTCCCAATCCCCATATAGCTGTTGGAGTGCTAAGTTCTTACCTTCAAAGACTCTATGATATGGAACTTGCACCCCATGATGTTCTTTTAATTTTTTAACTAGTTCTTTTGCACCCAAAGTTGCATCCACTATGAGGAAGTCCTTCACCTTTTCACATATCCAATAATTCCTTGCATTTTTCGCCTTCTTTGATAGTCTTCTACTGGAGCACTTATGAGTAGGAGGTTTATTTCTCACCTAAACATTTGTAAGAAATGAAAAAAAAATATTTAGTGACGGAGATGAAACAATAAGAAATGAAATAAGTGAATAAAGGCTTACCACTACACTAGTGTTGTTCTTAGCTGTAGAAGCAAATATCCACCATGGACAATTCTCTTTGTCCCTCATTGAACAATATGCCCTGTACCTCTTCTTGCCGCCTTTTTCACATTGAACTCAAACCGTTTTTTTATTGCATGCGACAAAGTGCCACTTTGAACGTGTACATGTTTGCATAAGTGCAGCCTTGTTCCATTGGTGGATTATTTGGATCATGTTCTAGACTTGGAGTATAGCTTTCGTCATTGCATTCCTCATCTTCGTCATCCTCTAACTCACCTCCTCCATCATCTTCTTCTTCATCATCAACAACATAGGTTGGTTCTTCATCAACTACCTTCTCAACCACCACCAGAGCATTAGGTTGTACATTATCAAGGTATGTACCTTCCTCATCAACACCTACAAATTCATTCTCTGGTTCAGGGTTCCTAAGGTACTCGTCATCATCCTTTTCCTCCTGTACAGTAGGCTCTGTCTCATCACTAAAATCCCATTCAGTGACAGGCTCATATGGCTCAGATGGATCTCGGTACACAACAAACATGGTGATAGACTTTGTTGCCAAATGCTTCTCGAACATAGCCATCAAATCTTGGTCAGTTTTCACTTCAGGAAAAGCCTTCAAATCTTCATCATAGTACTGAAAATGAGCTACTTCCAAATAACCAGGCCGGTACTTGTTTACTACTTCATCATACAGGTCCATATAATTTGCTTTGTCCGAATCAATAACCATGTCAAAGCACCAACACTTGATTTCTTGTCTACACTTCTTTCGGTTGCCCAACAATTTTATTTCAAGTTTATAATTGGAATCCATGCTGTCATGCAACACTGAAATTTTGTTCAGAAATTGTACCATCAAAACATACGACTATGAGCTCTAAACAATGAGAACTTACTCATCTACAATGTTGTCTTGGTCACTGGAGGTAATTGTCGTTGTCGTGCTCATCTTGGCGCCTGCTGGCCAGGGGGCCTCATTCCGGCCAGGGGGCCTGGTGGCGCCGCCTTGGGGGGGCCGCCCCGCCCTTGACTCCTCCCGGCCAGGGGAGCTGGCCGCGCCGCCCCCGGGGGCCGCCCGACTCGCCAGCCGGCCGGGGGGCCGGCCGCGCCACCCGTGGGTGGCCGCGCGCCCGCCCGACACCGGCGGTGGGGCCGGCCCCGCCGCCGCCCGTCCCCGACCCCGCGACCCGCCTCCCGGCCGCGCGTGCCACGAGCCGCGCCGCCGGGCTTCGGGTCCGCCGGGGAGGTCCGCCACGACGCCCGGCCAAGGGAGGTTCGCGGCCGCGGATCCAGCCACGCGCCCGCGGATCCGGCGGGCCGGAGGTCCGGCGGCGGCGGCTCCACGCCGGAGTGGCCGGTGGCGGCGGCGGCTCGCTCCTCCGCCATGCTTTTTTTTTTACTTGCTGCGCTGTGTCGGGCTCGGGGGCATGAGGCCGAGCGCTCCTTCAGCGCGTGAAGGGAGAGGCAAGGAAGGGTAATTTTGACTTTTTTCACTGTGTACAGTGGAAAAGTTCACAGTCTACCCTAACAGAAGTAACAGAAGGCCATTTTCCTAACAAAATTTTACTTCAAAGCCACTTTCCTAACTTCAGAAAAAAAAAGGGCCACTTTCCTAACAAGTTTCATTTTGAGGGCCATTTTCATAATTGGCTCGTAAATAATAGTTAAATAAACACTACATCAATCTGTACTCATGCCATATACAGTATATAATATAAACATTGCAGCAAGATTCACCATGTTATTATGGCGATCTTGTTTCCAAGGAGTTGAAAGCTGAGTTCCTGCATTGACTGGGATCGATCCGATGGAGAAACTCTCTCGTTTTCAATACCCCAATCATTCGATTTGTCAGTCAGTTGTCCTGTTTCAGCTGAGTCTGGTTTCCTTATTTTTAAATTTCTTTTTAAATTTCATCCTTTTTTCTCAGGTTTTGGTTAGATTCTTTTACGTTTCCTTTTTCTATTTTGTTTTCTTTATTGTTCACATTCGGTCAAAAATTTCTGATTTACCTTCCTGTTCTGATTTTTTTCATGTCTTTTTTAATTTCTTTCTTCATGTCTTTTATTTATAATTTATTTTTCTTTGTCTTAAATTCCGGTTGGTCCACCAACAACAACTCCACATGGGTCACTTAGGTCACATGGGCCAACTCTTTTAACGGGCTGGGTTTGACAGCAGCATGCTCTTCACCAGGGAGATTTCGGCATGAGCGTTATTGCTTATAGTGTCTCCTCTTAAGTCTTATCCTCCCACTTCTTCATTTTTTTCCGGCAAAATTAGATCTCCTAAGTAACTTGCACCTAGCTAATAAGTGCGCACAAAACTCTGTGTATTTTTGTATGCAATTATAATGTCCATGTTTTAAAGTTAAGACATCACTTTGGTTGGAGTTGTGTGGAAGAGAAATTCGAGCGCAGAAGTTGGGATCAACAGCTTTATAAAATTGCTCGGAGTTTCGTACCGATTGAATTGTCTTTTTCTAGAAATAGGGGTACACAAAGGGCAAAATAAAACACAGGGGCAAAAATTACATGGCCAAACGTGTCCTTTTATCCAAAATGCAACGACATCAACAGAAATTCACATAATAGAGCTGAACAGCTGAACCCTCTCTTCATTTCAAATTCGCAGGGATGAAATTATAATGTTGAAAATAATGAGAACAAAATAATCATTTCGCTGCAAAATAGTAAACCCTTAACTAAACCCCCTCCCTAATTATATTGTTCCCGGCAGACATCTCCTTGTCCTCTTCAGTCCCGCCAAAGAAACGATGCTTCACGTAAACGGCAGCTAGGACGCCAGCGAAGATGGTACCACGCACAAACACTTTTCTGCGCCTCTCATCACGCTCGATCTTCTCGACCATCAGTTCCGCGAGTTTCCGAACCAAGGCATCAGTCTCATTGTAGACACGATTTATTTCGTCGAGCCCCCGAGAATCCACGGTCGCCATGTTCGTCCCCGCCGGCAGCTTCCCGCCGGCGGTGCAATCGGCACTGTAGAGCCGACGCGTGCTGAAGTTCTGCGCCGCCGCTGCCGCCAGCTGCCGCCCGGTGAGGACGCGCTGGAACGGAGGCCGCCGCAGCGCATACCGTCGGAGCACCGCCGCTGCCGCAGACGACGACATGATGAGAATTGGCTCGACGACCAGGGCTAGCTAGCTAAACTAGTTTGGAGTTTGCGGTGCGACGAATATTGACTTTGCCGCTTCTCTTGGATTGGGATATCGTCTATGGACACATCGCACGCCAATGCATACGTATATTTATATAGGACGGCGACCTAGCTTGTTTGCGTATATGGTCGCCGATCCGACTCCGGATCGAGTGTTGTCAATCCAGAAAAAGAAAAGAAGAACTCGGAATCGTGACGTCGTGTCGTGATCGGAATCTTATACCGTGTCATAGAAGTGCCGTGCTCGGCCTCTGTGTGCTCGGGCCTTTTGCATTCCTTTGCAGTTGGAGCAGACACAATTGTGCTCAATTGGTTTTGCAGGTTACTATATGAAGCCAGCTGCTGCATTGTTCCTCGAATAGCTTCAGCATGCACAGGAGGGTTCTCACTGGGATCGATAGAATTGAAAGTGCTTGTAGAAAGAGACAATTGCCCATACACTTCAAAGTGCTTGTAGAAAGAGACAATTGCCCATACACTTCAAAGTGCTTGTAGAAAGAGACAATTGCCCATACACTTGAGGATGCATGATTTTTCCCTCTTGGTAGCTGAGGTTAATGGTAAATCCCTTAAACAAGGACTGTCTATTCCCTCAGAAGCTTCAGTTGCCCTCTTCACAACATTTTCATATCCAGACCCAGAAGACTGTTTCAAAAGTATGGGTACTGGTCTATCAGCCAGAGGCTGTGAATCCTCTATGCTGTACTGTGCGTGCACTGACTGTGTCCACAGTTTGCTCTGAAGGCTTGCTATGCAGATAGCATCTTTTCTGTACTAGAGCTGCTGAACGGGAACGGGGGCTGGAGGGTGCTCTATGGGCTGGGCTGGGCCGTTTTGCAGAATAATCAAATACGTGTCGGCCCACGTATCGTTTTTTTTGGCTGTTCCTTTCCCTGCCCGAGACCGAGAGATGCTGACGTGGAAACGGCAATAATCTTGACACGCTCATCAACAGCGGCCAGAATTTAGCCAACAGGCACAGATTTGGCATTTGTCATCGAGCTACATTCAGTTTCAGCAAGTAAACTGAATTCAGAAAGAAGATGGCATATACAAACACCAGCTACTCAATCATCTTCCATTGCTCTATTGCCTTGCATTGCACCACTAGCCTGTATTGCAGCCAGAGGAGTTGAAGTAGAGAGTGCTGCAGGTGTTGGCACTGCACTGCCTGAAGATGATACCACTCGGTCAACCTCTTAACTATCATCTCGTTGATACGATGTACGAATCAGCTTACACCTTTCAACAGTTGGGTGCAGATGGACAGAGCAAAATCTCCGCAGATAGCATCTTTTCTAGTTTCCATCCCTTCACTGGCTCACTTGTACATGGCTACACGCAGAATATCAAAAACTGTCCCAATCAAGACAGCAAGTGCACCCTTGTTTACATTACAGGAAACACAAGCTTATAGAGGAATCATCAGCTCCTAGGTTAAAGGATATGAACTTGCTATGCCATCACTCTGGCTACCTCCCAGCTCTTGTAGATTCATATGATTTGGTCGTTCAGGTGCAGTAAGGAAAAAAACTGAGTAAACTGATTGACCATCATGTGGTTTCAGCACAGGAAGAGGGGCTACCCTGGCACCCTGCTATCATTGCAGATCTTTACCGAGCCATCTTTGAATGCTGAAGCCACACGCGTAGTCATCCATTGAGATATGGAGAGATCAGTAATGTCTCCACCGTGTTTACCAACTATAAGCTCACACTATCAATCAGCTTGTCAATTGGCAACTTACAGGTTCTTCTGAATGGGGGTCCCTTCCTTTTCCCACTTTTATTGTGTCTACTCTCAAGATGCAATTCCCAATTCCAACATACATAATCTCTTGCTTATGAGAGTGCCAACATTATTCTCGGATGATAGGTTTCAGCATCTCCTACAATCTGGATGGTGGTTTCAATCTTTCCTGCGATTTGAGATTTATTTTCTGAGGTCCCTCATCAATCTTCCACACATATACTTGCAATTGCATCAACAACTGATCGATCAGAGTTGGCCACGCGACCACCCACTTGTCCAATCTACAAAGGCAGGGAGAAGATAACAGATACATGTGCTCTTTACCACTGCACCAAGAAGAGAAGCATGTCTGCAAACACCAGGCCATGTCCGTCACTCTATTTGTGTGCCCTCGAAGCTCGAAGCAGCCTGGGGCAGATATCTCACACCACTGACAGATTATATCACTCCACTAACAGATGAAGCCATCCGATGTGGTAGCTGCTAGAATACTTTTAAGCCCACCCTGAATACATGAATGCTTTTAAGCCCATCCTGAATACATGAATGCTTTTAAGCCCACCCTGAATACATGTGTATGTTACAACCATTAAATTTTCAAATTCACCAAGAAAACAAAACTTTTGATCAAATCCTGATAACATTAACAGTGAGATCAATGCAAAAACAGCAAACATCCAATAGAATAGTGAGTTGAAGCATACATATGACATCATTATCACAGAACATCTGAGGCAGTACATTACTCTGTTTCTTGAGGCAGTACATTACTCTGTTTCTTACTACAACAGAGAATTTACTGGTTCGCACTCAATATACTGTTTTTTGCACCTACATTTCCCCCCTCCAGAGTCAAGCAGCCCTATTAAACATATTTACACAGGCCAAAGAAAAGGAGACAAGAAAATATCGACGCAGCCCATGGTGTCAGGTCTACTGCTTCAGCATTCCTGCAGGTCAAATGAATAGTTATCAGAGTAATAACCACATAAAAAAGGTCTGCATGTATATGTTGAGGACAAAAGTGGCTGCTTACTTGTTAATTTCTTTTAACTCAGCCTCAAGCTCCTTAAGTAAACGAGTGTGTCCGTCCAACTCTTCTGAAACCTTCTCGACCTTCACCAATAGCAGTTTATAAATGTTTTCCGGATAAGGCTGACTTTTCTGCCGCATCGAGCCTTTCTCCATGTTGCTTTTCAAAGGCTTATTCGAGGAGGTGGAGCACGTGTCTCTCTGCAGGAGCATGAACAGATTTGTTACAAACAATTTGTGTGCATCAATAACCACATTTAGCAACGCATATTAAGCAACCCCTCTCTTCCCCCGATTTCAGCCGTCAGAACACATAAGTCTGATTAATAAGTAAGTTTCATATATAGGAGCACCAGACCAAGCATGACCAGATTTGTTACAAACAATTTGTGTGCATCAATAACCACATTTTGCAACGCATATTAAGCCACCCCTCTCTTCCCCTGGTTTCATCATTCAGAACATAAAAGCGCCAGACCTTCACACCCATTTAAGCACTTGCACATTCTGGTTAACCATTTGTGAACGTTCAAGGCCTTATAATAATCTGCACCTATGCCACTGCATCCATCCATAGTTTAAGCAAAGCAAGAGTTCCCCAAAATCTTTATTTGGTTTGCAATTTAATAAAGGTTAGCACTTGAATATTCAGAATGTTTAAGCTTTATACTCATGTATATATCGATGTCACAACATCCACCAATTTATAAAAAATTATATATTTTCCAGTTCGCAATTGATCACAGGAAGACAAGACACACCATACATACAAAATCAAATACAGTGGCTGTGCCGGCCAGCCCCAGCTTCCCTCCCTGTATGGATGGACCTGGGCAAACCCAATCCTAACCCTAGAGGAGCTGCAGCCAAATCTGAGGTGAACTTCGACAATCATCATCATCAGTCAAATCGAATTCTAGCAAGGGAACCCACAAAAGAACCCGCTTTTCCAATCCAAGACATCAGGCGGACAATTCAGGTGATTAGGTCCAAACAAATTAGCACGCCCCTAATGAGTACAAGTTAAATCAGGAGGGCATAAATTAGCACGCCCCTAATCCGACCAAAGAACACCGACAATCAGTCACGAATTCTAGCAAGCCCCCAAAAGAACCAATTTTTCTTATTATTCTAAGACATCAGGTGGGTGAGTATAATCAAGGAACAGACGAAATTGCACGCCCCCGCTAATTCCACGGATACGTAATTCCTGGGCCCAATCAAGGAACCATGGTGTTGAGTCGACGAACCCTAACCAGTGGAGCGCCATATAATACAGAGAGAAATCATTACCTCGGTGGGCACGGAGCTGCCGCTGCTGCTGAGGAATCGCCGTGCCAGAAGGCACCGCTCCGGCTCCAGGGTCGTCCGGAGCCGGAGCGCGCGGGCGGCCGACCGGAGCATCGCCGCCGACGCCATAGGGGACTAGGGAACGGGCGGGCAGCGGATTTTTTGGGGAATTTTTCGTGTGGGATCCGGATTTTCGTCTACTACGGGAAAGGAAACCGCCCACGGCTGCGGCTGGTGTATATGAGGGGGCGAGCGCGGAAGGACGGCGGGCCGTATGGGCTTGTTGGGCTTTGCACTTTGGGCCCATGGCAGTAGTGGAAATAAGGAAAACTTTTTCATCCGATCATTCATTGTACACTCAGCTCTTGCCCGGCGTCTTGCCCATGAACAACCTGTAATCTCACCCCTCACGCACGATGATCCTAGCATGAAGTTTTCAGTGGAAATAAGGATTCCTTCTTTTTTATCCGATCATTGTACACTGAAAGAAAAAAATACTGACACAAATTCACTCTTTGGTCATGACTTCGTACTCCTTCCACTTGAATGGGCATGGAAACTAGCAGCAACAGGCTGAACAGCCCAACAGATCGGCAGCGTGTCCTCCTGTGCAGGAACTTCCTCGGGGCAGATCCTGACAGAACCATCGCGAACAATGTGCAGGTGACCAGGTGGTCCAGGTGTGCAATTGAACCAGGCTTTTGTTTGGATTTTACTTATTGCTCATTGATCACATTTTGAGCCGTTCAATCTCCCTTTTTTTTCTTCAGTTCATAAACATGGCGTTTTGGCCTTCCTGTCTGCATTGCAGTCGTTGGAGGCATGGAGTAGAGGGGGAAAGGCACTAGAACTCACTCTTACTTTGTGGCCATTCAGTCTCGGTTCGCAGGCTGGGAGCAGGAGTCCGGAGCCTAGTCTGACGGGCAGTCACTGTCCGCGCGGTCCAGCAGAACCAACATCAGCAACACGGAGCTTTGCGGGTCATGCGGCCTCGCAGGAACATTCATTGACTTCTTTAACTATAAGTTCTCAAATTATAGATGCTACAAACCATGGAAAAAAATAGTCCGCTATTTTTGCCACTATAGCCCTAAATAGCTTAAAAAAAAGGTCGCTTATTTGCGTTAAATGCCTCACGCACAAATTTCACAAAGTCCGCTAATTACGGTTTATAAAACGCTAAACACCTTGGCCTTAACTCGCTATTTAAAACATCTTGGCCTTAACTCGCTATTTAAAACATGGCTACAAACTAAGGAAAACCCTTTTCTAATTGGATCTGGCGTCATGACTTTTAGTTTTGTCGTACAAGTTATTTCTGATGCACTATTTTCTAGTTTGGCTAAAGTGTTTTATCCCCAAAATGGTTTTCTAGAACAATAAAAAATATTCAAAAATGTGCGGTTTTTAAATTAGTATTTTATCACATATTTTTCCGACATATTTACTGGTACACGGTTAAATCCAATGTTCAAACACATGCTAAAATAACGTTTTAATTTAAACAAAAGCATTTAACCAAACTCAAAACTTCCCTGGATGCTAACACAATCATTTTATCATGGGTCAAAAGCACAGAATATCCCTCGGTGAAGCGAAACTGCAAGTATTCAAATCTCGCATGATGCAAGAATATATACAGAAAGAACAATGTATATGTAAAATTATAATGGCAATCTTCAAATTATCCCATATATGTATGATTGATTAATTGCACCAGCGCAAACATATATATGGCCACCAGTACAGTGCTTTCTAGATACAGTGTTTAAGCTTTGTCCGCACCGGTATAGCTAGATGGACTCTCAAATTAAACACGTGGACGTCTGATGGCTCCCAGTCATCTTCTTGGCCTCTTCATCGCCACTCCCACCAGAAAAATGCTTCACGCAAAAGGCAATGCCGACGAAGATAGGTACGCGCACCAACACTCGTTTTAATCTAGAGAAGAGACATACATATAAAAGACCATGAAAACATATATATGATAAGTCGAATAGAAAAGTCTGTCTCTCCATCAAAAGTAAAGTAAATATATCCGAAACATAAACTAATTAGATATAGGATTGCTTGTTAATGGTCTCCATGACATGCAGAAGAGTTCTCATATTGTTATTGCTTACTACTTCTGTTGTTTCAAATTATAAGATGTTTTGTCATTTTCTACGTCTTTGCTATGCATCGAGATAGAAATTATGTCTAAATACACAAAAGCAACTAGAAAAGTCAAAATGTCATGTAGTTAGTCCAAAATGGAGATATAGCTAGTGATATACACTATAATTTGAAAAAACAATGCAAGTAAACGGTGTGTGTGTGTGTATAGTGATATATAGACTTAATTAATTGCATACCTGTCATACTTGATCTTCTCTTCTAGCAGGTATTTTAACAAAAGGTGATGAGTATCAATTGAATCGCTTGCTTCGTCGAGTTTCTTGGAGATTCGGCCTGTTGCTGCCAACTCCTTTTTGCATTCTCTTATTAGTAGGATGTAGTGGTAGTTTTTTTTTTTTTTCAGGGCCGGCCGTACGTAGCATTATAAGAAACATAAATATCTTGTTATATTAGTACTATTATTATATTATTTTGTTAATTATGTGCGTGCATGCCCTCTATTTTTAGCCAAAATCAATGTTGTGTAACTCCATATTCGGAAAGTAAGGAAGTCGAAGATCGAGTACGGGTCGAAACGCGACACGACGGCACCAAACTTGTCAATTATTACCTCATCCTTAGTGTTGACCGTTAGATGGCCAATGGACGTGATCGAGCAAAGTATGTCCCTCTTACGTAGATTGCAGTATGTTAGACGATCTCGTTCCGCCGGAGCGTGCGGGCTGCGGACCGGAGCATCGCCGCCGACGCCATAGGGGACCGGCGGGCAGCGGATCAGGAAATTTTTTGGGGAATTTTTTTGGGAAATTTTCGTCTACTTCGGGAGGGGTTAACTGCCCACGGCCTGGTATATATGAGGGGGCGCGGAAGAACGGCGGGCCGTATGGGCTTGTGTTGGCGCAACTAAGCTGGGCTTTGCAGTTTTGGCCCATGGCAGTAGTGGAAATAACGAAAACTTTTTTATCCGATCATTGTACACTCAGATACTGACACAAATTCACCCTTGCCCGGCGTCTTGCCCAAGAAGAACCTGTAATCTCACCCCTCACGCACGATGATCCTAGCATGAACTTTTCAGTGGAAATAAGGATTCCTTCTTTTTTATCCGATCACTCATCACTGTACACTGAAAGAAAAAAATACTGACACAAATTCACTCTTTGGTCATGGCTTCGTCCTCCTTCCACTTGAATGGGCATGGAAACTAGCAGCAACAGGCTGAACAGCCGAACAGATCGGCAGCGTGTCCTCCTGTGCAGGAACTTCCTCGGGGCATGCAGAGCCTGACGAACCATCGCGAATAATGTGCAGGTGACCAGGTGTGCAATTGAACCAGGCTTTTGTTTGGATTTTACTTATTGCTTATTGATCACATTTTGAGCCGTTCAATCTCCGTTTTTTTTTTCCAGTTCATAAACATGGCGTTTTGGCCTTCCTGTCTGCATTGCAGTCGTTGGAGGCATGGAGTAGAGGGGAAAAAGGCACTAGAACTCTCTCTTACTTTGTGGCCCGGTTCGCAGGCTGGGAGCAGGAGTCCGGAGCCTAGTCTGACGGGCAGTCACTGTCCGCGCGGTCCAGCAGAACCAACATCAGCAACACGGAGCTTTGCGGGTCGTGCGGGCTCACAGGAACATTTCTTGACTTCTTTATGTTTTCATGTTATAAGACGCTACAAACTTCCCCTCTTAATGAAAAACGGGTGAAGCCTCCGATCGCGAAAAAAAATAAACTAAGCAAAACCCTTTTCTAATTGGATCTGGCATCATGACTTTTAGTTTGGTCGTAAAATTTATTTCCTGAGACACTATTTTCTAGTTTGGCTAAAGTGTTTTATCCCCAAATGGTTTTTTTAGAATAATAAAAAATCATTCAAAAATCATGGTTTTCAAATTAGTATTTTATCACATATTTTTCCAACATATTTACTGGTACGGTTAAATCCAATGTCATGCTAAAATAACGTTTTAATTTAAATAAAAGCATTTAACCAAACACAAAACTTCCATGGATGCTAAAGGCAATCATTTTATCATGGGTCAAGAGCACAGAATATCCCTCGGTAAAGCGAAACTGCAAGTATTCAAATCTCGCATATGAGCAAGAATATATACAGAACAATGTATGCAAAATTATAATGGCAATCTTCAAATTACTCCATATACGTATGATTGATTAATTTACACCAGCGCAAACATATATATGGCCACCAGTACAATGCTTTCTAGATACACAGTGTTTAAGCTTTGTCCGCACCGGTATAGCTAGATGGACTCTCAAATTAAACACATGGACGTCTAATGGCTCCCCCTCATCTTCTTGGCCTCTTCATCACCACTCCCACCAGAAAAATGCTTCACGCAAAAGGCAATAATGCCGACGAAGATAGGTACGCGCACCAACACTCGTTTTAATCTAGAGAAGAGACATATATAAAAAAGACCATGAAAACATATATATGATAAGTCGAATAGAAAAGTCTGTCTCTCCATCAAAGTAAGTAAATATATCCTAAACATAAACTAATTAGATATAGGATTGCTAGTTAATGGTCTCCATGACATGCAGAAATGTTCTCATATTATTGTTGCTTACTACTTTCGTTGTTTCAAATTATAAGATGTTTTGTCATTTTCTACGTCTTTGCTATGCATCGAGATAGAAATTATGTCTAAATACACAAAACAACTAGAAAAGTCAAAATGTTATGTAATTAGTCCAAAACGGAGATATAGCTAGTGATATACACTATAATTTGAAAATATACAAATGCAAGTAAACGGGGTGTGTATATATATAGTGATATATAGACTTAATTAATTGCATACCTGTCATACTTGATCTTCTGTTCTAGCAGGTATTTTAACAAAAGGTGATGAGTATCAATTGAATCGCTTGCTTCGTCGAGTTTCTTGGAGATTCGGCCTGTTGCTGCCAACTCCTTTTGCATACATGAAACAGTTCTCTTATTAGTAGGATGTAGTAGTATTTTTTTCAGGACCGGCCGTACGTAGCATTATAAGAAACATAAATATCTTGTTATATTAGTACTATTATATTATTATTTTGTTAATTATGTGCGTGCATGCCCTCTATTTTTAGCCAAAATCAAAGTTGTGTAACTCCATATTCGGAAAGTAAAGAAGTCGGAGATCGAGTGCGGGTCGACGCGACACGACGGCACCAAAGTTGTCAATTATTACCTCATCCTTGGCGTTGACGCCGCCGCCGCTGTAGTGGCGGCGCGGGGCGATTATGGTCTCCCTCCGGGAAAACGGCTGCTCCTTGTTGGCGTCGAGGATGCGCCGCCGGAATTTCTCCGCCGTTGGCCGGAGCACACGGCAGGCAGCACCAGCAGATCGGAGCACCGCCGCTGCTGACATGCTAGTCGTAGCTGTAGCTTTCTCGTGTTGTTCGTCGTATACTCGTAGTCGTACGTGTGCGCTTTTTTGGAGCCGACGTCGAGCAAACTTTGGGTTGGCCAATGGACAATATACAATGAACGGGACAATATTTATCGTGCCATGTCCGTAAGGAATCCGATCCCTCGTCTAAGTCGCTCACGCAGTTGGATCCGCATCCTACAGGTGATTAGACTATATAAAGAGAATTTTGTAAGAGCAATATCGTGTTCGAGAGGCCTAATCCAACTTCACTTGAAAGGTCTTGAACAACAACAACAACACAACTTCACTTAGAGATATATACATATAAACCTCTTATGTGTTTGTTCCTTTCTCTGGTATCTCATAGCAACTTCAGCATATAAACCCTTAAATTAGATCCCTATTTTTAATTTAGAGACTCTCTCCTATTCTTGAAAATCAGTACTGTATTTCTTTTCGCGTCTATACTTCAAGCAAGACATCTCAAATCAAGGCGCTCAAATTTATTCTGGTACACTCCATGAATCCAATGCATACACGGTCCACTCGCCAGGGAGCCTTGAGTCGCCCGTGGATACGGAGACCCCGGCGGCAGGGCCAGCTGGGGACGCCCCCGGATCTGGTAAGGCAGCTCACGAGCGGCCAGGACGGGGAAGCCGCGGCCGAGGTTCACGCCGCCATGGACGACATGGAGGAGAACACCGCGGCATAGGGCACACTCACGCTACTCAGCCTCTGGTGCGAGGACCTCGCCGAGGGGCCGCTCGGGTTATGTGTACCGGACGGGCGCGTGCGCGCTGGCTGTGCTGAGGAGCCGGTCACCACTGCGCCGATCGGGGAGCCACCTCTTACGCCGATTCACCACGGAGAGAACTCAGTGGCGAATGGCACGCTGGCCCTCCTCAGCCGCTGGGGTGAGGACTTCGAGGACAGCCCACCCGGCTTCTGCACCCCGGGCGCATTCGGTCGCACCGGCGATGAGTTGCTGCTGCCGGAGCCATCGTCCGCCGAGCTGGGCGGGGAGCCCAGTACGCCGATACATCGTGGGGCGGGGAGCGCCGATGACACCCCTCCCGGCTTCTGCACGGCGGCACAAGCAGCGCGGCCGGCCGCAGGGACCTCCCGGCTGGCAAGTCCGGCTCCTTCACGGGCCGCCTGAAGAACTTCGCCATGCACGCCTTCAAGAAGGCGACCACCCCGCTGTTGCCGCAGCCGGTGGCTGATTCCTCCTCCGCCAAGATGCCGCACAGGAGCAGAAGAATAGTGGCACAACCGCTCTCCAAGATCCCTGTCTCCAAGAGGGGCGAGGTCCTGATCATGCAGCGTCTCGGGTTCATTCAGGCACACCTCACGGATGAGGGGCAGAAGCTGGACGAGATGTTCGAGGGGAGACCCGGAGACGCCACGGCGCTCGGCGAGCTCTTCATCGACGAGGAGACGGAGGACGCGGCGGCGCCGCGAGAGGCGCGCATGAGCACTGGGATCGATGCCGGGGCACGCAAGCCAGAATGTTCAGTGCGTGAGTAATCCGTTATGTATCCAAACCGGGGGTGGCAGAGCATGTTTAAAATCTTGAGGCCGCCCCGGGAAAATTTGTAACAACTATATTTTTTTAAATACAATGATGCGCAAGTCTTTTACGTATTCGAGAAAAAAAATTTTTGGGCTCTTATACAGAAAACAATTCCTCAGTGGGGGTAAAAAAAACAAATCTCGCTTGATGCAAGAACATCGATTCCAAATCCATTCAGTAATCAGGAGTACACAGACTCACACCAGCTTGAACATGACAACCAGTATATGTATACCCTCTGAAACACAGGGTACTCTGCAACGCACCAACGCCGGCATATATGCACACACAAGCCCAGGGTTAATCGCTGTCTGTCATATTATTCTTGGCCTCTTCACTCCCACCAGAAAAAAATTTGTTCGTGAAATAGGCAATGCCAACGAAGATGGGTACACGCGCCAACACTCGTTTTAATCTAGAGACAAATGACCGTGCAGGCAAAGGATCAGTACACAATATATATGCAATATATATAGAAATAGAAACATGTTTTAACGGTACAAATATGTAATATAAACAAACAAACATATATACCTGTCATACTTCAACTTCTCTTCTACTAGTCGTCGCATCAAAAGGTTACGTGTATCAAAGGCACGGCCTACTTCCTCGACTGTCAGGAAGCCGTGGCGTCGTGCTTGCTCATCTTGTTTTCTCTTTATCAAATCCAATATCTCCTTTGGCACGACTATTTTTGCAGGTCTACTGTTAAGGCCCTGATGGATGTCGTAGTATTAAAAAAACCGCGGCATTGATTCAGTATAAGATACTGCAATTTTATTAGATACAACCTAATAAAAGCGCAAAATTATATATGGTACACTAAAAAAGAGGCTTAGAATGGAGTCTTTTAAAACTAACAAGAAAACTACAGTGCCGTACTGGTTCCAAAAACAATCCAAAGTTTGACTTAATTCATAAAAAAACAATATCAAGTATCAAGTTTATGATAGTACTATGAAAATATTATTCCTGACCAATCTAATTATGTACTTGGTAAAGTATTTTAGTATATAAACTTAAAACTTAAGATGGTATGTGCTATGTTAAAATCATATTTTCTCTTGACAGGGAGAGTACTAGGCAAAACAGAGGATCATGTGCGTGCCAACCAGGACTGCAATAGTACTGTTTCAAACGATGACGGATCGATAGTTGATATGCCAAATAGAGCGCGCGATGGCAGCACGCAGCGCGTTAATTTACCTCCTCCATGTTGACGCCGCCGGCGCTGTAGTGGCGGCGCGGGGGGTTGATCTCCACCGGAGAGAACGTCCGCTCGTTGTTGCCGACGAGGGCGGTGCGCCGGAATCTCGTCGTCGTTGTTGGCCGGAGCGCGCGGCGAGCAGCGGATCGGAACACCGCCGTCCCCGACATGTGCCTATTTTGTTTTGCGTGTAGGTCGTACGTAGTACGATCTCGATCGACCCCTCCTATTACAGTGCTTAATTATTTCCTTCCTTGCTCTGTTTGTTGGAGCCGATGTAGAACATGATTTGCTTTCGTCGTGAATAAATAAATATACGCACACATGCATGAGATGCTGTGTAGCACCGCGAACAGATCCAAGTCCAAGTCGCTGACGTGGTCGGGTTAGGATAGCGTCTCGTGTCCGAGACGGACCCAAACCCTAAACCCAAAGCAAATCACGCAGTTCAATTTTTGCAGCACTCTTCTTTAACAAAAATTATTTAGAACAGGTTTATAACGGATCGAATAATATTTTCCTTCAGATAAAAATGCTGACCGAAAGGAATCCACATCGAGAGAAACGAAGTGGCGGTGGCTGGGCCCCATACGGCCTTATCTCTCTGCTCTACTCCGGCCCAACGCCCATATATTCCCGGCCCAAAGCCCATAAGTTCCCCTCCCGAAGCAGCTGATCCGGATCCCTCGAGAAAAATTCCCCAAGAAGCAAGAGAAGGGTTGGTTCCCGTCGACTCTGTCCCGAGTTCGCCATGGCGTCGGCGGCGATGCTCCGGTCCGCCGCCCCTGGAGCCGGAGCGGTGCCTTCTGGCACGGCGATTCCTCAGCAGCAGCGGCAGCAGCAGCAGCAGCTCGGCGCCCACCGAGGTAATGGGTTCTCTCTGTGTTGGGGGGCTCGGCTGGTTAGTTAGGGTTCGTCGATTTAGGCGGTGACTCAACACCGTGGGTTCCTGGATTGGGATCCGTGGAATTGATGGGGCGTGCTAGTTTATTTGGACCCAATCACCTGAATTGCCTGCCCACCTGATGTCTTGGATTGAGAAAAGTTGGCTCTTTTGGGGGTTTGCTAAAATTCGATTTGACTGGCTGTCGAAGTTCTTTGGTCGGATTGAACTTCTCGTCAGATCCGTCTGCTCTTGTTTCCATTTGGCTTCGGCCCCGGTGTGTTGGTTTGTTTTAGGGCTAGGATTGGGTTTGCCCTGGTCCGTTGTGGAGGGAGGAAGCTGGGGCTGGCTGGCATGTCCACTGTATTTGATTTTATATATGGTATATCTTGTCTTCCTGTGATCAATCGCGAACTAAAAAAAATATACTTCTTGTCTTGTAAATAATTCATCATGGATGGAGTGACATCGATTTATACTACATGAGTATAAAGCTTAACCATTAAGAATAATCAAGTGCTTCAACCTTTATGAATTGCAAAGTAGTGAAAGATTTGGTGAAAATCTTGTCTTGCTTGAATTATAGTTGGATGCAGTGGCATAGGTGTAGAAATTATCATAAGGCCTTGAACTTGCACAAATGGTTCACTGGAATGTGGGTGAAAGGGATGAACATTACCGGTGCTTGTATATATCAAACTTAATCAGACTTCTGTATTCTGAAACCTTATAGATCTTTCATCAATAGTCGTTTTGCAAATGTGGTTATTGATGCGCACAAAATCTGTAACGAATCCATTGATCGTGCTCCTGCAGAGACACATGTGTTACCCCACCTCAAATAAGCCTTCGAAAGGCCCCATGCCACAGAAAGGCCATGTTGATGAGAAGCCTGGAGACATTTATAAACGACTGTTGATGAAGATCGACAAGGTTACAGATGACTTGGATGAACACGCTCGGTTACTTAAGCAGCTTGAGGTTCAGATAGATGAAAATAACAAGTAAGCAACCACTTTTCTGGTCAACATATGCACGCAAATCCTTTTTTTAGTGTGGGTACCCTAACTATTGTTCATTTGACTATCAGGAATCGTGGAGTAATAGATGTGACACCATATGTTGTGTCGATATCTTGTTCGCTTGTTTTATTTGGCCTTTATAATTATGTTTTTTAAGGCTGCTTGATTCAGGAGGAGGAAATGTAGATGCAAGCAAACTCATGAATTCTCTGTGTGTACTGCCTCAGATGTTCTATGACATAATGCTTGAACTCATCTGAGTACCAATGAATGTTAATGAGATTGATCAAAAGTGTTGTTTTTTTTGGTGAATTTGAATGCTTTATGGCTCTGAACATGCACCTGTATTCAGGGTGGGCTTATGGGAGTTATGTAAATAGGTTGCAGGCCACTTTGTGATCCCCTGGACTCCTGGTAGTGCTACACCGTGTTCCTTTCCTAGAACTTCTTCACGTTATGAATTTGCAGCATTTTTTTCTTTCTAAATAATATCTGGGCTGCAAGGAGAAAACCCAGCAAGAGAAGTGATTGTATACTGGACTGTATTCTCGGGCTGCAATGAAGTGTACATTGTTACTTTGCACTACACAACTTAGGCATTCTGGCCTATGGCTGTCTTTGCAGGCCAACCTATCCCATTTTATATTTAACCCTGATGCAGTCTCATACCCTTATTGATCCCATTCTGTTTCACCACCACACGATCATCTGATCTCGCAGTGATAGATTAGGGGGGACGCATTGTCGGCTGCCAGGCTGCTGGTAGATTAACAATTAATTTTCAGTCGAGCGCCGCCTCAATGACGTCGTTGCCCCGCGCCACCTCCCAGCGCCGCGGCTGCTCCGGCCACGTCTCCATCGCCGTCTTCACCGGCTGCTGCCCTGGAACCTCCGCGTCACCTCATTCTTCGTCCACATCATCGTCACGAACTTGTCCGCCACCACGTCGTCCTCGACTGTGCCGGCGGCGGCGACCTTGCTGCTCGCGTTGAGCATCGATCGAGGCCCTTTCCTCGGCGAGGTCATTGAGCGTCCTGACGCGGCCACGCGACCTGCTGTGGCAGAAGGCGCGGCCAGCGAGATGCATGAGGCGCCTTGGCGACCACAGCGACGCGTAGTATGCCGCGGCGGCTGCCGGAGTGGGCCTTGCTGCCGCCCTGCTGCTGCTTGGTGGGCGTCATCGGCGGCGTGTCGGTGGGCGGCGACAGCATCATGCGGCCGAACGATGAGCACTGCAACGACGACAGGCCGGGCCTGGGTGGTGCGTGGGGTTGTTGACTTGTTGGTACTGAACGGCAACGGCCGAACGGCGCCATGGCCTGCTACATAGGGATCTTCCATGCGCCATTCAACTTTATGGATAAGCACTCGGCGGCAATGTCTTCAGATTCAGAGTTTTCAGCAGTTGCAGACGTGTCATGTGTATTCCTCACAAATTTTTGCTTCTGACTCTGGGCACTTCGACTGACGTTTTCTCCATAGGTATGGATCATCAAAACTCAAACAGAGCAACACCGAAAAATCAACTGCAGGGGAACTACCATGGTGCTCCCCAGAAGAACTTTATCATCGAAGTTCAGATACCCACTACGGCGAAATAATAAATTGAACAGCTCCAAAGAAGCAAATCTACTAGAATAAATGGAACAATCCAAAGCTCCTTGCGACGTAGATGGTCTCTCAGAGGAGCCACGACAGCTATACCCATCCTGCAAGAACTATGCACATTTTGGTTGCAACGCACTGACAAAAAGAGCTCAAGTATCAGAATTCTTTTATCAGACATGTAATGACGACAAACACACTAGTACTGAGCAAAGTATCAGCATTGGGCCATAACATACACATCAGCCCGACTGCCACAATCACATCAACAGATGCAGTTATTCAGATTACAAGTTGATAAACTAAAAGAAATCAATGTTCATCTCATAACCAATCGAGAAACTCAAGTAGGCCTGATTTTGTTGACACGTACACATGCATAAAACAGATAGCAAAACACACTTGAAGAACACTAAACAAGTCGTTCCATAGGGCCCAGGAGAGTGGACGCAAAGGGAAAAAGTCTACGTAACCCCCTGAGCTTTGATACAGGGAATACTTAGTCCCCTGAGCTTCAAAACCGGTTTTCTGGCCCCCTGTAGTTTGAAAACCATGCAAATCACCCCCTGGGCAGTATTGGCAGGCGGTTTAGGCCTATGTGGCAGCTGGTGTGCCAACGTGGCCCCTGGACCGGTTTTCTGGCCCCCTGTAGTTTCAAAAAGGTGCAAATCACCCCCTGGAATGCTGAATGTAACAAAACCTGAGCTCTTTTGATGGCTATGAAATAACAGTTGCTTTCATCCAAGAATTATGAGAAATAAGCATTGGTTTCATGAGAAATAACTGTTGGCATAAAAAATAAAAGATAAGTAGAAGATATCAGGTGCAACATGAAACACCACTGACATAGATATACCAGGTTTGTGTTCATTAACTGCAACATAAGGGCCATCCAAGCCACATGATACACCACTGCCATCCTATTTCACACCAAAAAGGGCCATCCAAGCCACTGGAGGCACCACTGCTACCCTATTTCACACCAAAAAGGGCCATCCAAGCCACTGGAGGCACCACTGCTACCCTATTTTACACCATAAAAGGCCATCTAAGTCAAGTTTTCCCAGTTCACATCAGGTCCAGCAACCAACAATCTATATTAAAGCCAAAATAAGGTGACAACATGCTGTCACTTGTTTCCAAACAACAGCCCACCCTAGTCGACTACCACCCGCTTCCCGGCTCTAGCACTTGGTGCCCTTACCCTTGAACTTGGTGGCCTTGCACCTGTAGTTGGAGCACTTGTCCTACTTGTCCCACCTGCTTCCCTTGGAGCTTGCCTTGGAGCTTGAAAAGGAGCTTGCCTTGGAGCTTGCCTTGAACCACCTCTTGGAGCTTGGCTGACACTGGGTTGCCTTGCAGGCTGACTGCTTCTTGGTTGGCTTGGAGTAGGCTGGGAAGCACATGGTGGAGCTTGACTGCTTCTTGGTTGACTTGGAGTCTGACTGCTTCTCGGTTGGCTTGGAGTAGGCTGAGAAGCTATCTTGGCCTACACATTATTGGTACAATTGAGTTAGTTACATGATAATAGTGCAAATAAGATGTTGTAGTACAAATTGAGAATAAGAAGTTGTCACCCTCTTTGTAGTGGTGTTCTTCTGCACATTGGTCTTTTTGATAGTACCAGCACTTGCCTCTGCCTGCTTTCTCTTCTTGGCTTTGTCTCTTTTGATGTGTGCATTCTTCTTGTTTCCAGCTTCAGGGTTTTTGGGACATCCCCTTGAGTTGTGCCCGGTTTTACCACATAGAGTGCACCTCATCTTAATCCCAACTCGCTCATCTTGGTTCCTTTTGGTTCTTCTCCTTGCTCTCTCCTCCTCTCGTGTCTTAGGCCTGCGGTATCTTCACATATCTTGGTGCCAATGGTTTAGGCATGTTAGAAATGGGCCAATTTCCTGGACCTTCCACGGGCCGCAGGACATGCCGATATGTCTGCATGTAAGCGGCTTTAGTGAAACATGGTGCTATGTGATCATCAAGCTTCTGTGAAGCTTGGTAGATTGCAGCAATTGCATGACAACGGGGAAGGCCGGACAAAGTTGCCAATATCCACGTGCATTGTTTCTTGTTCAAGTTTACTATGTACTTCCTCTCTCGACCATTCTTGCACCTCAAACCCATCTTCACCATTCCACAACACACAACACTTTCCTGATAGTTGAATGTTCATCTTCAGTTTTTTTGAAAATATTTGGACAAATGTGACCAGACCATCTGTCAGCTCTTGCCCTGTTCTCTTGAATCCTGACCATCAGCTTCTTTCTAATGGCTTCAGACATAGAAATCACAGGATAGAACCTAGCTTCCATAATGCTATGGTTGAAACTTTCACACATGTTATTATCAACTGAATCACAATTGCTTCCTAGCCTGAAAAATGCCCTGCTCCAGTGTTCTGGTGAAGTCTTCATCATATCCTGTGCTCCTTCTGGTGTTTCTTGAGCTAGGTAAGCTCTGTACAAGTTGAACAGAGTCCTGCAAGGTGCCTTTGCACATCTCCACCACTTCTTTTGAAGCTTCTTGTCAGTGTACTTCTTCCTCCAGTTGGCATAAATATGCCTTGCACACATCCTATGCTCAGCCCTTGGTATTAATTCTTGAACTGCCTTCAAAAGCCCCTGCAAATATGCAAAAAAAATTAGTCAAGGGTTCAAATATGCCATAGTTCACAATGGAAAAAAAGGGTTTACCACAGTGAAACATGACTGACCTTTTGTTGATCTGAAATCAGAACCCAATCTTGTCCTCCATTTGCAATCTTCAAGTCTTTCTGCAGCAATGACAAGAACCAAGGTACCGTGTATCATAGTTCTCTATTGGTATCAACCCCCAAGCCACAGGATACATCGATTGTTTGCATCTCTACCTATGGCACATAGTAAATTACCATTGTTTGACCCTTTGAACCAGCAACCATCTAATCCTATGACCTTCCTACACCCTGTCAAGAAACCTTTCTTTAGAGCATCAAAGCAGACATAGAACCTTTCAAACACAGGCTCCTGAATTTCAGGGTCTAGACAAACCACCACTGTGCTTCCAGGATTTGACCTCATCAGCTCTTCCTGGTAGTCATAGACCCTGCTGTACTCCCCTTTCATAGCATCCAATTGCTTTTTTTGCACAAGAGACTTTGCCCTCTTGCACTTAGACAGAGACACATCTGCAAACAAGTCTCTAAGAACAGCAGCCTTGATGAGGTTAGCAGACCAAGTGGGATTGTCCCTAATCTGGTTGAAATAGTGTTTAGCAATGACAACAGAAGTCACTAGCTTGTTGTCCCTCCTAGGTGGGCAACTATGCTCATCTACAAAGGTCACTATCTTGAACCACTTTGACCCGCCGGTCTCGATCCATAAATCTTCCAGTTGCATCCAACCCAGTCACAATTTGCTTGAACTTTACCCCTCTCATCTTTCACAAAATCCAGTTGCCTATGAGTCTTGATTCCATACTTCTGAAGGGCCTTTTTGCACTGCCTACTGTCCCTGAATGCCATACCAAGAGAGAACACTGGAATCTCAGCTTTGCTATCATACCTGTTCTCCAATGACTTCCACCTATCTGATTCTCCATCACTATTCTCATCATAGGAATATTCATCACTAGAATCAAGGAAAGGACTGTCTGGCTCATCCAAATTTGGTACTTCATCAACTAAGTCCTCTGCTCTAATGTCCCCAAGTGCACTGCCATGGATGCCTAGCTTCTTTGCTCTGATGTCTCTCTTTATCTGCCTTGCATACTTTCTAAGCTCAATTATCTCTTCATCATCTGCAGAGCTGTCATCCTCTGATGGTTGCTTGTAATCTTCATCATCTGACTCATCTGATAACACATGGTCCTGACATTCTTCATCTTCTGACACTGCAGGCATTTTCTCTTTGCCTTTGTCTTCATCTTCATCAGCACTGTCAGGTTCATCATTGTCTGCATTGTTCCACTCATCGTCACCAACCCAAATGTCCTGATCATCATCCCTCATCTCCACAACCACCTCCTCCACATACATGTCAACACAAAGGCCACCAGCGTGCTCAGCAGCCATGGCCTTACAGGAATCATCATCAAGCAATAACACAAGTCCATTACGACATGTTTCCCAGTGCCGACCCGAACAACCTAAGTACACAATCAGGGTTGTAGTGATCAGCTAGGTGGCCCTTAATCTCAAAAAAAGACAGCTTGTCCATATCAATCCAAGATGTAGCAATGTCTCCTCCAACATAGAACTGGGCGCCTCCCACCGTGGTAAAACTACCACCATAGTGGAATCGAATGCACATGTGTTCATCCATCCTGACAACATCGACATACAAGAACTCAGAACAGAACAAAAGGAAATCGCAAATGCAAACCCTTGTTGCTGCCAGCGTTCCTAATCGTGGCAAGTTATGTTGCAGCTTCGTGGCAAGTTATGTTGCTGAGTTGTGGCAAGTTATCTTTACTTAATTTACATGCATGTGATAGGTTCATTCTTCAGTTGTGAACAATTTGTAGCCGCGTAGAATCTTAGGTCGCACATCTGCTACGCCAAATCAACCCAATCCAGTCCCAAACTACGAAACCAAACCCTAATCGCCGCGCGCACAGTAAACCCCAATCCCCCCAAACCGCGGCCTCCGCAATTGAACATAGCGGTAATGCAAAACTCGAGATTGGAAGATGAGGAAACCGTGCGAACCTGGTCCACTTGCAGATGTCCGGTCACCGTGGCGAATCCCCGATCATCACCGCGCCGCCCGTGCCGCCGGAGTCGGAGGAGACACCGAGAGGAGTTGAAAGAGGTCGGGCGGAGGAGGGAGTGGGGAGACGGGATTTGAGACGGGGAGGCGTATTTGAGCCGGGCTGCGCCGCGTCCGGGCCACGCCGGCACGCCGCCACATAGGCCTAAACCGCCCCAATACGCCCTGGGGGTGATTTGCATGGTTTTCAAACTACGGGGGCCGAAAACCGGTTTTGAAGCTCGGGGGACTAAGTATTCCCTGTATCAAAGCTCAGGGGGTTATGTAGACTTTTTCCGGACGCAAAGCATACTATTTTTCCCACTTCATGAGCTCATCTCTTGATAACGCAGAATAGCTCGACTAGCCATTTCCATCCTCATGATACAGTACCTTCATGAACCACAAAGCATATAGCTGGTTAAGAGGCCAATATTAAAAAAAAAAAAACATAGCACGAAATGGGACTGGAAGAAAGGGACAATATGAGATAGTAATATTCAAATATCCATCAAGTCATCGTACCTTGCCTATTCGTAGCTGTAAATGATCATCACCAAGTGTAGACTTCCAGGTCCTCTTCGTGCAGCTGTCGATGCTGCTCTTGGAGTACAGGCAGCCAGTGTGATGATGAGATATCCTGCATATCCTCTGTCTGAAACAGCTGGCGCAAGTTGTCCAGCCCCTCAACACACCTCAAGTTGGGACACAGCTGTACACGCAGCAGCCTCACTTGCGGAAGATTTGAGACCCTCTCTAGGCCTTCACAATCTACTATTGTAAGGGCCTCTGACAGAAAATAGATGTTCTCCACCACCGTAAGGCCGTGCACATCTCTTAATAGGAGCTCCTTCAAGCTGGTGGCCTCCTGTCCAAGCTGTGGCGGGAGAGCTCTCAGCTTGGGGCAGCTGTCAAGTTCCAACTCCTTCAGTCATGGCAGCAGTTGCATCCTTGGAGGTGGGGCGTCCCCCTTTTGATTTGCAACAGCCGCATCCTCTGCTCCTTTCATACCTATTGTTGTTCCTTCTTCTTCTTCTTCTTCAGCAACAAAGGACCACTCCTCCCAGTTGGGCATATTCCAGATGACCAATGTTTCAAGCTTTGGGAAAGCTACTGCCCCTGTAGATCTGGGATTACCCACCCTAGAGCCAACAAATTCAGGTCCAATCTTGGTGACTCGGTGGCTCCGTCGATTTTCGATATTTCAAGTTGGGGAGCCGACCGATTGGTGGAAGATGCACACATGATTTGCAGTCCATGAGCTGTAAGAAAATCAATGAAGGCAAATGGGTAGCAGTGCCTAGCCAGGTGGGAAACCTCCGACCAATGAAATCCACAAGACTGAGATCCTCCAGGTTGCACGGTGGGATTAGCAGATCAAATGTCTTCTCAACATTTCTTACAACATCTTCGAGAATATGGCTCCCGTATGTGTTCACGGCAATTTAGAATTAATTCTACGAGATGTTGTTTGTTTGTTAGCAATGAATCTTTACTTGGGTGGAATTGCTCTTTCTAGTTTGATCATACGAAGCCTCCTCATCTGTGCGGATCCAATTCTTCTAGGTTCCATCCATCTTGCATTCCGAATTGTTGCAAGAGCCACCACCAATTGGAAAACCATCTAAATCATTGAGTGAAATTAATCTGCCAATACCTTTTGGAACTCTATTTATTGCTGTTTTCCATAGGCCAAGTCGCCTTAAGTTGCATAGCTGAGTTATTCCTGAAGGGAGACTCGCAATGAATCACACCTTTGCAAATTCAATATCTCGAAGGTTTATGAGACAACAAATGGACTCCGGAAGAGAAGATATGTTTGTCCCATCAAGGTCTAGTAATCTTAGATGTATCAAACGTCCAATGCATGATGGAACATTTTGTATCTCGTGAATTAGTCAAATCCAAAACTCGGATAAAAGGAAATATTTTAAATATTGCATCATCAACTCTCAAAGACTTGGTAGAGTCAGCTCTCCAAGTTCTCACTTTATACTTCCCTTATCCAGCCCAGGAAACACCACCAGATCCTTTTTAGTGACCATTGAAATGCGCCGGAATTTACTCATGACAATAGCCCCACTTGACTCTAGGTCACCAACAAAACATTCTTCTCTAGATAAATGGCAAGCAAGCTGCCTTAATAGATCATGCATTCCCCCGCAACGACTAAGGTCAGCGTAGCTATAATTTGGTTGGAGTAGATTTCGATTGATCAACTCATAATAGTGTTCTTCTGCTATATCTTCAAGTAGTTGGTCATCTTGCTCATCCACAAAGCCTTCAGCGACCCACATCCTCACAATATCATCACGGTAAATAACCGAGTCTTCAGGGTACAAAGCACAATAGATGAAACACTGTTTCAAATGGTGTGGCAGCTCTTCATAGCTTAGATATAGAGCATTTGTTATTTCACTACGAAGACTGCTCATGGACCAAACATCTTTTACCAACATTTTCTTCCACTCATTCTCAGTTTGATCTTTGGTTGCTAGAACTCTAGCAATAACTTTGATAGCAAGGGGAAGACCACCACATTTGCGAACAATATCTATCCCTAAGTCATGTAGATTTTGTACTTCTTTTTCTTCTTTGATGCCCATGCTCTTCCATAGTAACTCCCATCCTACTTCTAGTGACATTAAATCAACTCGATGTGTGTAGTCCATTCCGGTTTCTAGAGCAATAGTGTCAAATCGAGTTGTCAATAGAACTACTGCTGAAGCTGCAGCCTGCAGTGGGATCCTCAGAAGATCTGTCCATGTGTCTGACTGCCACACATCATCCATTACAAGAAAAAACTGTTATCCTTAATGGCCAATTGTAGCTTGCTTTGGAGCTCATTGATTGATTCATCTTGCATGCTCTGTACATCAATTTGTCGAAGAATCTCCTTTAAAATAGCTATTTCAGAGAAATCTTTAGAAACACAAACCCATGCTTGTCTGTTGAAACTCACTTGTAATTTTTGGTCATTGTATATTTTTTGGGCAAGTGTGGTCTTACCAACTCCTCCTGCTCCAACAATAGCAAGCTTGTAACACCTATTTTCCTTTTGTGCAAGCACCAAATCTACTACTTTTCTGCAAGCATATATGACCTCCTTACCAACAAGATTCAGTTCAAGAAGGCTAGAACTTTTTCTCTGTTTTGGTACTGAAACTGTTACAGTTGGTTGTGTACTTGTGAGGGAAGTAAATACTTTATCCTTTGAAAGGTTATCAATTCTTTTGTTTAAGCTTCTAATCTTAACAGCAACATTATGACGTGTCTGAATATTAGAGAAACAAGAGGAAAGGGAAAGACCACTGCATGTATTTGAATTGCTTGATAATGACGAAGAATGATCTGGCAATAACTTTGTTCCTTTGGATTTGGCCAAGTCAATGATATTATCAGCGTCATACATAGCATCTCTTAGTTGACCAAGCCAATTGTTAACAGCTGATTCTTTTATACTTCTTTGCTCTGCGTCATTAAGAAAGCATTGTATTTGCTCCATTCTTGTCTGCAGTTCTATGAGCTCTTCTTTCACACCTAAAATTAGTATGGCCTCATCCATAATAATATCTTGCAACTTCTTGGCACATGACCCAACAAAAGATTCAAGTATGGTTGCCATCAGACCAGGATCGTTGCGGAGATCCACAAAAAGAGTTGTAGGCTGGCAACAAATGAGAAAAAGTGTTAACTTGGTCTCGAAATTGGCTTACATTCCCTAAATTTAATATATACCACAACTGTCTTGCAGCATAGGTTTTGTTAAAGCACAGTTAACTTGACATCTAGATTTTGCAAGCACCTTATTAATGAGTTATATAGGAATAAATATTTTATGTCTACTGATTAGGTATAATGCAATTCCATATGGATTAGAAATAGAAACTAATAATACACTATGCACATGACAGTGATGGCTGACAAACTGAGTAGTATGGTGAAGTATTGAGGTATAAACTCATGTGTTAGCTTCTTGTCCATTTTTATTTTTGGCTTTCAAGTGTTGTATGCTACGGTAGACTAGATTGGATTTGGGAAACTACTTGGCAATATGTTGTACAACAAAAAACCTATAGTGGTACTTCCATTAGTTGATGATCTGCTACAGCACGATAATTGTCAGATTGCAAGCACACACTGGATGTCTTACCTTATAAAGCTATCTTGCAACTAGAGTCAATAGAAATCCTCTTGGCATAAACACAATTCGCTTGGATTGCCAACTCATCCAGCGTACTACGCCTATGCCAGGCAGATAAAAAGGAAGTCTTATGGAAAACCAATTGATTACGTGTATAGAAGAAGTTATCAGCCAATCACCCACACAGAACCACAGATAACACCGCTAACTAATCCTGCAAAAAAGAGAGAATTAAAGGGCAAGCCGTGTGCTCGTTAAAAGATGAGTTATCACTGTATTTAAGCTATGATGGTGCAGTAGTAATAAGTACCTGATTACTGTTTAACTGATAATCCTTTTCAGAAGACTGTCAACTGATAAGCATGCAAGGAGATCAGATCTACTGGATGTGATTGAGTGTAGCACCAACAGAAATGGGTATAAGAACCAGTAGTAATCATCTTGCAGAAGCAGTTCGTTCAGATCAATACTGGTGAGTACCTATAAGATCTTCAAGCGTGAGTGAGGACATAGACACCAATTATGGAAGGCAATCACTCGATCACCAGGAGAAACGAAAACCAGCAGATCCCACAGCAATTCCTGCAAAAGTGTAGGCAACTTGACCAGGTTAGCAGGTTCAGTGAAAGCCATAACTAGAATAGCTTAGTTAAGTAGGTAATCAACAAGAAGAATTACCGCTGAATCAGAATTTCTTGACCAAGTAGAACTGGAAAACGTCGTTGGTGAACACTGGAAAGTCCGAAGACAGTGATCGGATTGCTGCTTATGGAGATCAGGTTATCTCAACGCATTATGCTCCCAATGGGATCTCTTCAATAGAAACAGAGTGTACTGTCGTGCATTAACCTTCTGCTATCTCTGCATCACCAGGCAACAATATGAGAACTGGAACGACAAAATCAGATCCCATCGCTGACTAAGTAGAGGCCATAAGTTTCTTCGATAGATGAGAACACACCTTGGGCTTGGCAAGAGCACGGGTGAAAGGATGCAGCAGCAGAGGAGAAAAATGCGCCTTGTGATTGGGTAATATGCTGTGCAGAAGATGTAGACTAGGACTGTCTGCAACTGCAAAGGCCGCTGAACCTTTGGTATTTGAGTAGTGCGAATACTAATGAGCAGCCTATTGGCTGTTTATTGGCATCAATAATCCTCGAGATTATCTCGAGATTTGACAAGCCAGTTTTCCAACTACCGATTGGATTTTTCCGCACCAAGTGGACACGAAAATGTCTGAATAAGCCAGGTTCTTTATTCCATGCCTTGATGATGAAGTTCAATTAAAATACACGTTGTCACTGCCGGGAATATCACTTGGTATGTTGACGTTAGGAGTGGATGAACACGCAACACTTTTATTTCCCCAACTTCTTCAGACGAGGCCAATTCGAATATGCAGGCTATATCTCTGCTACCTAGTATGAAGAGGAAAGGAGGGAGTCAGAACTCTCATTATTGTTGAAATGAGCTTCTACTAATAACACACATGAACAGAGCCGAGCTTGGCTGAAGAGAAACAGCACAACATAATAAAAGCATCTTTTACCGAGGGGATGTATTGTAATAGATGTCGCTGATAATCAGTCACAAAAAAAAATGTCGCTGATAATCATATAAGCAGGTTGCGTAATAAAGATTATAAGACCCGGCGGCCCATCGATGTGGCTGGTTAGCTAATAATGTCTATGAGAGCAACAAGCCACCTGCTCCTCGTCGCGGCGTCATAAACATATATATGTCCAGTTGTCATCTGAAAGGATGCCCACCTTGTGTTGTATATAAACTAGTCCATCTACCCGTGCTCTCACACATGCTACAATTTTAGAAGATATATATGTACTGTTTAACAATCTTTTCATTAGAAATTATTAAGAGGTTTTGACTTTTTAATATATTATTTTTCCTATGTATCTTAAAACTATGTATTTAGAAAACTCAAACATCTTAGATAATTTGGAATGAATAGAGTCATCTAACTATTAAAAAATTACTTTTACTAAAATTAAAGTTTTTCCTTTGTTTTGTTTTCTAAAACAATCGATATAATAGATATTTTGTAGTCTATATCTAGTTATCATAAACTCGTTAATTGCTATTTTTTCAACGAACTTTCATGATTTTTTGGCATGACACCTCTATATATTTTAAATATGAATTACTTTGAAACCTTACCATTACTCATGCTGGCTCTTGTTGCATCATGTATATTCTGAAGTCATGATTCTAAATTTTAATTTTTCAAATTTTATTCTTATTGATTGCTATGGATTTTTCTCTCTCTTCAAGTTAAGTTAAAACTCTTGTACTTATTATATCTTTCATTGACTCACGTTTTACTCTTTAAAATAAGGATTTTAGGTCATAGGTACTTCAATAGCATAAGCTATTCTTTGAAACATGCACCATATCACCTAAGATAAGTTACAGAGCTTGAAGTGAGATTTAGTTCTAACCTCAAGATAATTTTAATACTTAAACCTTATAATGATTGATTTTTTATTCTAAAGTATTTTTAAAGTGCTAAAAAATATAACCACAAGTGGTCACACCTCTGACAAGAAGAACAGGTTAGCAGGTTAAATGGCTGCTCGGTTGATCTACACCTATGACAAGATCACAGGATCAGCTTAGCATGTAATTAATCAACAAGAAGAATTACCACTAAATAAGAACTTTAAGAGCTAGCTGAAAACGGAACAATTGGCAGGGCAGTGAACAGAGTGCTGCATAAGGAGATCTCAATGCAAACTGTTTTGCTGGCAGCTGCTATGACAAAATAAAAGGAGGACATCAGAACATCTTATCATTATTCATTAAGTGGAGGCGATGGCTTTTCATGGCAAGAACTTACCTTGGAGGCTTGGACTTGAGTTAAAATGAACTTCCACGTGGATTTGTTCAACCAGCTAGCTCAAACAGAAACGGGCAAATCAATCAAGAAATTAGAGAAGAAAGATGAACCAATCTGAAACCATTGAACTCACCCAGTAAATAGCGTACCATGAACTGTGAACTGGAAAGACGTAGAAAGAGAAGCACTGGCTGAAAACAGAAAACTACAGAGCAGCCCCTTGTTGCTACGAGATAAGAAAGAAGCACATCAGAACATCTTATTATTTAGTGAAGGCGTTAAAACTTTTCATAGATAAGAACATACCTTGGACTTGGAGACGACACACTGAGCAGAGTGCTACAGGAGGTGTTAAAATGAACTTCCACGACGAGCAGAGGATTTCTTCAACCAGCTAGGTCGAACAGAAACGGCGCAAATCAGTCAAGAAATTAGTGAAGAAAGAGGAACAAATCTGAAAACAATTGAACTCACCCAAGTAAATAGCGTACCGTGGACTGGAAAGATGCAGAAAGCAAAGCGCTGGCTGAAAAGTGAAAACACAGAGCAGTCCGGAGTTGATATTGAAGCAAAAGAGTCTGGTAATAAGAACCCGAAGTTATCTTCTTTGCAGGAGCAGTTTGTGCAGATCACAACCAGCGAGTAGTTTTAAGATCTTCAAGAGTAAAGAAAATTGCAACTGAGGACTATCACTCGATCACCAGAAGAGAACGAAAACCAACAGATCACACTGCAACTCCTGCAAAGAGTGGAAACAAGAAGAACAGCTTAGCAGGGATAATGGCTGCTCGGTTGATCTACACCTATGACAAGATCACAAGAACAGCTTAGCATGTAATTAATTAACAAAATGAATTACCACCAAATAAGAATTTTAAGAGCTAGCTGAACACGGAACAATTGGAAGGGCAGTGGCGAGAGTGCTGCATAAGGAGACTTGAATGCAAATTGTTTTGCTCTCCTACAGAAATGGTTAAGTCCAGAATCAAGCTTCTTGTCTCTCCATCACTGCATACCAAGCAAGTGCTACGAGATAAGAAAGAAGGACATCAGAACATCTTTTCATTTAGGCCTCGTTTAGTTCGCCGAATCGGGGGTGGCCGATTCTGCACAGTGCCACCCCCGAGCACTGTAGCAGTTTTGTCTTTTTGTGTTAATAATTGTCCAAATCTTGATTAATTAGGGCCCAAAATGTTCGTCTCGTAAAAAGACAATAAAACTGTGTAATTAGTTTTTGATTTAAATGCATTTACGAAATGCGTATGTAAACATTTTTTTTGATGTGATGGAGAATAGGAATTCTGCATAGTGGAATTTGGGAGTGAAATCTGGAATCTAAACAAGGCCTTAGTGGAGGCGATAAAGCTTTTCATAGAAAAGAACATACCTTGGAGACGACACACTGAGCAGAGTGCTGCAGGAGGTGTTAAAATGAACTTCCACGACGAGCAGAGGATTTCTTCAACCAGCTATAGGTCGAACAAAAACGGCGCAAATCAGTCAAGAAATTAGAGAAGAAAGATGAAGCAATCTGAAACCATAGAACTCAGGCCTTGTTTAGATCCCAAAATTGGAAGTCTAAATTCAGGCGTTCACACACTATAATAAGACTTATAAGAATTTCGTTTGTATTTGTAAAATATTGTCCAAATATTGATAAATTATACTCAAAAGATTCGTCTCACAAAGTATAATAAAACGTAATTAGTTTTTAATTTCATCTATATTTAAGATTACGATTTTCTCGACGTTTTTGACGTGACGGGGAATAAAAAATCTGCATAGTGAAATTTAAGGGTGAAATCTGGAATCTAAACAAGGCCTCACCCTAGCGTACCGTGAACTGGAAAGATGCAGAAAGCAAAGCGTTGGCTGAAAAGTGAAAAGACAGAGCAGTCCGGAGTTGATATTGAAGGATCCTCTGGGCCTCCCTCGCTTATTGGTAGGTCACACTGCAGAGTTAATTGGGCAACTCCATTATTGTCCACTCCGACAAGTCACTGACGCAGCACATGTGGCATTACTCTGCTCCTCCGGTGAGTGGGGGCCGACGACTTGACCCAGCTGCCGCCCGGGTCACGGTCTCCTCGTACCCCAGCACTGTACATGGCTGCCTCCATTATTGTCCTCGGCTCCATGCCTCCATTATTGTCCTTGTCTCCAGGCCCAGTGCCTCTTGTATTGGCTTGGACAGGCGGCTATCTTGATCCGCGCAACTGGTGGCAACTAGCCAGGCCGCGCCACCACCGGCGAGCGTATGCCATCTATCCCCGTACGGCCGGCGGCCGGGCGCCGCTCGAGGAGGCTACAAAACTGAAACGCAATGGGCAACGGGAGTACTGTTCTGTAGGGATTTCAATGGCCAGATGGGCCTGGAGGCCAAGGTCGGGCCATGAACCGACTTTTTTTTTTATGATGCCCCAGCAGAGTTGTGGTTGTAAACTTGTAAATACCATGACCACCATTTATATTCACTAAGTTGCTAACATGTGTTGCTATTGAAAAAAAAAACAGAAGAACCAGAAACACTACCTCAAGATGTAGTGAAACATCGGAGAGATGGCGCCCCGAAACCCACCACCCCCTCCCCCCAAACTGCTGAAACAGTACCTCAAGATGTAGTGAAACAAAGGCCTTGTCTGGTTGGCAAGAAGTTAAATTTTCTAACCTCGTAGAAGACTTTCGTTTGTATTTGACAAATATTGTCAATTATTTACTAACTAAAAAAGATTTGTCTCGTGATGTCAACTAAACTATACAATTTATTATTTTTTTACCTATATTTACTTTTAACAAGTGCGCCTAAAGATTGATGTGATAGAGAGAGAGTGAAAAAACTTGGAATTTGAGGTGCATCCAAACAAGGCCAAACAAAGAAACACAAGGTGCAAAATAATACAGTGGGTGCGAAACGGACTGCCTGGACCCATGATCAAATCATGAAGCTGAATGGTGTTAAGTCTCTGAAAGTGAAAGCATGGTAGGTGACTCGATCTTCCACGCATGCATGCACCCTCCCGGATGCCGCCGTCCCTATTATTGGATTTTAAGAGCGCCAACAAGTCTGTGAAATGAAATGAAAGCTGATGCCTCCATGACAGCAATAGGATACCAGCCACCATGGACCGAGTTCGAAGTGCAGTTTTCACCGCAATTAATAACCGATCGAGACATTTTGGAAATAGCTTGATCAACTATTGTCGAATAGCGACCATAGCCCGGTCGCTGTTTTTTTATTAGTAATAATAGAAATAGTAAAAGGCTCAATTAGTGTACCTAAAACACAAAATATTGTATTTATAAAGTTACCTTAATACCCTTGATTATAAAAAAGAACTACAAAAACGTAATCCTTTATTTGGCATCGCCTCCCATCTCAGTTTTGGAGGCGATGGAAAGCGATTCACCGCATATGGCCCACCGTAATAGACACCAATAATCGCCTCCCATCGCCTCCCTCCCATCGTCTCCTATCGCCTTTGGACTTTCTGGCCGTCGGATCGGTCGTTGTGAGCCGTCGAAATTGTCCACAAGTATTCTAAAATTTCTTCTTTTTCTCATGTTTTTTTGTCCCATAGAACACCACGAACAAACACAACAACAGCCCCAGGCATCTGAAATCCAATGACTGGGAGCCATGTTTGGGCCAGGCAAGTTTTTGAAGCTTATCAAACTAAACAGGCCATTGAGCGGCCAAAGCCGCCAGAATCGCTTTGGAAAGAAAAAAAATCGATGCCGCCGTCCCTATTAGATTTTAAGAGGGCCAACAAGTCTGTGAAATGCAATAAAAGTTGATGCCTCCATGACAGCAATAGGATACCACCCACCATGGACCGAGTCCGAAGTGCAGTTTTCACCGCAATTAATAACCGATCGAGACATTTTGGCAATAGATTGATCAGCAATTGTCGAATAGCGACCATAGTGATGCGAATTACCTATATAAAGTTTCATTGTTTTCCTAAACAAGAAAGTGAAACAAGATGGCAACCGGAGAGTACCGTTATGTGGTGGACCATTGCATGGTTTCGAGGATGCCAAGGCCCTAGCGAGATCGGCCCATGGCCCAGCGAGATGCATCTTAGTTTTTTCTTTTTTGTTTTTGAGCAAAAGCATCATCTGCGGTTCACTAGAGCCTGGCACGGATTTGCGCCCGGGATGGGCGCTTTAGTCCGATGCACGGCCCATGTTTTCTTCTGAACGATGCGGCCCATGTTTTCGAGGAACAGCTCTTTAGAGCCAGCCCAACTAGGCCCCCGACTTTGTGGAACGCCTTGTTTTCGGCCCTCTCCAGCTCTGCGGTAATCTCCGTCCTGCCCCTCAAAACACGTGCTGTCGTTGCTCCGCGCCACTCCACAGCGCCGCGGCTGCTCCGACTCCGGGCACGCCTCCATCGCCGTCTTCACCTGGCTTCCGCCCTCGAACCTCCGCATCGCCTCCTTCGTCTCGTCTTGCTCTGCCTCGTGCTTCTTGACCGCCTCGTTAACCACCGTCACGAACTTGTCCGCCACCGCGTCGTCCTCGATTGCGGCGGCGGCGGCCTTGCTGCTGGCGTTGAGCACCGAGGCCCGATCCTCAGCGAGGTCATTGACCGTCCTGACACGGGCACGCGACCTGCTGCGGCGGAACGCGCGGGCAGCACGCTGCATGAGGCGCCTTGGCGACCACAGCGACGCATAGTATGCCACGGCGGCCGCGGCTGCCGCCGGAGTCGGCGTGGGATTGTTGCTGCCGCCCTGCTGCTGCTGCTTGGTGGGCGTGATCGGTGCTCGGTGGGCCGGAGCAGCAAGCAGACTTGGACAGTTCCCAGAAAACGGAGTTTTTTTTTTTTTTTTTTTTTTTTTTTTTTTTTTTTTTTTTTTTTGAGTAGCCCTAGTCTGAGTACATGATGTAGTATCTGAACCAACATCTAACTCACACCACACACAACGCACACCTCACTCACACCTACCCTAGATGCTGCTAAGACCTACACTCTATATTCAGACACACCCCAAGCCCACCTCGTCGCGACGAAGCGGAATGCCGGGAAAGCACATGGGTGTTTTCGGGCTTGAAGACAGAAAACGGAGTTGCGCTGCTGCAAAGAGAACAGAGTTTCAGCGGATATTCAGAGTTCAGACAGAATGGTCGCTAGTACGTCTGTTGACGACTCGAGCTCATTTGGTCAATGTGTTACCGCTGCTACTGGATGGATCGCACGATCATGTCGACACCATGGAGCTCCGAGCACGACGGTGGCCAACGTGGAGATTGCTTCGCTGCCCGAGAGGCCGAGACTGCTGTCAGTCTTGGCGCGGGGCAACCCACAGTCAAGAGCCTTGCCAACGGACGTTGCATCAGTGTGACCAACAGACGGAGATTCCTCATGTCCAAGAACTAATGCGCTTTCAACTTTGTGAAGAAGCACTCTGCAGGCTGCACTATCTTCAGAGTTTTCAGTGGTTGCAGACGTGTCAAAGTACCCTCACAGTTTTTGGCTTTTGACTCTGGCGACTTTCACTGACGTGTTCTCCATAAGCACGAATCGTCAAAACAGAGTAACACCAAAAAAATCAACAGCAAGGGAACTACCATCGTGCTCCCCAGAAGAACAATATCAGCGCAGTTCAGATAGGAGACCGGCTACCAGAAAATAATAAGTTGACATGTAGATACTCTCATCAGAGCCACGCCAGATATACCCATCCTGGAGGAACTATGCACATTTTGATTGCAGAGCACGACAGAAAGAGCTCAAGCACATGTATCGACGACAAACACACTAGTGCTGAGCAAAGTATCAGCATTGGGCACACATCAGCCCGACTGGCACAATCACAAGACCAGATGCAGTTATTCTTATTCGAATTACAAATTGGTAATAAACAAAAAGAAATCCAAGCACATTGCATAACCAATCCAGAAACTCAAACTTGCCAGAATTTATTTAGAGTTACTACACACACTTGCACAAAAAAAGATAGCAGAACACTTGAAGAACAGTAAACAAGTCTGCCCATAGGGCCCAGCAGAGAGGAAGCAAAGCATACTATTTTTCCACCTTCATAAGCCTTTCTTGATGACGTAGCATAGCTCTAGTCATTTCCATCCTCAAGATACAGTACCTTTATGAACCAAAACGAAACAACAAGTTAAGAGGCTAATAGCATCGAACGTAGCACCAATAGGGAGGAACAGAGGGACAAGGACAAGTAATAATATTTAAATACCCATCCAACCATCATACCTTGCATATTCGTAGATTTATATGATCATCACCAAGTCCAAGTGTAGACTTCCAGGTCCTCTTCGTGCAGCTGTCGATGCTTTTCTTGGAGTCTAGGCAGCCAATGTGATGAGGAGATATCCTGCATCTCCTCTGTTTGAAACAGCTGGTGCAAGTTGTCAAGCCTCTCAACACACCTCAAGTTGGGACACAACTGTACGTGCAGCTCTCTCACTTGAGGGAGATTTGAGACCCTCTCTATGCCTTTGCAATCTACCATTAAAAGGTCCTCTAACAGGAAACATATGTACTCCACCACCTTAAGGCTGTGCACATCTCTTAGATGGAGCACCTTCAAGCTGGTGGCCTCCTGTCCAAGCTGTGGCGGGAGAGCTCTCAACTTGGGGCAGCAGTCAAGGTCCAATTTCTTCAATCGTGGCAACAGCTGCATCCTTGGAGGTGGGGCGTCCCCCTTTTGATTTGCAACAGCCGCATCCTCTGCTCCTTCCGTACATGTTGTTGTTCCTTCTTCTTCTTCTTCAGCAACAAAGGACCACTCCTCCCAGTTGGGCATATTCCAGATGACCAATGTTTCAAGCTTTGGGAAAGCTATTGCCTCTGTAGATCTGAGATTACCCACCCCAGAGCCAACAAATTCAGGTCCAATCTTGGTGACTGCAGTGGCTCCATCGATTTGCAGATATTTCAAGTTGGGGAGCTGACCGATTAGTGGAAGATGCACACATGATTTGCAATCTTTGAGCTTCAAGTATAACAGTGAAAGCAAGTGGGTAGCAGTATCTAGCCGGATGGGAAACCTCCGACCAAGGAAATTCACAAATTCGAGAAACTCCGGGTTGTGCGCAGGAATTAGAAAATCAAAGGTCTTCTCAATATTGATTACAGCATCTTCAGAATATGGTTTGCCTATACTTTCACTGCAGCATAGAAATAACTTTTTGAGGTACCTTTTGTTTTTTAACAGTGAATCAGAACTACAAGGTCCTGCTCTTTCTAGATTAATCAAATGAAGGTTCCGCAAGTGCATAAGTGCGCCCAGTTCTTCTAGATTCCATCCATCTTGCATTTTAGCTCTATTAGCATTCCCAGAACCAATAGGAAATCCTCCCAAATCAGTGAGAGACATTAATTCACCTATTCATTTTGGAACTTGTTTTATTGGTGTGCCTTCAAGATCAAGACTCCTTAGGCTGCATAATCAGTGGGGATGCTAAAGGAAGGTTGTGCAAATTACCACACTCCTGCAAGTTTAGTACCTGAAGGTTTTTAATGAACTAATGGACTCTGGAAGGCAAGTTATACTGGTACCCCGAAAATCTAACAAACGCAGATGAATCAAACTTCCAATATAGTTTGGAATTATTTTTATGTTTGATCTTCTGAGATCCAAAACATGGACATATACAAATCTTCTGAACATTGAAGGTTCAATAGTTAGCGACTTGTCACAGAAACTTATTATAGTTCTCACTTTGAAATGTTGATTATCCAGTCTAGGCAAAACGACCTTTTCCTTATCTGTTGCCAATGACAAATGCCGTAGTTTAGAAACAATTTTACCCTCCAAAAATTGTGGGTCTCCGAGGAAACAATCCTCCTTCGATAAATGACATGCAAGCTGCCTCAATAGATCATGCATTTTGCACATGCTTTGGTCAACATACAAAGGATCAGGTAAGAGCAGGTTCCTTGAGATCAACTCATAGTAGTATTCTTCTGCTGTATCTTCCATTAGTTGGTTCTCTTGCATCTCTACAAAGCTTTCCGCAATCCACAACCTGACAAGATCATCACGATCCATAACTGAATCTTCAGGATATAAAGCACTTGATAAAGGAAGCATTGCTTCAAGTTTTGTGGCAGCTGGTCATAACTCGGGTACAAAGCACCTCTCAATTCAGCAGGGGAGCTTACTCATAGACCAAGCATCATTGCTTAGAATCTTTCGCCATTCATTCTCTGCTGTCTCCTTTGTTGCTAGGACACTAGAAATGACCCTAATTGCAAGAGGGAGGCCACCACATTTTTGAACAATCTCAATTCCAGTGTCCCGCAAGTTGTGCACTTCTTTCTCACAAGAGATGTTCATACTCTTCCAGAGTAGCTCCCATCCTACTTCCTCTGACAACAATTCAACTCGCTGCATATGTCCAACTCCAATTGCCTTTGCAACTATATCATGTTGAGTTGTTACTAAAATTGTTACATGAGCCGCAGCATCAAGTGGAGTTCTCAGCAAATTGATCCATACATCAGACTCCCACAAGTCATCCAACACAAGTAAAAAGCTCTTTCCTTCAATGGCTTCGGCAAGTTTGCCTTTGAGTTCTCCTACACTTTCACCTTGCTCTTGGTGCACTGCAATATTTCGAAGTAATTCTTTCAACAAAGTAGCTTGGGAGTACTATTGAGAAACACAAATCCATGCATGTTTCTCAAAGTAACCTTTAAGTCTTTCATCACTGTAAATTTTTTGAGCTAGTGTAGTCTTTCCAACTCCTCCTGTTCCAACAATACCTATCTTGTAAGCCTTATTATCTTCCCTACGGTTCATCACGAGCCCTACTAATGTCCTGGTAGCATGAACAATCTCCTTTCCCACAACATTTGGTTCGACAAGGTGAGATGTTTTTCTATGGTCTGAAATATTGGCAGGAGGTTCTATTTCAAACTTGAATGTTGTACCTAAAACTGCAATCTTCTCTATTCTTCTGTTGAGGCTTCTAATCTGTATAGCAATCTCACGACGTGTGCAAATATTGGAAACACATGAGATAAGTGGAAAACCATTGCATGCAGATAATTTTTTGGATGATGATGAAAAGTTTTCTCCTAGTAGCTTGCTTGCTTTAAACCTTGCCAAGTCAACGATATTATCAGCATCATACATTGCATTTTTCAGCTCACCAACCCAATTGCTCACTGACAAGTCTTCAATCCTTCTGCGATCAACATCTCTGAGAAAACACTGTATTTGTGTCATTGTTTGTTGCAGGTCACCAAGCTCTTGTTTAACACCTAGTATTTGTATTGCTTCACTTGTAACAATTTCTTGGAGCTTTTGTATGCATGATCCCACAAAGGAAGTAATATGGTCGCCATTAGGTGAATTCTATAAGCAGAACCACCTGCGGAAAAGAGTTTTGATGTGAAAACCACTAGTAATCATCTCGCAGAAGCAGTTGTCTTGTATCGCTATTTTCATAAAAAAAATGATGAAATATTTTTTTTTCAAAATTTTCATTAGTTAGAGAAGGAGCTTAAAGTCAAGTGCATGAAGAGAAAAATAAATAACTAAAGAATATCACTCGATCACACATTCACACAACAACTCCTTGGAAAAGTGGGACAACTAAGATTAGTTGACAGCCTTGTTGGTCAACACCTATGACTAGAAGATCTTAACAAGTAATTAACAAATAAAATAACACTGCATAACGACTTTCAAAGCTATTAGAAATCGAAAACATAGCTGATCACTTAACATTTTGAAGGAACTTTTTCAGAGTACTAGACACGGTTATCAGTATGTCCACAGTATACGAAGCATGGTCTGTTTGGTTCCTAGGATTAAAACTAAAGTGGACTAAACTTTAATACTAAAGAGCCAAACACAAGAAAATGGGACTAAAATACTTTAGTTGTATGCATACACTCTAGTCGCTCATGATAAACTAAAATGAACTAAAACATTTTAGTCCACTTTAGTTTTAGTCTTGTGGAACCAAACAGGCCGTAAAATGAATCAGAGCATCTAGAACCAAAAATAGAAAATGCTAGAATGCCGTAGCGCAGATCAAGAAGAATTACTAATGAATCCAAGCTTCTAGAATGAAAAAATTTACCTTAATACTGAGATCAGGACAACTATATGGGACTGATCACTTTTCTGCACTGAGATCAATATGTGTCGAAGATTTTATTGTTTTCCCTTTTTTTCCTCCAACAGGATGACATTAATCAGAAATGCTGCTCTCAGGCATGAAACTTCAGCTACCTCTGCAAGATCATGCCTGCATTTTGAGAAAGAAAAGATGAAACAAGAACTCCTTCCTAGATCAATTAAGTACTGGAGGCCAAGGAACAACTGATATACCAGAAGTTGAGAAGAGCAGAGTTGATGGTTGCTACAGACGGATGTCAGTATGTATGACAGCAGATTTCATTACCCCAAGCAGGATCCCATCACTTAGCTGTCCAACCGAAATGTGAAGGAACAGTTGCACTGTCAAGACATGTTAATCAAGGGGATGCAAAACATCTCAAAGCTTTATGAACCACATGACGATGTGTTTTACATACCAAACTGAAAGGATGTAGAAGCAGAGGATCCAGCTAAGTCGTATGGAAAACCAATTTATTAAGTGGATAGAAGAAGTTATCAGCCAATCACGAAACAGAGAACCACAGATAACTAAACCTGCAAAGAAAGGGAGTACCTGATTAAGGACAAGTCGCTTGCTCATTTAAGTTATGATCGTGCAGTAGTAAGTACCTGATTACAATTCAACTGATAAGGGGGTCACTATGTGCCAATGAGATTTCCTTTTTTTTTTTTTGCTCCCGACAGGATCTGGTTGGTGTGAATGAGTGTGACAATTACTTAGAGCGACACCAACAGAAATGGGTATGCAGAGTGTGACAATAAGAACCAGTAGTAATCTGAACCCGAGATAGGAGATTAACTAGTCCAACATAAGTGGGTACACAGAGCATCAATCTTTTGCCACCTCTCAGTACGTGCAAATCTGAATCATGACTAGGAACCATCTCCCATGAAGGAAATGAGTGGGACAATAAGAACTAGTAGTAATCATCTTCCAGAATCAGTTCGTTCGGATAAGATCTTCAAGAGTGAGTGATGACAGACACCAATTTATAGAAAAAATGATGGAAGACAATCACTCGATCACCAGGAGAAACGAAAACAAACAGACCCCACGCAACTCCTGCAAAAAGTGTAGGCAACTTGACCAGTTTAGCAGGTTCAGTGACAGCCATAAGTAGAACAGCTTAGCAGGTAATCAACAAGAAGAATTACCGCTGAATCAGAATTTCCAGACCAATCAGAAGTGTAAAACGTCGTAGGTCAACACTGGACAGTCGGGATCGGACTGCTGCTTATGGAAATCAGTTTGTCTCTATGCAAATTGATCTGCTCCCAATAGGATCTCTTCAATCTGTAGTCCTACAGAAACGGGTGTACTGTCGAGGATCAAGCTTCTGCTTTCTCTGCATCACCAGGCAACAGTATGAGAACTGAAACGACAAAACCAGATCCCCTCGTTGACTAAGTAGAGTCCATAAGCTTTTTCGACAGATGAGAACATACCTTGGGCTTGGGAAGACCACGGTGAAAGGATGAAGGAATGGATAAGCTGTGCAGAGGATGTAGACTAATAGGCAGTGTCTACAAAGACCGTTGAACTTATGGTATTTGAGTATTGAGAATACTAACGAGCAGCCTATTGGCTGTTTATTGGCATCAATAATCCTTACGGTTGGTTGTCTACATGTGATCTGTTTACCTCGAGACTTGACGAGCCAGTTTTCCAACTACCGATTGGATTTTTCTGCACCAAGTGGACACGAAAATGTGTGAATAAGCCAGAGGTTGTTTATTCCATGCCTTGATGATGAAGTTCAATTAAAATACACGTTGTCACTGCCGTGTATTATTTTTTTTCGCGAGCAGGCTTTGTGCCTGTATTTCATTAAGAGGGGAAACGGTCCTAGGACCCAAACCAAGTACAGGACGACGGAGGCGAGTAGCCAACGTCTAGAACGAGGAGCCCTACCCTACTGGATACAAGGTTGAGTATTACATTTGTGCACGATTGCGCGACAAAAGGACGGTGAAACCCGCTAGCACCGAGTAACCGGCCTGACCCCACTCCTCCGCCTCTCTCAAGGCTGAGCAAACAGACTGCTCCACGGTGGACAAAAGCCTATTGAAAACACGACAATTCCGCTCCTTCCAGATCGTCCAAGAGATGAGCAACAGAAGGTCACTGCCGTGTATTATCACTTGGTATGTTGACATTAGGAGCAGATAAACAAGCAACACATTTATTTCCCCAACTTCGTCAGACGAGGCCAATTCGAATATGCAGGCTATACCTCTGCCTGCTCAGTACCTAGTATGAAGAGGAAGGATGGAGTCAGAACTCTCATTATTCCAAGTCGCAAAAAAAAAAAAACTCCCATTATTGCTGAAATGAGCTTTCGCTAATTACACACCATGATCAGAGCCGGGCTTGGCTGAAGAGAAACAGCACAACCTAATAAAAGAATATTTTACCGAGGGGGTCCAAGACAAACCCTGAAGATAAGTTAAGGAGGGAGATGTAATGTAATAGATGTCTCTCATAATCATATAAGCAAGTTGGGCAATGATAATTATAAGAGCCGGCGGCCCATCCATGTGGCTGGTTAGCGAAAAATGTCTATGAGAGCGACAAGCCACCAGCTCCGTCGTCGCGGTGCTATAAACAAATATATGTCCAGTTGGCGTCCAAAACGATGACTGCCGTGTGCTGTAATAAATGGCGTCATTACCAAAACTTGTTCAATCGATCGAGTATGACAAATGGAGACGACTGACTGTTCCACCCTCTTTCTCTAGCTCTGTCATTGTTTAATCGAAGCTGCAAATTAACTTGAAGGATCTGTCGGCGTCTAAAGAAAAACGAAGAGATGAACCACACACCGAGAGAAAGCTGCATGGTACCAATCTAGCTACCAACTCTGTTGAATTTCAAGTTCAGGAAGCAACCTTAAACATTAAATAACTTGGCCCAGGAAAAATCTGCAGTGATGAGGATATTCTCAACAATGAAATAGCAAAGGCTATATGCCTGGAACTTGGCAGGAACATGTGGCTACTACATAAGTGATTTTTGGAGACGGCGGCGGGGCTCTCTGCCCAGGTGCGGGCGCGAGCACCTCTTCTCCCACCTCCCTCCCTCCCCCCCACCTTGAACCGTACCTCCTCTTCGGCGGCGAACAGCGGCGGCGGGGGCCGACTACGGTCCTCGGTGGCCGGATCTGGTCCCCGTGGGGTGGCCTGCTCGATGGTGAAGGCCAATCTTGCTCGCGCCTCGGTGGGCTGACGCGGACGACGACACTGTTCTCCCCACCGTTTGGTGGATGAACGGACTCGGCGGCCGGCGTGCCCGCACCAGTGAAGGGGTCTGGCGGCGGCGGGCCGATCTGGGTATCTCAGGCCTGGATCCGCCGGCTGCTACCCTGTGTTGCCACCTTCTCGGTGCGGGTAGTGCTTCGGCGGTGCGGACTCGGGCGGGCGTTGCCTCGGGTTGGGAATATTTTCCCTGGCGGCGGCTTGAGGGTTGATTTGGACTCCCGAGCACCGGATGGGGATGACAGGGTTAGCATCGGCCATCTCCAAGACGTCCAACCCGCCCTCCCATAGACCACATCGCTCCTAGGCGGCCCGTAAATCGACGCCGATGTACACATCAAAGAACACCCTCGCCCCCTGTTTTCTGTTGCCTCACGACATCTGGTGAAAACCCTGCCGATCATCTTCGGCACCTGTTGTATGTAGATTCAGCTTGGATGTGCTTTTGCAGGACTTTGGATTACGGGTGAAAACCCTGCCTGGCGGTGCCGGGCCGGCGACGATGACGCAATCAACGTCATCTTCCACATTGGAGGCGTCGCTGTAATTTCCTCCTCCTTTCGTTGATGATGGCGTCTGCGGATGTCATTTACCTTCTTAAAGGCATCAACACAAGCACACCTACTCCTAGCCATGCCCTACACTGCGACACTTGGGACTCAGCTGCGGCGTCAAGAGCAAGCCAAGGACGCCCTCTCGGATCAAATAGAGGGTCGAAGCATTTATCGCTTGTTGTAATGTCTTGGTCAATGTATAAGACTATGGCTTTTCTCTGTTTTGTTTTTCTATCTCTTTTGTAACAATTGGCTGTGTACAACCCCGGATGTAGGGGCCGGGTATTGAAAATCCTTTATCAAAAATTTTTGATTTAGAGAGGTGTACTGTTCTACCACCTCTACAAATGATAGGGGCCAAAAGGACAAGCCTCACCTGTAGAATATAATGCTAGCCATAAATAGTTAGCTATATACAAAGACAATATTCATTTATAATAATATATACATATTAAATTATATGTAGATTTGAGAGATCTTTTGTTGATTTTTTATAGTGACTGAGGTACATACAATGGTTAGTTGAATGCAAACCTAGGTGTTATTTTGCATTATCTTTTATAATAACAAAGGTATGTAATTTATTAAAAAGTTAGGGGGCATTTAGAATTATCTTTCCCAATGGTATATGTAGGTACTTTAGATACAAAGTTAGTGCTATGGAGTTATCTTAAATTAAGTTTCACAATTACAAAGCTTTGTAACTTAGGTGCACAATTGGTTTTTCAGTTATCTTGCATAATGACATATGTGAGTAATTATATACAAATTTAGGTTGTTATTCTTAAATTTCTTTTTTGCGAATATATTCTTAAATTTCTTGTGTAATGCATGGCACGTGTGGTAATTTAAATGTTAAAATAGATGATTACTTTATGTATTTTTTATAATGATGGTAGATACTTTTTATTCTAAACTGCAGTAGGCCCAATGGCTATTATCCATGATGAGGATGATTCGAGTTTGCCAAACTAGTCCATCAACCCATGCACATGCACGGGCTAGCGATTAATATAATTTTGTTTATATCTTCGTTATTTTTTTAAGTAATGGAAATGTACTTCATACTTAATAACATGTCAGGACAGATAAAGTTTTCATAACAATATGGCTATTAGACTATAATATAATTTGGAATGTCGTGACTCTGTTGAACTATATAAATTGAGCCCTTCGTCAATACTAAGAACTTATGCTCCCTCTATTATTAAAGCTTATGTGCACTATTTAGTAAGAAAAAAAAGATAAGTATATGCTCATGTAAATATATATTTGCAGAGAGTGCCCACAAAATCATGTGATCAGGTTTACTATATCATTATTTGTGAATTTAAAAATGTATAATAATCTTAAGAATGATAGGTAATTAGCATTTTATAAAACCATTTGACTCAAGGCATATATAGACCTAAATGCATTGAAAGCAAATGTTGACTCACATCTTGATGAATTGACCAGTTTTTCATTGTAGCATTAAAGGCACTCACATATTCACAATCTATAAATATATAGACACACTCAGCATGCAGGCAACCAAACCTATATGACTTTGATAACTGGGCGGTTGTTCATTTGCATATAGTAGTATTCGACTTGTTTGGCTTTTTTAAATGGTAATTTTGTAACATATCTAGTGGCCCATGTTATACCGTGTCCATTTATAGCCTCAGAGACAGAATAACAAAATAATAACAACTTCCTACATTGCAAAATCCTAACTTTTCTAGGTATAAAACGTTTGCTACTTACCTACATATAAATTATGTATATATATTGTATATACTATTCCAAGGAAAGTCAAAACACATAATAATTTGGAAAGGAGGCAATATATGTTTTTTTTGGAATGTCATAATGTGATTTATTTCACTCATGTTATTGTAATCTGTAGCCACGGTCTGCTTGGATCCATTGTGATAATAATAATTAGCTAAAATAATCTGATTTGTGTCCAAATGGCTAGATTAGGGATGGATCATTACAATGAAAACACCACATTTAGAATAAGAGAGCTATCTTTTTGTGGTTAGAGCAACTCTAACAGTTTGCTAAAACTCACTTGGCAAATCTATAGTTTTGCCAAGTCTCAAAATCAAATGCCAAGTGAAAAAGAAGTCTTCTCCAACAGTTTACTATTTGGGCTTGGCAAAAGAACTTGACATCCTAGCATTTTTGCCAAAATCACAAAATTAAGCCTCCAACAAGTTGGCAAAACTAGTTGGCAAATTGGATACGCGTGATGCCAAGTGATGGAGCACTTGGCATATTTAGCAAGTGAAGGGAGAATTTTGCCAAGCTCACAGAAATGCCAAGTAGTTTTGCCAACTTGTTGGAGGCTGTTTTTTATGGTTTTGGCAAAAATCCTAGAATGCCAAGTGGTTTTAGCAAACTGTTGGAGTTGCTCTTATGTGGTGTATTTGTCATTTTAACCAACAATAATCCATCACAGTAACCTAGGGATCCAAACTCTATGATTCTTTGTAATCCATATTACGTATTACAACATAATCTTATGTATCTACCATATATCTTCTTTTTGCATACAGTTTCTACCCCCACATTAGCCAATTCACTCAGTACAAACACTTATGACACTATTCAACCCCAATTTTTTGGTTATCTGTTAGGTAACAAATCTTTTTATTTTTGGCGCATATACCACATGCTGCCTCTACGGTAAAATAATTGTAAGGGTCAGACTTTCTTTGATTCTGCATGGCAAGTGCAGGGTTCTGACATGCTTGTAATCTAGATTATAGTAATCTAAGTATGATTAATTAACATATCCCTACATATCCTTAATTATATTCAAAATCCCTGAGCTCTCTTAAACTTAATGCTCCATATCTTCACATATTGGATGCTTGCTAACAATAATTCTCCTTAAATATTCCTGTCCTTTAATTGGTCGTCTCACATGCTATCTCAGATAATATACACGGTGCACAATATGTCACACTAAAATATGGAATATTAATAGAGGAAAGTGTTGGATGGCAGGGCGTGGTTTTTTATTGTGTACAACTTAATTTTGACTTTAATAGGTTGGATAGGAAACTCTTCGAGATACCATACCTGGTCTCCTGGTTTCAGGATTGCTATAGACAACACTTCCATCCTACGTTATCTAATTCTCATTGACTATATTAACTAACTTTATGAATAAGACCCTATTTGGATACCCTCATATTATGATAATTAGATCATGAAATCATTTTGATCTAAACAGGGTTGATTATATGATGGATTATTATAATAAAAACTTGTGATTACCATAATCCCAAAATATTGATGAGACCAGGTTATAAAGGATTATGGGTGTGAAAGTCCAACTTGCTGCCCAACCTACAATCAAAATTTCCCTCCAAACAATTATCCAACATGCCAAACTACAAAGGATATGATAGCAAATTATGACCTTAACCAACCATAATCTATCACCACAATCCATTGATGACCCAATAACTCTAATTATTGTTATCCATAATCCTAATTATAATAATTCTATTCATAATTCAAGTTATAATAATTCAATTATGATCCAAATAGATCCTAACTCATAGGTACAATATTTTTCTTTTCTCAGAAACTCAATAAATAGGAAATTAAATCCTTATGTATAGAGATGCATGTCTGCACTACATACCTTGATGACTGACAGCTTATACTTGTACACTGACTATTTCTCGGCCTATCGTAACCTTGGTCACAATTTGACATTGGTGCATCTGGCCGATCATCGTGGTCATCAGGTTCATACATAGCCAGTGATGATGCAATCTTCAGACCATGCATATATGGGTGGAAAACGAATCATACAGGGGACACACAGGATGCATGCAGAGATATCTCTTGTACCTTACAGCTGCAGACCTTGCATTATCGCCAGGGCATGTACCACAGATGAGATTTAATCTGGCTGTAGGTTATTAAGAAGGCACAACACCTCGCAAAAAAAATAAAAAAAAAAAGAAGGGACACGAAATCGATTGTACCTTAATTTGCAGTGGACGGCCTCATGCAGGTCTCGCCTCACATGAAACTTGAGTTAGTGGCGCCACATGCAGGTTAGTCTCTCCACATCGATCCTCAAACAATGGCAGCCAACTAATGCACTCGCAAGATTCTCATGGATTAGCGGAACAATTTCTTCACCACCCGCAACACAGTTGAAGCCATCTTTGAATGGTTGCATGTCGAGTGCCACTGGATCGGATGCTGGTATGGGAATTGGAACATGCCACGGAGAGGAACATGAGTACGCCTCGGTTGAGGATTGATGATGGAAGTCAGGAGTGGGACGTCGGGAAATCAGAAGGAAGCCGCGCCGAAGCCTGAAGCCAGGACGCTCGTGGCCGACTGGCCGGTTCGCTCGCCGGTTTGAATTGACTCCGGCCGTGCACGATGGCGTGGCCACCGCTGCGCGCCCCGCGTTGTCAGTGGCGTGCCTTGTAGGGTAGGGTTCGTCGGTTCCCTCAACCGTGTTCTCGATCTCGACCCTACCTCGAGACGACTTGACTCGACGTGGAGCAGCACGGCGCCCTATTTTTTCTACGTTGATAGACGATCCATCTGGCTAGATTACGGTAGCCGGTAGAGAAGCCTTTGTCTCCCCCACATCGATCCTGAAACAATGGCAGCTAACTAAAAGACTCGGAGATTCTCAAGGATACCGGAACTTCTTCTTCACCACCCGCAACACAATTGAAGCCATGGTTGCATGTCGAGTGCCGCTGGATCGGATGTTGCTGGTAGGGGAATTCGAACATGCCACGGAGAGGAACAGGAGATGCTTGTTGAAAACAACGATGTCCTCGGTTAGAATAGATGGATTCTCGGAAAAAAAAAACCCACGGGAATTTTAGAAAAGGATTTTAATTTTATTTACATAATGGCAATGGTGGGTAATTTTTAAGAAAATCAAACCGATTGATCCAATGGATATTATTGCTTGTGGTAATTACAGCTTATAAAATCGACGGTTAGATGTTTCGATTATTGTGAGAATTTGTAGGATTTATCTATTTTTCTAGCGCGTCGGTGAGGATTAACGTGGTGCCTCCAATTAGTAATAGTAAGATTGAAGATTATTTTGTACGTGGAATAGATGAATGAGTTTTTTTTTTTTTTTTTACTCATGGTCATTGTGGCTGAAGCCACAGATAAAGTGGGTATCCTAGGAGGAAGGTACTGAGCCTGCAAAGCCAACTTATTCAGCGGGCCCGTTCACATGCTTCTAATTAATAATAGTAAGATAAAATTACAAGGACAAGTATATATATAAGAATAAAAAGAGATCCTCTCTCCTTGCGAGCTACTCGATGTTGACAAATTACCAACTCTGCTCATTTTCAAGTTGAGAAACCAACCTTAATATTAAAAAAAAAAAAAACTTGGCCCCGTAAAATTTGTGACGAGGGAAGTCCTGTTGAGATGGTCCATTCGATGAAGCGCAGCGCTGTTGTTAGCGTCGAGTGATGAAGCCCAGCAGAAGGAACGTGTCTAAAAATGACGTGCCAGACCTCTGCTGACGCCTGCGTGAGGTATGTTGACACACAGCCGAGTGATCACGCCGCGTCCATTCCGTGTGTACAAGTAGCACGCGAATGCGCCATCGACTACGAAAATCCAGCTTACATTTTTTTTTTTGAAAGAGGATAGTGGAATGTAACAGAGCTCTGGCCTTTGAGGCCACCATTCCATTGCTAACTACATGGGGTTTGGCCTGGTAGTATTTTGTGCAAAGCATGCCTCATGGGCTTTCGTAGGTAGGCCCGACAAGAAATTGAGCTCAAAGTGGAATCTCTGTCTTATATTTCCCAAAAATGGCGTGAAAGACTAAGCTACATGCTTAATCGATCTACGCATGAATTATTTCTTAGTCGACATATATTATTTGTTAGACTGCGTGCCAGAGGGATGAGCTGGTTGGCCAGGAATGTTAACACATATACACAGGTGAACACATCCCAGCTGATGGCACTGTTCTTGCGAGTTGCGAGGCCAAGCAGGAAGCAGAGTATGTAGGCTCCATGATGAGCGTGGTCAAGTCAGGGCATCCCAAGACAAACCCAAAAGAACAGAAATTTTTCTCAGGAATCCAAGCGAACAGAGATTAACAGTCACATAAACAATACCAGCAAATAATAATGTGTAGGTGAAACTCTTGACATTACATGTTGACAAATTTCACGGTAAGCAACCATACATAAGTTTTGATAACAGAGTCGACGGACTCGAGTAGCATACCACCGCTTTTATTTATATAAATAACATAAGACACTCGTGCAAGCATAGAGCAAAGCATTCCGGTAGGCAGACGCTCTTATCCTCCGTTCCCAAATCGATCAGCCGGTCTTGGTTAACTTACATCATGAGCAATCCCCTCTCCATCCTTCAGAAGACAAATATCTAGAAGAAAAACAGAAGATCACTAAAGGGACAAGACAAGAAAGGAGCAGGGACGCACAGCCAAGTCAAAGCCAAACTAGACTTGGTATGTTCATACCTTGTGGCTGTGTTGCCCACCTGACCGGATGTTTCTCACTTCCTAGGCCATGTCAGCACTTCGAGGTCTTCGCTGCCAGTTTGGCGTCCATATTTGAGCCCTGGAACCCACAGTGTGGAGCGGTCCTGCATACCTACATCCAGCCACAGCTGCTCCAGACAACCCAACTCCTCCACACTCCTTAAATTTGGACAGCGAGCTACCCGCAGCCGTCTCACTCGGGGAAGATTTGAGACCCTCTCTAGGCCTTCGCAACCTGCGATTACAAGGACCTCTGACAGAAAACAGAAGTTCTCCACCACCTTAAGGCCGTGCACATCTCTTAATTGGAGTTTCTTCAAGCTGGTGGCCTCCTGTCCAAACTATGGTGGCAAAGCTCTTAACTTGGGGCAGCGGTCAAGGTCCAATTTCTTCAGTCGTGCAAGCAGCTGCATGCTTCGAGGTGGGGCATCCCCCTTCTGATTCGCAACGGCCGCATCCTCTGCTCCTTCCGTACCAATTATTGTTCCTTCTTCTTCTTCTTCAGCAACAAAGGACCACTCCTCCCAGTTGGGCATATACCAGATGATCAATGTTTCGAGCTTGGGAAAAGCAACTGTCTGTAGATCTGGGATTGCCCACCCCGAGCCAACAAATTCTAGACCAATCTTGGTGACAGCGGTGGCTCCTTCGATTTTCAGATATTTCAAGTTGGGGAGCTGACCAATTGGTGGAAGAAGCACACATGATTTGCAATCTATGAGCTTGAAATATGTCGATGATGGCAAATGGGCAGCAGTGCCTAGCCGGTGGGAAACCTCCGACCAAAGAAATTGTCAAAATAGAGATCCTCCGGGTTGCGTGCGGGATTAGCAAATCAAAGGTTTTCTCGATATTGATTACAGCACCTTCAGAATATGGCTCATGTGTGTGTTCGTGCAACATAGAGATAATTTTTTGAGATGTTTTTTGTTTGCTAGCAATGTATCTTTACTAGGAGGAACTGCTCTTTCCAGTTTGATCATATCAAGACTCCTCATCTGCCAAAGGGGTCCAATTCTTCTAGGTTCCATCCATCTTGCATTCTAGAATTGTTGCAAGAGCCACCACCAATCGGAAAACCTTGTAAGTCATTGAGTGAAATTAATCTGCCAATACCGTTTGGAACTCCATTTATTGCTGTGTCCTCTAGGCCAAGTCGCCTTAAGTTGCATAGCTGTGTTATTCCTGAAGGGAGACTCTGCAAAGAATGACACCTTTGCAAATTCAGTATCGATGGTTTATGAGACAACAAATGGACTCCGGAAGAGAAGATATATCAGTCCCGTCAAGGTCTAGTAATCTTAGATGTATCAAACGTCCAATGCATGATGGAACATTTTGTATCTGTGAATCTGTCAAATCCAAAACTCGGATAAAAGGAAATATTTTAAATATTGCATCATCAACTCTCAAATGCTTGGTATAGTCAGTTTTCCAGGTTCTCACTTTATACTTCCCCTTATCCAGCCCCGGAAACACCACCAGATCCTTTGTAGTGACCGTTGAAATGCGTCGGAATTTACTCATGACAATAGCCCCAGTTGACTCTAGGTCACCAACAAAACATTCTTCTCTAGATAAATGGCAAGCAAGCTGCCTTAATAGATCATGCATTCTGCAACGACTAAGGTCAGCGTAGTAATAATCTGGTTGGAGTAAATTTCGATTGATCAACTCATAATAGTGTTCTTCTGCTATATCTTCAAGTAGTTGGTCATCTTGCTCATCCACAAAGCCTTCAGCGACCCACATCCTCACAATATCATCACGGAAAATAACCGAGTCTTCAGGGTACAAAGCACAATAGATGAAACACTGTTTCAAATGGTGTGGCATCTCTTCATAGCTTAGATATAAAGCATTTGTTATTTCACTACGAAGACTACTCATGGACCAAGCATCTTTTACCAAAATTTTCTTCCACTCATTCTCAGTTTGACCTTTGGTTGCTAAAACTCTAGCAATAACTTTGATAGCAAGGGGAAGACCACCACATTTGCGAACAATATCTATCCCTAAGTCATGTAGATTTTGTACTTCTTTTTCTTCTTTGATGCCTATGCTCTTCCATAGTAACTCCCATCCTACTTCTAGTGACATTAAATCAACTCGATGTGTGTAGTCCATTCCGGTTTCTAGAGCAATAGTGTCAAATCGAGTTGTCAATAGAACTACTGCTGAAGCTGCAGCCTGCAGTGGGATCCTCAGAAGATCTGTCCATGTGTCTGACTGCCACACATCATCCATTACAAGAAAAAAACAGTTATCCTTAATGGCCAACTGTAGCTTGCTTTGGAGCACATTGATTGATTCATCTTGCATGCTCTGTACATCAATTTGTCGAAGAATCTCCTTTAAAATAGCTATTTCAGAAAAATCCTTGGAAACACAAACCCATGCTTGTTTGTTGAAACTCACTTTTAACTTTTGGTCATTGCATATCTTTTGTGCTAGTGTTGTCTTACCAACTCCTCCCGTTCCAACGATAGCAAGCTTGTAACACCTATTTTCCTTTTGTGCATTCACTAGATCTACTACTTTTCTGCAAGCATGTATGACCTCCTTACCAACAAGATTCGGTTCAAGAAGGCTAGAACTTCTCCTCTTTTTTGGAACTGAAACTGTTACAGTTGGTTGTGTAATTGTGAGGGAAGTAAATACTTTATCCTTTGAAAGGTTATCAATTCTTTTGTTTAAGCTTCTAATCTTAACAGCAACATTATGACGTGTCTGAATATTAGAGAAACAAGAGGAAAGGGAAAGACCACTGCATGTATTTGAATTGCTTGATAATGACGAAGAATGATCTGGCAATAACTTTGTTCCTTTGGATTTGGCCAAGTCAATGATATTATCAGCGTCATACATAGCATCTCTTAGTTGACCAAGCCAATTGTTAACAGCTGATTCTTTTATACTTCTTTGCTCTGCGTCATTAAGAAAGCATTGTATTTGCTCCATTCTTGTCTGCAGTTCTATGAGCTCTTCTTTCACACCTAAAATTAGTATGGCCTCGTCCATAATAATATCTTGCAACTTCTTGGCACATGACCCAACAAAAGATTCAAGTATGGTTGCCATCAGACCAGGATCGTTGCAGAGATCCACAAAAAGAGTTGTAGGCTGGCAACAAATGAGAAAAAGTGTTAACTTGGTCTCGAAATTGGCTTACATTCCTAAATTTAATATATACCACAACTGTCTTGCAGCATAGGTTTTGTTAAAGCACAGTTAACTTGACATCTAGATTTTGCCAGCACCTTATTAATGAGTTATATAGGAATAAATATTTTCTGTCTACTGATTAGGTGTAATGCAATTCCATATGGATTAGAAATAGAAACTAATAATACACTATGCACATGACAGTGATGGCTGACAAACTGAGTAGTATGGTGAAGTATTGAGGTATAAACTCATGTGTTAGCTTCTTGTCCATTTTTATTTTTGGCTTTCAAGTGTTGTATGCTACGGTAGACTAGATTGGATTTGGGAAACTACTTGGCAATATGTTGTACAACAAAAAACCTATAGTGGTACTTCCATTAGTTGATGATCTGCTACAGCACGATAATTGTCAGATTGCAAGCACACACTGGATGTCTTACCTTATAAAGCTATCTTCCAACTAGAGTCAATAGAAATCCTCTTGGCATAAACAGTTCGCTTGGATTGCCAACCCATCCAGCTTACTACGGCTATGCCATGCAGATAAAAAGGAGGTCTTATGGAAAACCAATTGAATATTACGTGTATAGAAGAAGCTGGTCAATCACCCACAGAGAACCACAGATAACACCACTAACTAATCCTGAAAAAAAGAGTGAATTAAAGGGCAAGCCGCATGCTGGTTAAAAGATGAGTTATCACTTTTTTTAAGCTATGATGGTGCAGTAGTAATAAGTACCTGATTACTGTTCAACTGATAATCCTTTTCAGAAGACTGTCAACTGATAAGCATGCAAGGAGATCAGATCTACTGGATGTGATTGAGTGTAGCACCAACAGAAATGGGTATAAGAGCCAGTAGTAATCATCTTGCAGAAGCAGTTCGCTCAGATCAATACTGGTGAGTACCTATAAGATCTTCAAGCGTGAGTGAGGACATAGACACCAATTATGGAAGGCAATCACTCGATCACCAGGAGAAACGAAAACCAGCAGATCCCACAGCAACTCCTGCAAAAGTGTAGGCAACTTGACCAGGTTAGCAGGTTCAGTGACAGCCATAACTAGAATAGCTTAGTTAAGTAGGTAATCAACAAGAAGAATTACCGCTGAATCAGAATTTCTTGACCAAGTAGAACTGGAAAACGTCGTTGGTGAACACTGGAAAGTCTAGAAGACAGTGATCGGATTGCTGCTTATGGAGATCAGGTTATCTCAACGCAATATGCTCCCAATGGGATCTCTTCAATAGAAACAGAGTGTACTGTCGTGCATTAACCTTCTGCTATCTCTGCATCACCAGGCAACAATATGAGAACTGGAACGACAAAATCAGATCCCATCGCTGACTAAGTAGAGGCCATAAGTTTCTTCGATAGATGAGAACACACCTTGGGCTTGGCAAGAGCACGGGTGAAAGGATGCAGCAGCAGAGGAGCAAAATGCGCCTTGTGATTGGGAAATATGCTGTGCAGAAGATGTAGACTAGGACTGTCTGCAACTGCAAAGGCCGCTGAACCTTTGGTATTTGAGTAGTGCGAATACTAATGAGCAGCCTATTGGCTGTTTATTGGCATCAATAATCCTCGAGATTATCTCGAGATTTGACAAGCCAGTTTTCCAACTACCGATTGGATTTTTCCGCACCAAGTGGACACGAAAATGTCTGAATAAGCCAGGTTCTTTATTCCATGCCTTGATGATGAAGTTCAATTAAAATACACGTTGTCACTGCCGGGAATATCACTTGGTATGTTGACGTTAGGAGTGGATGAACACGCAAGACATTTATTTCCCCAACTTCTTCAGATGAGGCCAATTCGAATATGCAGGCTATATCTCTGCTACCTAGTATGAAGAGGAAGGAGGGAGTCAGAACTCTCATTATTGTTGAAATGAGCTTCTACTAATTACACACCATGAACAGAGCCGAACTCGGCTGAAGAGAAACAGCACAACATAATAGAATTGAAGCATCTTTTACCGAGGGGATGTATTGTAATAGATGTCGTTGATAATCAATCACAAAAAAAATGTTGCTGATAATCATATAAGCACATTGCGTAATAAAGATTATAAGAGCCGGCAGCCCATCCATGTGGCTGGTTAGCGAATAATGTCTACGAGACCAACAAGCCACCAGCTCCTCGTGCTGTATATGTCGTCAACAAGCCACCAGTTGGCATCTAAATGGATGCCCATCTTGTGCTGTATATAAACTAGTCTATCAACCTGTGCTCTGGCACAGGCTACCATTTTAGGAGATATAAATATTATATTTTGCTTATTAATCTTTTCATGACAAATTATTGTGAGGTTTTGACTTTTTAATATATTATTTTTCCTATGTATCTTGACAATATATCTATGTGTATAGCAAAACCATGTATTTAGAAAACTCAAACATCTTATGATTTGGAATGAATATAGTCATCTAAGTAAAAAATTACTTTTACTAAATTTAATTTTTTCTTTGTTTTGTTTTCTAAAACAATCAATATAATAGATATTTTGTAGTCTATATCTAGTTATCATAAAATCGTTAATTACTATTTTTCAAGAAACTTCCATGATTTTTTTGCATGACACCTCTATATATTTTAAATATGAATTACTTTGAAACATTATCATTAATCATGGTGGCTCTTGTTGCATCATGTATATTCTGAAGTCATGATTCTAAATTTTAATTTTTCAAATTTTATTCTTATTGATTGCTATGGATTTTTCTCTCTCTTCAAGTTAAGTTAAAACTCTTGTACTTATTATATATTTTAGTAAAATAAGGATTTTAGGTCATAGGTACTTCAATAGCATAAGCTATTCTTTGAAACATGCACCATATCACCTAAGATAAGCCATAGAGCTTGAAGTGAGATTTAGTGATAACCTCAAGATAATTTTAATACTTAAACCTTATAATGCTTGATTTTTTATTCTAAAGTATTTTTAAAGTGCTAAAAAATATAATCATAAGTGGTCACACATTGCTCAAAATAGTTGAATTTTCCTAACAAAAAATTTTATTTGCAGTTATGGTTGTACTATCAATACAAACATATAAAACATTTTTAGTTAAAATATATAAATATATCTAAAGTACAATCTATATAAATTATATGTTATGGTTACTAACATGGTTTAAAATAATTTATAACTATCATTAGCATCTGAGTTGTTAATTAACAAAATAGTTTTTTATGTGATAAAATATAACATATGTATTTTACTATTTTATTGCTCATACATACTGCACAACGCGTATGTTTACTTTAATGAAATCTTTCTCTATTCATATTGATAGAGGTTGGGAAATATAGAAACATATATATGCTCTTGTTATCTAAACAAATTTGTTCAACCAGTAATGTTGATAATTTAGATGTGGATGTAATTTGAGGGGTATTTAATTTTCTCATAGCTAGATGAAAAGTGAGTTAAGTAATCAATCATAATGAGACGCCGCGGATAAATGCAAATTTAGTCTACTTTAGATCATGTTTCTTAATGACATATGCGAGTAATATAAATTAGAGTCATAAGTTAGTTTATTTGTTTTACAAAATAGCAGAAGTAGATAATTATTGAGAAAATAGAATAGATATAGTAGATATTATTATTATCAATGGTGATTAGGTTATATTTAATTGATGGTAAAACGTTTCTAAATGTTATGGAAATTTCTAAGATCTATGTTTTGTTTTTTATCAAGTCTTGGGAGGATTAACATGCAGGCTTCGATCGGACCACTATTTCAAATTTCTAGTATTTATTTTTTAGTGTAATAGGGGTATGTGTCTGATTGAAATCTAGTTTAGGATATATAAACTCTTCATACAATCCTTTTTTAATTTTGTAAATCTAAAGTTTATCTTTAACTTTAATATGGTTGTTATAATTTTTTCGCATGTTAATGAGAAGTTCTAGTATTCTTCATCTTTTATTTAAAAATTATTTTTTATTAAAAAGAGTCCAGGTCCTAGTAGTATTGTTTTCCACCTAAATCAAAACTTGGATTGCATCATGACAATAAACATGTTAAATTTTTTATATCACATGAATATGTGTATAGTATTATTTATGTATTATAGAATATATAGAATTTAATTGATAATATTGATATGGCATATTGTTTTAGTAAAGAACTATATAGCTATTTATAACAATAACTAATGAAATTTATTTCATGCATTATCAGTACAAATTGTTACTGCTACGTGATTTGTTGAGTGGACATTTTTTTTATTTCATAAGTTGTTAAAATAAATACTTATTCGAAAATATAATGTTTATTTGATATAATTGGAACATCAACATTATAATTAATTTATTTTATGATTATAGAAGTATTTAGAAATATATATGTATCGCACTTTTATGAATATTGATTTACTTTTTGTAATAATATACTACTATTGATGTGTAGATTTTAGATACTTTTTATTTATTTTTTTGTAGTAACTATGGTACATACATATATATAAAGATAATACCTTATACTGTCTTTCACAAAAAATATGGTGGATAATTTATCAATTCATTAGGAGGTATTTTAAATTATCTTTCATAATGATAGCCGGGTAATTTGTTTGAGCCTAGACGTGGCTAAGTTAGAGTTATTGTATTATTTTAAATTATCATTCACTAGCAAAACATGCGTGCGCCTTGCACGGGGTGGACAATTTATTATCTAATACTTGTTTCAATGGCAAATATATCTGTGCATTGCAATAGATATCTTGTGGTCACATAAACCTAGCTATCTTTATTTGATTTACTTAGAACAACCATATTTTAATAATATATCAAAGCCTATAACAGAGACAAATCCAACGCGGACCGGGTCAAGGAGTGGCGGCGTCTTGGCAACCCCAGCAAGGGCCCTACTGGTCGGTCAGGTATGGGCTCCCGCTTCGCCATCCAGATCTTGCGCATCTAGCCCCGGGAGGAGCAGCTCGACGAAGAGGGCAACCAACGCCCCTTCTTCCCGCGCCCACCTGCTCCCGGGAATGGTGAGGGCGAGGGAGGCGGGCCGCTGTTCATGGGCATGTGCAGCACGGTGCTCTAATCGGGCCCCCAAGGGTGTTCGGCGGCCCAATCTTCTACTCCGCCTATAGCTTCTACTATATCCGGTTTCAAATCCCCTCCTTCCCGCCTTTTTTCCTCACAAGTCTTCTTCATCTCACTCTCACCCTTTCCTCCACCAGTCTTGACAAGGTCGCAAGCGGCCCAAGCCAGCCGCCCCCTCTTCCCTGGATTCACGAGATCGAGGATGTCTCACCACCCCCACCCCCGCCACCTTCACTGTGGCCAATGTGGACCAGTCAGCATGCCACGGTCGTGGCCGCCGTCCACGCATGCCTCACCGAGAGGGAGCCCACCACGTTCGTCTTGCTAGTGGCAAGGGCGAGCAACCTCTGGGCCATGTGCGATAGCCTTGCGACCTCCTTGTCTTGAAGAAGCAGGTCAAGGCGAGGAAGCTGCGGGTTTGGACTGCAGCGGCACCCAGGCGGTGGTCGTAACGGTAGGGAGCATCGTCGTGGCCCCATGATTGGCACACCTCCATTGCATCTCCCGCCTTGGCTTTTGCTGGTTACCAAGGCCGCACCTCGACACACATTCGTCGTCCACCACCGAACCTTCGTCAACAAGCTCTTGCATGTTCGTCTGCAGGTCATTTTGCTTGCACGCTCCGGCTGCGTCCGTGGCGGCGGCTGCCATGATGCCTTTGCCTTGCTTAGTTCAGACTATATTTCGCTTGTCCTCTGGAGCTGTGATCATATATTGGCAAAACCGTAGCAACTTTGATTACTCTATAGAATGTTCGTGGCCTCGGCCACAAAGACAAATGCAAAGTAGTTCGCAAGACACTGTTCATCGTCCACCCTCACATAGACTATTTCCAGGAAACCAAACTGAACAACGTCGACACGTTCAAAACCAAATCGTTCCTCGCCTCTAATATGGATGGCTTCATTTTCACCCCTGTGGACGGTTCTAGAGGGGGCATCCTCACCGCCTTTCTACCCATTTCTTCTCTACCAACACCGTCCATACTTTCACAATCACCAATGTTTATGCCAATCCGATAACCACGAGACCGACGCGTTCCTCGCAGAGCTTGAGGGCTTGTCCCACCTCCATGACAAACGGTAGCTAGTCATCAGGGATTTCAATCTCACTCGCACACCCGATGACAAAAACAACACCATCTTCGATCAAAGGTTGGCGGACATGTTCAACAACAGTGGACGCTCTCGCCCTCATTGAGCTCCCCCTCCTAGACCAACTGTTCACCTAGTCGAACAAGCGCGACACATCCACCCTTGCCCGCCTCGACCGAGCGTTGATCAATGGCGGCTTCACTGACCTCTTCCCAAACTACAGCCTAAACTAGAGGTTTGGCGCGATCTCCGGTCACATTCCCCTCTTTCTCACTGCTCCCACCTCGATCCCCAAGACCTCTGAGAATGCTTGGCTTAAACACTCCTCCTTCCTCACCTCTACCCTTCATGCCTGGTCTAGAGGTCGTGTGCTGTTAAACGCCACTAGCGGTCTAGTGGGGTGGATCAAGGCCTTCTGCCATGGGGCCAAGGCTTGGTACAAGAAGACGAGTCCAGAGCTCTATCTACAAGTGAATGATGACTATGTGCGCGATGCCAAGAGCGGATCCCTCTGCTCATTGCGCAACGTGCCGTGTACTGGAAGCAACGGGGGAAGTTCTGGGACCTCCAGGAAGGAGCCAACACTAGGTTCTTCCACACCCAAGCCTCCTGTAAAGCGCGTCGGAACGACATCGACGCCCTGGAGGTGGATGGCAAGCAGCTGGTCAACCACAACACTAGAGTGGCTGCGCTCACCGCCTACTATACTGGCATTCTAGGCGGGGAGGTGGCCACCTCTTGGGACTATGACATGAACCAGTTGTACGCCATCGCACCATGAGCTGACCCCGAGTCGTTCGTGGCGCGATTCACCGAGGAGCAGCATGGCCCTAACGGCGTCAACCCCAGTTCTACATGGCAGCATGTGGGGAAGTTAAGGGAGATGTCCTTGCTTCCTAGCGGAATTCCACCATGGGGGACGCGTAACTTGAGCGCATCAACACAGTGATTATCGTCCTCATCCCCAAGACAGAGGCCGCCAACATCCCCAACGCGTTCCGTCATGTCTCGCTCCAAAACTACCCGGTAAAGATCCTGACCTAACATCGCGGCTTCAGCTGTAGATCACATGACTAGTGGACCCTGAACAAACAGGCTTCATCAAGGGTCGCCCCATCCCTAAGAATTTTGTTCTTGCAACGGAGATGGTGCAGTGCCGCCTCAAACGATGTGCGTCTACGCTGGTTGTCAAGCTTGATTTTGCCAAGGCTTTAGACTCAGTGAACTAGGACAACTTGATATGTGTGCTTGCAACACGTGGTTTCCTAGACAAATGGCTGAGCTGGATGCACCAGCTCCTGGCCACGTCAAAGTCGGTTGTTCTGGTGAACGGCGTGCCTAGCCCTTGGATCAGCTGCAAGAGGGGGTTGCGGCAAGGCGATGCCCTATCCTCTTACCTCTTCATCCTCATCACCAACATCCTGCACAACTTGATTGTAAGGGAGCCGACCATTAGGATTCAGGACCCCCTGGTCGATGGCCCGATGTTGCAATATGCCGATGATACGATCATCCTGCTATGAGGCGACCTGAACGACGTACACTGCCTCAAGCGGTCCTCAACAGCTTCACCGCGAGCACGAGCCTAGTGATAAATTTCAGCAAGAGCACAATGATGCTGATGCACATGCCTCCTGACGACTTCCGGGCGGCCATGGAAGTGCTCCAATGCAGGGAGGAGAGCTTCCCCCAAACCTAACTATGCTTGCCACTATCCAATGTCAAGTTGCCACTGTCGGCCGGTACCTGGCGAGCTAACAAACTCTGTTGCTGAGCACGGTGGGCAAGGTGGTCCTGGTCAACTCAGTCCTTAGTGGCCTGCTCACGTACGCAATGGGAGCAATGCTCCTGCCCCCGGGGGTGATCTAGGTAATCGATGCACGCCGCCATGAGTTCCTAAGGATGGGCACTGGGATGGCCTCTGGGGCTGAGTGCTTGGTCGCATGGCTAGACATCTGCAAAGACAAGAAAGACGGCGAGTTGGCGGTTGCACGTCTAGACACCCAGAATGCGTGTCTGCTGCCTAAGCTCATCCACAAACTGCATCGCCAAGAGGGGTTGCCCTGGGTTCTCTGGGCATCAGAACACGTCAACTTGGTGATGCTGCACGAGACACATGATGGCTTGCATTGGGCAACGCTATGAGAGCTCCTGCCAGCCTACGAACAAATCACCATGGTAGAGGTCAGCGACGAGAGCTCCACTGACTTCTAGAATGACTATTGGAGAACATGCCACTCTCGGCTCAACTCCCCGCGCTGTTCAATCACTACGACGCTCGAGCCACCTCCGTATGTGACGTGCTACCCTAGACACGCAGGGCATGTTCCAGCGCTGGCTCACCACGCAGGTAGCTGCGGAGCTCGATCTCCTCTCAGAACTCCTCTAGGAGGTCGCCCTAAGCGACGGTGCCGACGACCGCACATGCTTCTTCGAGGATGGAGGCCACCGCTACTTCCCGGGCTCATCTACAAAGCATCAATGCGAGACCACAACTGCACTTCCTATCACTTCGCCCCAAAGAATTTTGCCCCTCCAAGAGTATGCTTCTTCGGGTGGCTACTCACGAAGGATAGGATTGAAAGCCACAACAACCTGGCTCGCAAGGGCATTGCCGACGATGCCTCCTGTGGGGTTTGCTGTGGGGAGCGAATGGGATGGCGAACCGCATCTTCAGCGAGTGCCCTTTGGCCTGCAGCTTCTGGGTTCGAATTGGCCAGCTCCCCTCCCATATTGCCAACATGACCAAATTGTGGCTCTCACAACCGCCGTAACACGTTGTGAAGAAGGTGCTTGACCAACTCCTCTTCATCTGCTAGGAAATGTGGAAGCACCACAATGACATGGTGTTCAAAGCTCTCCCACCAAGCATCGAGCGCCTCATCGCTCCTTGCAGGGAATCGGTAGCCAACTGGAGATGCAGGATCCCTAAGAAAGATGAAGACCTCGCCCACAAATGGAGTTCAGTGCTTGCTATGTAACCTAGCCTCCCCTCCCTCTAGTGTAACCCAAATGTAAAATGTGCAAGGCTCGTGCCTTCCACCAACCGGACGCGTTTCTGCTCCAGATAACCGTGGAATGGATTTAATAGTGGGGATCCCGTTTGATCCCCTGAATTTGCCCTAAAAAGACAAATCCTACAAAATAGTACCCCCCCACGTGAGCAATGAATTAGAGATTAACTCCATCAAAATAAGCGAATATTATGTCCATCTAAATACCGATAAATAGGAAAATCAAATCACACTTCCTTACGCACAACTAGGGAATCATTTTCCATGAAGTGTATGAGTGTGACAATAAGAACGAGTAGTAATTATCTTACAGAAGCAGTTCGTTTAGATCACTGGCGAGTAAGTTTAGGATCTTCAAGAGTGAGGGAAGGATTTCGGTCGACAATCACTCGATCACCAGGAGAAACGAAAACCAATAGATCTCACAGCAACTCACAAATACAGTTTCATCTGGATTGTCAACCCATCCAGCCTACTGTGCCCAGCTTCTGCAGATCAGAAATAAAATCCTTTGGAAAAATGATTTATTAAGTGGATAGAAGAAATTTTCCGCCAATGACCAACGGAGAACCAATACCACAGCTAATTAAATCTGCAAAAATAGAAAGAATCAAATGTTTCAAACCTATTGCTTGTTAAAACAAAGGTTGGTCAATCACTGGCAATAACACGAATAGTTCAGCAAAAAGTTAAATTGAGAAGAGTTATCACTGTATTTAAGCTATGATGGTGCAGCAGTATCTACCTGATTACAGGTCAACTGATAAGCTTCTATTCAGATATATGGTACACATGCCAGGAGATCAGTATGCGACGACACTGCTTTCTTTGTTTTGCTCCCAACTGGATCTCTTTCTTGAGAGATTAACTCGTCCACCTCTCCTTGAAGCTTTGAAGCACCACTAGAGAATCATTTTCCATGAAGTATAAGAGTGTGACAATAAGAACGAGTAGTAATCATCTTGCAGAAGCAGTTCGTTCAGGTCATTACAGGCGAGTAAGTTGAAGATCTTCAAGTGTGAGGGAAGGACTTCGGTCACCAATATATATAATAAATAACAGAGGACAATCACTCGATCACCTGGAGTAACGAAAACCAAAATAGATCTCACAGCAACTCCTGCAAAATATGGTGACAACTAGAACGGTTTAGCTGTTTCAGTGACAGCCTGGTGGATCAACACATATAACTAGAACAGCTTAGAAGGTAATCAAAAAGAAGAATTACCATTGAATCAGAATTTTCAGACCTTTTAGAACAAGAGAACGTTGGTCAACACACAGGTCAACTGGAAAGTTCTGTTTATGGAGACCAATTTGTCTCGACGTAAATTGTTCTGCTACCGTTAGAATCTCATCAATCTGTAGACCTAAAGGAAGAGTGTATTTTCCAGCAATCAAGTTTCTGCTATACCTGCATCAGCAGGAAAAACCTGTCAACTTAATACTCAAAATCAGAAACCTTGTTGACTAAGTGGATGACATGGAGTTCTCTCCATACATGAGAACATACCTTGTGAACAGGAAGGCAAAAGCATGCAGCTGTGGAGGAGCAAATGGACACTAGAATGACCTTGTGGCGAAATGCCTCTTCATGCGACCTACGAGTGCGAAATAAGCTGTGCGGAGAACGTAGACAGAAAGGCAGTGTCCGCAAAGACCGCTGAACATATGGTATTTGAGTATTGAGAATACTAAGCAGCCTATTGGCTGTTTACTGGCATCGATGAGCCTATGGTGGCAGCCCATGTGATTTCTTACCTCGAGATTCGACGAGCACATGTTCCACTGGCACACACTATAACCAAGACAGTTTTAGACAGTTTTCCGACCACAGGTTAGATCCTGGTTTTGCTAATAGTATTTCGTTTGACAGTAACCAGTCCGTCACCTTCTCCACTACTACATCACCTCATTGCTCACGAGCTAATAATTGGTACTCGTATCATAAATGAAGGCATTCAACCAAGTAAATTTAAGAAATAAACTAGACAGCTCCTCTGTACAGTATGATTTTTGTTTATAAGAACTGAACATGAAAATAAAACATGCTGCCAATGGCAGGTCGCTTAGCCATGTGCTAGAGGCCTAGAGTCAAGAGAGAAGCAAACACAGCTGGTTATTCCATGGACACGACTCCCACAATCTGGCAAAATTTGAAAGCTAGGAAAGAGAGTAACTAGATATGAGTGTACACGGCAACCACAGCCAGCTCCCAATTCCCACGAAAAAATTAAGAGTGGAGACAAGTAGACTAGATGAACTTTCACTAATTCGATGTGAGCCAGCAAAAACAAGAGCCTTTTACCTGTGTGCCATTACAAAATTTGCACTCGACCTGTGTGCCATTGAAACTTCGCTTCGCACCTGTGTGCCATGACACTTTTTTTCTTGTACCTGTGTGCCATTCTGTCAACTTGAGCAGGTAACGGTGTTAACTGACCACGAGAAAAGACATGAATGCCCCCAGCCTGACTTTTCTGGTTTCCTGTGTGCCATTGCCCATGGGTTGTTTGCCCAACAATCTGATGCACGCACATGGCATTAGTATTTATAAAAATAGCATGAAGATGAGCGCTCGACGGCCCACCTCGTTCGCCTCCAACCACCTCCCCCGTGCACTCGCCCGCGGGCCGCGGCGAGGCTACAGGCGGTGTCTGCGCACGGGGCTGCACATCCAGAGCGGGGTGCTGCTCGCCGGTGGGCATGCGGGCGGCGGCCGCCATGAAGCGCGCGCAGCTCCGAGTTCCTCGGCGTGAGCAGCTCCGCCGCCGTGGCCTCGCGGGCGCGCACGCGGGAGCAGCTCGCCGCCAGGGCCGTGCGGGAGCAGCTCTGTCGCCGCGGGAGCAGCTCGCCGCCACGGCCTAGCCGGCGCGGGCGCGCGGGGAGCAGCTCGCCGGCGAGTGTGGCCGCTCCGCTCGCGCAGTGGACGGCGCCATGCCTCACGCTCAGGCAGCGGCCCAAGTGCTGCGCTCGCGCGCTGGACGCGGCGGCGGCAGCCTGGGCGGCCGGGCGCCTGGCCCGTTGCCCGCGCTCGCACCCGCGTGGAGGAGCAGCTCCTCCGTGGCTGCGGCGCGGACGGCCTCCGCGTCCGCTTCGGCATCGTCCGTCACGCGCGGCCGTGCGACCATGGCTAGCGGGCGCTCGCGGCCATCGGTGCAGCGCGCTGGAGGTCGGAGCTCGCGGGGCGGGGCAGGGCGCGCAGCCTTGGCGGTTGGAGCTTGCGGGGCTGGGAGCGCAGGGCCGTGCTGCGCTATCGGGAGCAGCGGCGGGCTGGGGAGCGAGAGCCGGGACCGAGAGCGAACGGGAGCAGCGGACGGCCTCGGGTACGACCGTGCGAGCGATGGGGAAAGGAGATCGATGGGGAAAAAATTAGAGAGGGTAGTTTGGTCTATTTTCTAATCGGGTCCCACACGTTAGACCATCTAAACGGACCAAATCTCACAGAACATGGACGGAATGACACACAGGTACAAGAAAAAAAGTGTCATGGCACTCAGGTGCGAAACGAAGTTTCAGTGGCACACAGGTCGAGTGCAAATTTTGTAATGGCACACAGGTAAAAGGCTCCAAAAACAAGCATGGAGCAGCCTCCTTATTGGCATCGACTTTCATTAACTATGTGTAACTACTAGTATGAGTTTTAGTATTCCTAAGGTTAGTGCACATGTTAGCCAGTTTCCTAAAGATTCCACGGGCTGTGTCAGAGCGCATGTGATGCCCAACTACTCATACAAATTGAGCTGGATCTTGTCAGCTTGACATTAATTTTAGGCAGCGTAAAGAAAAGGCGTGATAATATCTTGGCGTTGGGGAGCATTGCCGTCGTTAGGGTTGAGTGGGGCCCATGATGTAGGAGAAACGAGCGTGACAGTTGGCAGGCACAGACCAGTGTTCACAGCGTGTCCCGTCCCCTCTGTACTAGGGACACATTTTCCGTCAAAAGCTCACAAACGACTCCGCCAAGAGCCTCCTCGAGAGGGCCTGCAGGACGACTGCAGTCAAGGATATGAACACAAGCGCCTCCGATCGTACTGTGATCACTGATCAGGTCACAGACAACAGAGTGCTTGAGAAAGATGAGGTCATGGACGTCAAATAAAACGCCTCACCACTAGTGCAGGGGCAAACAAGAAAGTGATTTTTGGTCATATATAAACGATTTATATCCATAGAAAATTTGTCAAACAAAATGAACCATGTAGCCTTTTTTTCATCACCCCTCTTCCTCTCCCTCCCTCCCTCCCTCCCTCCCCAGCTAGCTGCACAGACCCCGACTCTGCCGTGCCAGGAGGATACGCTGCCACCTCCCTGGCATCGTGACATCTCGACCCAGTGTCGGTGGGCCTGGACCCCCCTGCCGCACGCCTCCTTGCCTCCGCACGCCTCCCTGTCTTCACGCCAGAGGCGGAACGCCCCAAGGACAGTAGGTTTTCATCAATGCCTCTATAAATGTTTGCATTTATACAGCCAAAGAATATCAATTTTCACCCATTTTAATTCAAATATAATAAATTTGTTTATAAATAGAGTAATAAATTTTAAAAGTTGTTCAAACATAAATTTTGTATATTCTAGCACATTTAAAAAATTAGATCATATATGTCTAGTCACCTTAATAAAAGTTGTTGGTTCCGCCTCTAGTTCATGCTCCCGTATCCCAACATGGATGATGGCGCCCGGCTTGGGCACCTTGTCATCCCGTCATCTGATGTCCCAAGCCTTGGGCCCACGGTCATGGCATCCTCCGCCCCCTTCACCTCTAGTGCATCGGGAGGTCCCATCTAGACCGGATCTAGTGCCTAGTTGTCGTCGCTGCCGGTCGGCGCCTGGAGGATGTGATGCGAGTCAGTGGCCTCCTCTACGGGCACCTCACTAGCCACTTAGCTTTTGCGTGTGGTGGCGAAAGCCGGCACGGCTGTGCCAGATGTTCACATGTTCCTGGGGATTAGGGCACCGCCGCTCACCCTTAGGCCACCCTGGCACCTCCAGCCACCCTCCCCCCTCCCTCACTCCTCTCTCTATCTGGCGCAACTCTGTTGTACCTAGGCTGCTCGGCCTGAGGGTGCTCGAAGCGTCATACGGCCATGCCATGTGTGTGTGGCCTACCTACTTGGCAGGTGGATGGTTGTATCCCTACATGCCAACTCCTTGGCCACTGCAGACTAGTGTCCGCCACAACACCGATGGCTTGTGAGAGATCCTCGTTGACTTGATAGTTGAGAATCAACCAAAGTAGCTCCCACATGCTTGGAAGATTCCGGTACAGTTTTTGCGACAAATGTTTCAATGGTCTCTCCTACTTGTATGGTATCGTGACTTACCGGTTGCCACAAAATTACCAGTGCTACCACTATCATGGTTTCCGCCACCTTGCCAAGGAATGCAAGCGGCCTAGGTCTATTGCGACGACAACAAAAAGCGCGCCGCTCTGCTTGTGGCATCAACAAACGGCCTCCCAGCACGTTCCCCACAACGGTTCATTGAGCTTAGATGGTTTAAAGCAGAGTAGATAAACATTTTAATCTTAATCCTACTGTTAATAATTGGAGGTCCCAACGAAGACACCACACTATTTCTTATCAAAATAGTTAGGAAAAAAAATAAAGCTCAGGAATTCTCATGATTAACATCTAAAATTTTAGACTCTTCTAGTCGTCATACAATTGGATCAATTGTAATTTATAGGTCTCTAATAACATATACCCACTTCACACCTATCTTATCAGCTTCACATTTATTTTAAGTGGCCTGATATAAAATAACCTGACATTAGTGAAAACACGAAATGGGAGTATTTGTTTAAATGTATGATGATGACTTTTTTCCTGAAGAAGAAGAAGACTGAAACAAGAATTTTCCATTATATAAGTAAATAGTGAAAACCCAATGCACAAAGATAACCTATTTGATATCGTCTAAAAAAAGATAATATATTTGCTATATTCCTGCCTATTGGCATCGACTATGCTAATAAGGTGTGTTTTCATCCCATATATCCCAAAACTAACCTGGAATTGGAAGTACAATGGATGTAGTTTGTGGAATTTTGGATTAAATAATTGATATGAATCAACGATTCGATACAGTGGAATATGTGTGTAGCTCAGCCTGTACATTCACGCGCTGGGCAATATTGTATACCGCCAATGGGCAGAGGTGCTGATGCACTCGTATATGGCTCCTCGCCCTCTGTTCCACCGGTGGCGTCGCCGGTCAAGGCCTCATCCCTTCGATGCATGCAGGGTTGCGGGCTTTGTTGGTCGCGGCTCCATTTGCAAGGCCTTTGTGGTCCCGTGGATGGCTCTATATAGGTAACTCTGAGGTGGACCAAGCAACAATGGAGGCCAGTCTGTCCATGGTTGCGGTTGGTGGACAGCTCATGATCAAGCCATTCTTTACTTGGGTAACTATGTGTTGGTGATGACTGTTGGATTTATTATGGGTTAGACCTATATAAATTTAATAAATCAATAACTCTATGGTGTGTAACTATGTGAACTATTAGTTGCAGCCGATTGGAATGCTAATAGACGCCGACTAGACTTATACGGTGAAAATTAATTCATCTAAATTGAGAAGTCAAGAAAAGTATAAGGGTGTGCCACACGCGCGCGCCGCCACCGTCCGGGCCGGGCACGGGCCGTGGCGAGGCAGGCGGCGGGCGTGGCGTGTTAAATTTCTAACATCCACTTCCCATGATGACGATCCCTTGATTCTGTGCGCACGGAAGAACGAGAGGGTAGGTGCCTCTGAAGCCACCATCGTTCGTGATCCCTGCTCGGAGAGTGCGGCGATTAGGTTTTTGAGGAGCGCTAGCACGACTGCCTGATTCGCCGCCACCACCGTCTACTTCCAGAAGACGTCTTCATCTCAAGAAGCATCTCCACCGTCTTCATCCACGACTACAGCATGGCATCGTCATCAGGAATGAAGGCCCTTGCTATGGGTCCTTCTGTGTATAACCAATTCCTTCCCTCCCTCTTTCAGCCCAAGTGAAAAGTGTGCAAACAAATTGAAACGAAGAGAAATTAAGAAATAACACTTGTCCATCAACCCAGTTGTAGTTAAGACGTGTGGGAACAAGTAACCCATATAAGCCTATACCGAATGCAACTTTATTTCCTAATCATTTCATCAAGTTGCTGACAAATTCCTTTAAAAAATGAACTGTGGTGGTGGCATGTATGAACTCCAGTAGTGATCCAAATAAGAATAAAAGCTCTCTCAAATCATCCCTCCAGCTCTTATCCGCGCCGGCAAAAGGGAGATGTAGGTCTATGAGCAACCGAATGACGCTCCCTGATCAAGTTGAAAGTATACTTGTACCTGACCATAAGAATGAGTCCATATATCATGTCAACGGTGCTCTGAATCTTTGATGATTAAATAGTCTGATTGATTGATCCCAGCTCTAACAATGGGTGTTTTTTTTTTGAAGAATCCAATGGGTGGTTTCTCCATGACTGATAAGGAGGAAAAATTATTGTAGGTGTCGTCCCTGTCGTGATTCTCACTTGATGATGACATTAGGATTAGCTGAAAAAGCAATGCATGTTTAGTATATTTCCCCAACTCGGTCAGACAAAACCAGTTCAATGTGCAGGAAGGTAGAAAAATGAAATAATGCTGACTTGTGCTGTTGTGCATCCTAACCTCCCCTAGTTGCAGTTTTTGTAACCAGTCAACTCCCTGTATTCTGAATGCCGAAATAAACTCGACAGTGACAGCACACAGCTCTATTGAGCCTATGGTTCCCATGGTATCACAAGACATGGCTTTTGTAAACCAACGATGAAGGACACGACACCCTTGCCGACGTCGGTTGCCAGAACAGTAGATGAGACATGCATGTTTCAGTTGCCCTGGTTTCTATTTCCAGTACCAGCAGCGAATTTGGTGCGCGGACGACCACTGGCAGCAGGGAAGGAATTGTCATGTCGCGGCTTGCGAAGAGGAGATGGATGCAGGTGCGTGGGTAGATAAGAGTAGGCTGTAGGCGTACCACTCACTTTCCTGTCTTCTAGCTGGTTATTATTGTGAGTAGCAGCGGTAACACACTGACGACCCGATATACTTAAAGCAGAGGACCTGCCACATGGCCAGCACGGCAGCACCTGGTGGCCACCGGTGTTATCAACATAAGCTTTGTTTTGACTTGCTACTGTTTTGTACTAAATAACAGGCCTCATGATTTTCACTAGGCGCAATGAGGAATTGAACTCAAAGTGGAATCCTTGTCTCATCTATTTTCCAATAAAAAGAAGTGAAAATTTCTTTAAAAAAAAGCCGTGAAAAGAGTCTTGGTCAGGCTGTGTCAATCTCTTCTCGAGTATGTCGGCATTATTGTTTGTTCGTCATACTGTTATCTAGAGAATGCTCTCAAAAAAAGGACTGTTATTTGCTCTAAAAAAAAGGACTTTTGTCTAGAAAAGAGGATAGAGCTAAAGCAAACTGACCTGCATCCTATAATCTTCGTCTGCCCCAAAACGTCGAACACCTACCATGCGTTCAAGCCACTTTGTATAGTCTTCCACCGTCCAGCCCCTCAAAACGCGTGCTATCGTTGCTCCGCGCCACTACCCAGCGCCGCGGCTGCTCCGACTCCGGGCACGCCTCCATCGCCGTCTTCACCTGGCTGCTGCTCTGGAACCTCCGCATCGCCTCCTTCGTCTCGTCCTGCTCCGCCTCGTGCTTCTGGATCGCCTCGCTAACCACCGTCACGAACTTGTCCGCCACCGCGTCGTCCTCGACTGTGCCGGCGGCGGCGACCTTGCTGCTCGCGTTGAGCATCGATCGAGGCCCTTTCATCGGCGAGGTCATTGAGCGTCCTGACGCGGTCACGCGACCTGCTGTGGCAGAACGCGCGGCCAGCGCACTGCATGAGGCGCCTTGGCGACCACAGAGACTTGTAGTATCTAGTATGCCGCCGGAGTCGGCTTGGGCTTGTTGCTGCCACCCTGCCGCGGCTGCTGCTTGGTGCCTTGGTGGGCGTGATTGGCGGCGTGCCGGTGGGCGGGGACAAAATGATGCGGCCGAACGACGAGCACGGGCCTGGGTGGTGCGCGGGGTTCGAGCTGAACGCAATGGTGGGACCGCGAGCTCGTTCGTGCTCCGCGGCAGGGACCGTGACTGACGGCGCCATGTCCTGCTGCTTAAGGATCTGCCATGCCTGGTTAGGTCCAAGAGCTAATGTGCTTTCAACTTTGTGAAGCAGAGTACTCTGCAATCTGCACTGTCTTCAGAGTTTCCGGTTGCTCCAGACGTCTAACGTGAATTCCTCGGCAGTTTTTGGCTTTTGACTCATGGCACTTTCACTAACGATTTCTCCATAAGTACGATACGTCGACTGAGAGTAACACCGAAAAATCAACTGCAGGAGAACTACCATCGTGCTCCCGAGAAGAACTTTATCAGCACAGTTCAGATATACCGGCTACAGGGAAATAATAAATTGACAAGGCAGAGAAAGAAGCAAACTCCAAGGATCGTTGCGATGTAGATTGGCTCTCATGCCAAGCTATGCCCATCTTGGAAGAATTATGCACATTTTGGTTGCAGTGCACTGACAGAAAGAGCTCAAGTATCAAAATTCTTTTGTCATACAATACATGTAGCAACGGCAGATACACTAGTAGTAGTACTGAGTAAAGTATCAGCAGTGGAGCATGACATACACATCGGCCAGAATTGGCACAATCACAACACAAAATGCAGACATGCAGTTATTCAGATTACAAGTTGACAATAAACAAACAGAAATCCAAGCACATTGCATAACCAATCCAGAAACTCAAACTTGCCAGATTTTATAGAGAGTTACACACACTTGCACAAAAAAAGAGAGCGGAACAGTTGAAGAACAGTGAACAAGTCTTCCCATAGGGCCCAACAGAGAGGAAGCAAAGCATGCTATTTTTTTCCAACTTCATGAGCCTTTTCTTGATGACGTAGCATTGCTCTAGCCATTTCCATCCTCAAGATACAGTTTCTTTATGAACCACAAAGGATATAATTAGTTATGAGGCTAATAGCATCTAACATAGCACGAACAGGGAGGAACAGAGGGTCAATATGTAATAATATTTAAATTTCCATGCAATCACCATACCTTGCATATTTGTAGTTGTAAATGGTCATCACCATGTGTAGACTTCGAGGTCGTCTTCATGCAGCTGTCGGTGCTGCTGTTGAAGTCCAGGCAGCCAATGTGATGAGGAGATATCCTGCATATCCTCTGTCTGAAACAGCTGGTGCAAGTTGTGCAGCCTCTCAACGCACCTCAAGTTGGGACACAGCTGTACACGCAGCTCTCTCACTTGGGGAAGATTTGAGACCCTCTTCAGGCCTTCACAATCTACGATTACAAGGACCTCTGACAGGAAACAGAGGTTCTCCACCACCTTAAGGCTGTGCACATCTCTTAATTGGAGCTCCTTCAAGCTGGTGGCCTCCTGTCCAAGCTGTGGTGGGAGAGCTCTCAGCTTGGGGCAGAGGTTAAGTTCCAACTTCTTCAATCGTGGCAGCAGCTGCATCCTTGGAGGTGGGGCGTCCACCTTTTGATTTGCAACAACCTCATCCTCTGCTCCTTCCGTTCCTGCTGTTGTTGCTTCTTGTTTTTCTTCTTCGGCAACAAAGGACCACTCCTCCCAGTTGGGCATATCCAAGATGAGCAATGTTTCAAGCTTTAGGAAAGCTACTTCCGCTGTAGATCTGAGATTACCCACCCCAGAGCCAACAAATTCGGGTCCAATCTTGGAGACTGCAGTGGCTCCTACGATTCGCAGATATTTCAAGTTGGGGAGCTGACCGATTGGTGGAAGATGCACACATGATTTGCAGTCTATGAGCTTCAAGTAAATCAGTGAAGGCAAATGGGTAGCAGTATCTAGCCAGGTGGGAAACCTCCGACCAAAGAAATTGCAAAAAATGAGATCCTCCAAGTTATGTGCAGGGATTAGCAAATCAAAGGTTTTCTCGATATTGATTACAGCACGTTCGGAATATGGCTCATGTGTTTGTTCTGTGCAACATAGCCACAATTCTTTGAGATGTTTTTTGTCTGCTAGCAATGTATCTTTTCTTGGAGGAACTCCTCTTTCAAGTTTATTCATATTAAGCCTTCTCAACTGCCAAAGGGGATCCAATTCTTCTAGGTTCCATCCATCTTGCATTGTATCACTATTAACAGAGCTACCACCAATTGGAAATCCTTCTAAATCATTGAGAGACTTCAATTGACTTATCCCTTTAGGAACCTGGTTTATTGGTGTCTCATGAAGGCCCAGGCGTCTTAAATTGCATAACTTGGAGATCGCCAAAGGAAGACTATGCAAATTTGGACACCGCTGCAAGTTCAGTATTTGAAGGTATATGAGAGAACCAATTGACTCGGGAAGATAAGATATGTTGGTGCCATCAAAATCAAGTGACCGAAGGTGGATCAAAGTACCAATGGAGTCCGGAACATTTTGTATGATTGAACCATTTAAATTCAAAACTCGAATGCATGGAAGCCTTTTGAATATTGTATTTTCAACTCTTGCTGACTTGGTCCAAATGAGAAATGTTCGGGCTCTAATATCCTCTTTGCTCCCATTGGGGAGACTTATAGAATCACCATCACTAAAAATTGAAATGTGCCGTAGTTTGGACAAATTTTTATCTTCCAATGATTGTGGATGTCCACAAAAATATTCATCCCGCGACAAAGGTTGACCAAGCTGCCTTAAAAGGTCATGCATTTTACACAAATCATAATCAAAATATAGAGGGCTTGGATGAAGGAGATTCCTGTATATCAATTCATTATAATATTCTTTAGCTATATCCTCAAGAAGTTGCTCTCCTTGCTCCTGTACAAAACCTTCAGCAATCCAAAACCTTGTAAGATCCTCACGATACATTTCATGGTCTTCTGGATATAAGGAGCAAAATAGAAAGCATTGCTTCAAATGCCATGGAAGGTCATCATAACTCAAATACAGTGCCCCCCTTAGCTCAATGGGAAATTTGCTCATGGACCAAGCACTTTTGTTTATAAGTTGTCTCCACTGGTTCTCAGTTTTCTCTTTGGTTGCTAGAACACTAGCGGTAACCTTGATTGCAAGGGGAAGGCCACCACACATACGGATAATCTCATTCCCTAGACCTCTTAGATTTGCCACTTCAGCCTCTTCATTAATGTTCATAGTTTTCCATAGCAACTCCCATCCTGTGTCATCAGACATCAGTTCTACTCGATGAACATCATGCACACCAATTGCTCGTGCCACTATTTCATTACGAGTAGTGACAAGAATCATTGTTGCAGATGAAGTGTTTAATGGAGTTCTTAGTAGATTAGTCCATGCCTCATGCTTCCAGATGTCATCTAGCACAAGAAATACACTTTTGTTTTCAACTGATGCGGCAAGCTTTCTGCTAAGCTCTCCAGCAGTTTCATCTTGCTTATAGTCTACACCAATGTTTCGAAGAACTTCTTTCAAAAGGTTGTCTTCAGAGTACTCTTTAGAAACACATATCCATGCTTGCATGCTAAAAATGCCTTTTATTTTTTGGTGATTGTATACTTGTTGAGCCAAAGTTGTTTTTCCAACACCTCCTGTTCCAACAATTCCAATCTTGTATAACGTATTTTCTTTGTGTGCAATAATCAGTTCCACCAATCTTGTGCAGGCAAGAAAAGTTTCCTTTCCCACAAGGTTAGGCTCCACAAGCTCACTAGTTTTGATCTGTCTCACTACTAAATTGTCCACTTCAGGTTGCATATTCTTCAGCATTAAAAATCTTTCACCCAGCTTTGAAATCTTCTCAAGTTCAACATTAAATTTTTTTATTCGAACGGCAATTGCATGACGTCTTCGAATATTAGGAATGCAAGATAGACATGAGAAGCCTGTACACGAAGCAATCTTTTTCGATGATGAAGGATGGTCTGCTAGAAGTTTGCTTCCTTCTAATCTAGCCAAGTCAATTATATCATCAGCTTCATACATTGCATCTTTTAGATCTCCAAGCCAGTTGTTAACCGCTGACTCTTCTGTCCTCCTTTGCTCAGCATCATGAAGAAAACATTGTATTTGTTTCATTGTTCTCTGCATTTGTCTGAGCTCTTCTTTTACCCCTAGAATCATAACAGCCTTCTCTGTTATTATATCTTGCAACTTGTTGGCACAGGATCCAACAATAGCATCAAGTATGGTTGCCATCAGAGAAAATGATTGATTGAGATGCACCCAGAGGAACTTATTTTGCCGAATGGAAAACTTGCAGAGGTTTAGGCTGGCAGTAAAAGGGCTGGCAGTAAAGGAAAACAAATGTTAACATGTCATAAATATTGGACTAACTGGACAAATACAGTTACTGTAGAGAGATAAAAAATGTAAGTTGTATTTTATCTCCAATTTTAACTATGTCAATAAACTTGACCTTCGAATGTCTTCTTGTGGTCTCTTTTGCTGAGATGTAGGCATCAGCTTTGTGTATTGCATGTCAGAGTAGTGCAGTTAAAAATCTAAATATCTTTATATAGCTTTTAATAATTTATGCATTTTAGCAATCATGTGTTTAGGTGTCAAGAAATACCTTTTCAAATCAAACACAACAAAAATCCGCAAATACATGAAAAATGACATTTGCAAATGTATTGCATGGTAATGTACTGAAATGGTAGTTTAAGAAACACAGAGCATGCTATTTAGCATGACACAACAAAATGTCGAGTATTTCTCATGTACATGTTTTCCTCAACGTGGGCTTTGACCCTTTCCCATCAAGTTCCTCACTTTGCAAAAGCAATTTTTCACTTGGCGGTTGACTGTATCATAGGTAATGGGGAGTCGATTTTATTTTGGAAGGACAGGTAGCTGAATGCTAGAACCATTGAGGAACTAGCCCCAAACTTGATCAAAGCTACAACTTTGGTATTAATTATGTGAACATTCGAGGTTGTTTAAGAATTATAAATTTTGAATTTCAAAATCTATAAATTCTAAACATATCTTTGGGAATCTAAACGACTTTAAATAAACTTTTCAACTATAGAGTAGTAGATATACTGAGAACTATAACTTTGGTATATACCATATCAACATTAGAGATTGTTGGATAATTTCTAATGTCAAAATTCAAAATTTGTGACCTTACAACAATAATTTCGGGAACATGAATATTTTCAAATAAAAAAATTGGACCACAAATTAGTAGATTGTTTCGAGGGCAATTTTGATACAAAATGTGTCCTCACCCGAGTTCATATAAAAAAGTTATGAATTATTTTTTGTTAGAACTATTTATAGAGATGAGCATCTTCGGGCATCCGCCTCCGATTTACAATGATAATCGCGTAGAATGGCTGCCTCCAATTAATGTGTGTGAGCGTCTATATGACCTCATCTATATATGTATTGTGATTCATAAAAAAAGAAGCAAGTATATTCCTCATATTTCATCTTGGTTTTCTTTCTAGTGACCTCATCTGTCAAGCTGACAATAACGCCTAGTTCTCACGCTTAATTAATAAATTTTCAGTTGTACCTAGTTTTTTTTTATCAACCACACAAACTGTATATGTCTTTATAGTAGTGCAACCAATTCCAATGCAAACAATGAGTGTAGGCACAAGCACATACAATTCATGTACACCAGCTAGTAAAGAAAAAGCCTAAACTGCCATTCGAGAGCTCCCTTCTCGTCTTCTCCGTCGCGAGCCGCGAGGGGAACCCTATCCTCGCTCGCCGCCCGAGAGCTCCCCCACGGCGACGCCCGGGAGGACCCCCCCCGACCACCACATCCTCTTGTCCTCGCCTGCCGCCCCGTCCTCGCCCTCGAGTCCGCCGCCCGCCACGACGCCTTCTAGCGCAGCGCTGCCGACCTCCTCAACCACTCCGTCCCCACCGACGACGTCCTCTTCCTCGCCTGGACACGCCACCTCCTCGACGCCTTCCTTCTCTGCCTCGAGGAATTCCTGTCCCTATTCCTTGACCTCCTCGACCCCGCTCGACCGCCTCATCGCCGAAATCGTACGACCCGGCGCCCGTGGAGGTGCTGCTTGCCGCTGCCATCAGCTGCGGCTGCTGCTCCGCCTCGACGACTTGGAGGTACCCGGCGCTGCCGTTCGTGCCCGCCGCGGCGAACGAGGAGCTGGAAGCCCCGCCGCTGCCTGTGCATGCAAGCAAAGCAATTTTGCATTCTGTATTTTGGCATGCAACTAAAGGCCCCAAAAATCTGCATTTTCACATTCCTAAAGATTCTGCATTTTGTATTATGCATTCCAAATGGAACTAACTAAAAGATCCTGAATACCTAATAATATTCCTTGTGCTAGTAAAGTGTCGCACAACAAAACTGTTGGAAGATTTAAGATGCTCCATGGATTTTTAATTTTGACCCAAGTGGAAAAGCATGTTTAGCAAAGATATAGGTATTCGGGATCAAACCACCTTGAATAATTGCAGCCAAGGACAATTAGATCATCTGATACCCCAACAACAGTTCGCGTCAGCAGATCAACCAATTATGTGAGGAAGAGCATGAAGATGAATGAATCAATCAATTAATATGCCGCAATAGATTGAATAGAGATAGCCAATAAGCTTTTGCGACCCGCAAGCCATGTCTGGGAAAAAGTAGATAATATACTCAGAGGGGCAGTTCAATTTTTAGAAATCAAGTATAAATATGTCTACACATGACGTTCTATGCACATATAAGAGTACGAGAACACACCAGTTGCTACTCTGTACAGTGATCCGGAATCTTCCAGATGAGATCTTCCATGATCATACTTGGCTAGAATTTGCACTCACACAACAAACATGATTACTTTAAGCAGCAGCCTGAGGCGGTAAATTGGACAGAATTTGCACTGATATCCATCGTAAAATTATGTCAACGGACAGCGATACAGGCCTGCAGATGACATGCAATGTAGTATTTGAGAATTTCTTATGTCAAATTTTAAGTGTAGTAGTACTATTTTATAGAAAACCATGTGAAATTTATTTTCTTATAGTATTAATATTCCGCGAAAGGAATTGTCAGTTGCTGTCAAGTTAATATTTTTTCATGTTTGAGGAGTTCTTAAATAAATTTTTTATCCTAATGTATAATTTTACTTTGTCTATATGGTGGGACATGCATCGTGCCTACTTTTACTTAATAATATAGGAGTGTGTAGTTTCGAAAATATAATAGCATAATTTAGGGATATTTAGTTATTTTTCCATAGAAAGTTATTTTAGTATTTGTATGTAGATTTAAGAGATATTTAGAACCTTTTACTATGACCATGCTGAAAATTCAAATACAAAGTAAATAGTACTATATTGCATAGTATTTTGGATAACAACATATATTGGTAATTTGAATTCAACTTAGGAGTTACTTTTCATTATCATTCATAATAACAAAGGTGACTAATTTGTAAAACAATGTTAGCAGGTTTCATTGAATTACTTTTTATAATCACTTTATTGGTAATTCAAATAAAAATCGTGTGTTATTTTCAAGTGGATTTCGTAATGACATATTTGGGTTATTATATACTCCCTCCGTTCCAAATTGTAGTTCGTTTGATTTTTTTAACCCCAACTTTGACCACTCGTCTTATTTAAAAAATTTGTGCAATTATGGTTAAATTTAAGATCTTTTACTAGTAAAGCAAGCCATAACAAAAGAAATGATAATTGACATAAATTTTTAATTAAGACGAGTGGTCAAAGTTGAGATCAAAAAAGTCAAACGAACTACAATTTGAAACAGACTAGTACAATTTTGAGAGTTATTTTGAATTATATTTGATACTAATAGTGGTTGGTAATTTATATGTATTTATGCATTTATCATAATGGCAGAGGTGAGTATTTTTAGAAAATATATAGATTCAATGACTATTTGTAACGATTATGATTAAAGTATACAAAATTAGAGGTCGGCTATTTCTAATTATTTTCTATATCATCTAAGATTTTTGTTTTCTTCCGCGTCCAACAAGAACTAAAGTGAAAACTCAGTCAAAGCCTCTAAATAATAATAGCAAAGATGGAACAAGGAAATGCACCTATTGCTAGAACGGTAGAACTTGGAAGAGACACCATTACCTGCTGGCTATGCTGGCTATGTTGGCTATGTGAGCAAACAATTCTGTATGGTGCTCAAGCTCTTTGAAAGAATCCCAAGATGACATGCAAATGTTCGTGACAGAAAACCCTTCTTCCGATGCAACTAAGATGGCCACAAAATACCCGTTCTTCGTACTAACCCATTCCTCTCTAAATTGCAGGAACAGTTGCCATGCACCTTTAGCAGAGGAAACAGGGCAATGGAGGAGCAGTAAGAATAGCTCTGTATGGATCCGAAGCACTTTGAATGGAACAGTTGTATTCAAGATAGTAAAAAAACACCCGCCAGTACAAAACACAGAGCAATTTACCGTGATGAACTTGAAGGAGAGAATAATGATTAGTCAATCACCAGGAAAGAACCATATGGGACATGCTAGATCATTAAAGATAACCGCATCTATGGCCTTCTGAAAACACCCCCCGCTCTAATTGTGATTAGCTCTTCCTTGAATTGAGAGTAGAAAATTACTTGTAGTAGCAGTAGTAGATCAAGCCAATAGATGAGGAAGAGTTCTCAGCGATCACCACAAACTATTCCCCTGAAATCCTTCAAATGCTGATGCAGCATAAAGTGACAACTGAATTAGCCACGATCACCGAAGACTTGAAGGAATGCATGCATGAGCCACATCCTTATGTAATAACAATAACAACAAACTCAATGGTGGAAGGAACGCACCTCTTGGAATTCAGCCGAGATTTGTCCAAGCGAGATTTGCAGTCTCCCAAACTTCGTGGTGCTGGCCTCCCTCTCCTCTGTTTCTGCTGGATTTCTTGCGTAGGGGGGACGAAAAAGATGTGCGTGCATCTTATGTCTTCTGATGAAAAGCAAAAAAGGTTCATACGTCTCAGCGGAGCAAAGAATCCCTGGATGACACGCAAAGCAGCTCCAGCGACAGGATTCTCCCCTAGATGCTTGCAGCTTTGATGAAACTTTGGAGTATGAAACGATGATGGAATCAGTAATGATGCATACAAGCAAAGCACCTTATTTTTTTTTATTTCCCCTTTGGCTTTTGATCTGGAGGAGGTGGGCGCCAAAGGAGAGCAAGCCTGGGTAAGCCCCAAAGGCCAAAGGCAAGCAGGACGTTTTATCGGTAACAGCCAACAGGCAGCAGGCTTGATTTGATTCACTAAACGTGACCCAGTGGATGCACGTGGCTCAGGCTGCCCTGTTTCCAAGGGTTTAGTGTGCACTCATGTCCTGTTTATAGAATATTTATTTATCATTTTGAAAGAATATCCACAGAGTAGTGTGCACTCATGTGGAAGCTAGTGTGAGCAGCAAGCAGAGTTTTTTTTTTTTTTTTTCGAAAGATCTGCAGCAAGCAGAGTTGGACAGTTCGTAGATAACGGAGATGCTGCTGGAGAACACTGAGTTTCAAACGATGTTTAGACAGAATGGCGGCTACTACGTATCTGACGAGTGACGACTCAAACCTATTTAATGCTTAATTTGTACTGGAAATCTAATTTCACCATCGGAAACTGAATTGCACTGGATGGATCGCACGAGCATGTCGACACAGTGGAGCTCGACAGCCAACGTGGAGATTGCTTCGCTGCCCGAGAGTGCCGGCAGTCTCGGCGCTGGGCAACCGACAGCCGAGGCCTAGTAAATAGCTGAGAGCCTTGCCAATGGACGTTTGCATCAGTGTGACCAACAGACGGACGATTCCTCATGCCATGCCTGGTTGGCTCTAAGAGCTTCTTTGTGAAGCAGAGCACTCTGCAATCTGCACTGTTTTCAGAGTTTTCAGTTGCTCTAGACGTGTCACGTGAATTCCTCACAGTTTTTCGCTTTTGGTCAGGACACTTTTACTAACGTTTTTTCCATAAGTGCGAACCGTCAATACAGAGTAACACAGAAAAAATCAACTGCAGGGATACTCTCGGAAAATAATAACACAGTTTAGATAGGGGACCGGCTACCAGAAAATAATAAGTTGACATGTAGAGAAAGAAGCGAACTCTCGGAGGAGCCACGTCAACCCATCCTGAAGGAATTATGCACATTTTGATTGCAGAGCACTGACAGAAAGAGCTCAAGCATCAGAATTCTTTTATCAGACATGTAGCGACGACAAACACACTAGTGCTGAGCAAAGTATCAGCATTGGGCACACATCAGCCCGACTGGCACAATCACAAGACCAGATGCAGTTATTCTTATTCGGATTACAAATTGACAATGAAATCCAAGCACATTGCATAACCAATCGAGAAACTCAAGCATGCCAGATTTTATTGAGAGTTACTAGACACACTTGCACAAAAAAGATAGCAAAACACTTGAAGAAAAACAAGTCGTCCGATAGGGCCCAGCAGAGAGGAAGCAAAACATACTATTTTCCCACCTTCATGAGCCTTTCTTGATGACGTAGCATAGCTCTAGTCATTTCCATCCTCAAGGTGCAGTACCTTTATGAACCAAATGGAAACAGCAAGTTAAGAGGCCAATAGCACCAACAGGGAGGAACAGAGGAACAAGGACAATATGTAATAATATTTAAATACCCATCCACCCATCATACCTTGCATATTCGTAGATTTATATGATCATCACCAAGTCCAAGTGTAGACTTCTAGGTCCTCTTTGTGCAGCTGTCGATGCTGCTCTTGGAGTCCAGGAAGCCAATGTGATGAGGAGATATCCTCTGTCTGAAACAGCTGGTGCAAGCTGTCCAACCTCTCAACACACCTCAAGTTTGGACACAGCTGTACACGCAGTTGTCTGACTTGCCGAAGATTTGAGACCCTCCCTAGGCCTTCACAATGTGCGATTACAAGGAACTCTGAGAGGAAACGGAGGTTCTCCACCACCTTAAGGCTATGCACCTCTCTTAATTGGAGCTCCTTCAAGCTATAGGCCTCCTGTCCAAGCTCGGGTGGGAGAGCTCTCAGCTTGGGGCAGCGGTCCAATTCCAAATTCTTCAATCGTGGCAACAGCTGCATCCTTGGAGGTGGGGCGTCCCCCTTTTGATTTGCAACATCCTCATCCTCTGTTCCTTCCATTCCTGCTGTTGTTGCTTCTTGTTTTTGTTCTTCGGCAACAAAGGACCACTCCTCCCAGTTGGGCATATCCCAGATGACCAATGTTTTAAGCTTAGGAAAAGCTACTGCTTCTGTAGATTGGAGATTACCTACCCCAGAGCCAACAAATTCAGGCCCAATCTTGTTGACTGCAGTGGCTCCTATGATTCTTAGATATTTCAAGTTAGGGAGCTGATCAATTGGTGGAAGGTGCACACATGATTTGCAGTCTATGAGCTGTAAGTATATCAATTGGTGGAAGGTGCACACATGATTTGCAGTCTATGAGCTGTAAGTATATCAATTGGTGGAAGGTGCACACATGATTTGCAGTCTATGAGCTGTAAGTATATCGGTGAAGGAAAATGGGTAGCAGTATCTAGCTAGGTGGGAAACCTCCGACCAAAGAAATTTTCAAAACTCAGATTCTCCAGGTTGTGTGCAGAGATTAACAAATCAAAAGTTTTCTCAATATTGATTACAACATCTTCAGAATATGGCTCATGTGTCTGTTTAGTGAAACATAGGAATAATTGTCTGAGATGTTTTTTGTTTGAAAGCAATGTATCTTTACTAGGAGCAACTGCTCTTTCCAGTTTGATCATATGAAGCCTTCTCAACGCCAAAGGGGATCCAATTCTTCTAGGTTCCATCCATCTTGTATTCTATCACTATTAAGACTCCTACCACCAACTGGAAATCCACCTAAATCATTGAGAGACTTCAATTCACTTATTCCTTTTGGAACCTGATTTATTGGTGTTCCATCAAGGCCCAGGCGTCTTAAATTGCATAATTTGGAGATGGCCAAAGGAAGCCTGTGCAAATTTGGACACCTCTGCAAGTTTAGTATTTGAAGGTATATGAGAGAACCAATTGACTCAGAAAGATCGATATGTCGGTCCCATCAAAATCTAGTAACCGAAGTGGATGAAAGTCCCAATAGAATTCGGAACATTTTGTACAATTGAACTAGTCAAATCCAAAACTCGAATGCATTGAAGTCTTTTGAATATTGTATTTTCAACTCTTGCTGACCTAGTCCAACGAATAAGCAACGTTCGGGCTCTAATATTCTCATTATTCCCATTGGAGAGATTTAGAGAATCACTCGTCAAAAAATTGAAATGTGTCGTAGTTTGCATAAACTTTTTCCTCCAATGATTGTGGATCTCCACAAAAATATTCACCCTGCGACAAATGTTGACCGAGCTGCCTTAACAGGTCATGCATTTTGCACCAATGATAATCAACGTAATTAGGGTCTGGATGAAGGAGGTTCCTGTATATCAATTCACAGTAATACTCGTTAGCTATATTCTCAAGAAGTTGCTCTCCTTGCTGCTCAACAAAACCTTCAGCAACCCAATACCTTATAAGATCATCACGAGACATGTTACAATCTTCTGGATATAAGGAACAAAATAGAAAGCATTGCTTTAAATGCCATGGTAGATCATCATAACTCAAATATAATGCTCCTCCGAGCTCAATGGGAACATTGCTCATGGACCTAGCAGATCAGTTTAAAAGTTGTCTCCATTGGTTCTCGCTTTTCTCTTTGGTTGCAAGAACACTAGCAGTAACCTTGATTGCGAGGGAAGGCCACCGCACATACGGACAATCTTATTCCCCATACCCCTTAGATTTGCCACCTTATTCTCTTCAGTAATGTTTAAGCTTTTCCACAACAACTCCCATCCTGTATCATCAGACATCAGTTCCACTCGATGAACATGTTGCACACCAATTGCTTGTGCCACTGTATCATTACGTGTAGTCAGAACAATTACTGATATAGCTGAAGTGTTCAATGGAGTTCTTAGTAGATTAGTCCAAGCCTCATGTTTCCAAATGTCATCTAGCACAAGAAATACACTTCTATTTTGAACTGCTGTTGCAAGCTTTGTGCTAAGTTCTCCAACAGTTTCATCTTGCTTATAATCTACACCAATGTTCCGAAGAACTTCTTTCAAAAGTGTGTCATCAGAGTACTCTTTAGAAACACAAATCCATGCTTGTATGCTAAAAGTTCCTTTTATTTCTTGGTGATTATATACTTTTTGAGCCAAAGTTGTTTTCCCAACACCACCTGTTCCAACAATGCCAATCTTGTATGACTTGTTTTCTTTATGTGCAAGAACCAGCTCCACCAATCTTGTGCAAGCACGAAAAGTTTCCTTTCCTATAAGGTTTGGCTCCACAAGCTCAGAAGTTTTGATCTGCCTCACTACTGAATTCTCTTCTTTAGGTAGCATATTCTTCAGCATTAAATATCTTTCACCTAACTTTGAAATCTTCTCAAGTTCAGCATTGAATTTTTTTATTCGGACAGCAATTGCATGACGCCTTTGAATATTAGGAATGCAAGATAGAAATGAGAAACCTGTACATGAAGGAATGCTTTTAGATGATGAAGGACTGTCTGCAAGTAGTTTGCTTCCTTCTAGTCTAGCCAAGTCAATTATATCATCGGCTTCATACATTGCATCTTTTAGATCTCCAAGCCAGTTGTTAACTGCAGACTCTCTTGTCCTTCTTTGCTCGGCATCATGGAGAAAGCATTGTATTTGTTTCATTGTTCTCTGCATTTGTCTGAGCTCGTCTTTTACCCCCTAGAATCATAATAGCCTTCTCTGTTATCATATCTTGCAACTTCTTGGCACATGATCCAATAATAGGATCAAGTATTGTGGCCATAATTAGACAGAATTGATACAAAGAATAGAGAACAGAGGACTCTCAGTCTCAGTTGATGACACTACTGACAACTGTTAAAAGTTGAGAGAATGAAAGCCTGATTGAATCAATATTGTGGGCGGGTTCCTTCCTTTGTGCGCATAAGACCTGAGATATTCGGTCTCCAGACAATTATAAGAGCAGCCAAACACTGGAATTTGAGGATAGTAAATGCCAAAGCCAAATCTAGGGCCCCAATTCCCACATCCAAACAGGCACTAAGTCAAATATTTTCCAGAGTAATCACCACTAGTCAATCCGAGATATTAGAACTAGGATGCAAGTTTTTTTTTTATCCCAACTAGATGTTGTCCAGAAGAAACTGGTGCTCTGTCAAGCATCAAACTTCCAGAATCTCTGTATGATCAGCATGTGCAAATATAGCATGTTTTAGGAGCAAATGAAGAATGACACCATAACTATTTCTTGAATAACTTGATCCCCTGGAGCTTCTCATAGTAATCAACATTCGATATGCATCTGTGAGCTAGAGGAACTGACAGCAGAGTGATCCGGATGTAGACCAAAGTATGTGTTTATGCGGCTTTTTTGTCTGAGAAGAAAAAGGAATGAACTGAGAGAACCATAGGAAGAAGTCTGAAACCTTTGCGGACCAACTGAGTTAAGTTTTGCTTACCAAGCTGAAAAGGATGCATAGAACCAGGAGAGGTGTCAGAAGGTGAAACTGAAACCTAAAACAGCACGTACTGAATCATGCTTTCCGTTCCTCCTCTCAGTTGCATAATTTCTGAAGCAGGAAAGTCTTGCAGAAATAAATGTACTGGTTCACCGATATTTCCCCATTCTTGCATTAGTGGAGAGTATCGTTTTAATCTTAACCAAGAAGGAAAAGAGTCTGATAATAAGAACCCATACTAATCGTCTTTGCAGGAGCAGTTTGTTTAGATCAGAACCCGTGACTACGTTTAATATCTTCAAGAGTAAAGAAAATAGACAACTGGGGATAATCAGTCGGTAACCAGAAGAGAACGAAAACCAACAGATCACACGGCAACTCCTGCAAAGAGTGGGAACAAGTAGAACAGCTTAGCAGGTTAAATGGCTGCTTGGTTGATCAATACCTATGACAAGAACAACTTAGCATGTAATTGATTAACACGAAGAATTACCACTAAAAAGGAATTTTAAGAGCTAGCTGAGCACGTGACAATTAGGAAGGCAGTGAACCGAGTGCTGCATAAGGAGATCTCAGTGCAAATTGTTTTGCTCTCCTACAGAAATGGTTACAGTGTTCTGAATCAAAGCTTCTGCTCTCTCTCTCTCTCTCTCTCTCTCTCTCTCTCTCTCTCTCTCTCTCTCTCTCTCTCTCTCTCTCTCTCTCTCTCTTTGCATCACCAAGCAAGCGCTACAAGAAAATGAAAGGAGGATATCAGAACATCATATTATTAGTGGAGGCTATAAAGCTTTGCATAGACAACAACATACCTTGGAGACGGCAGAGCCGGCGCACTAACTGACGTGCTGTCGATGGTGTTGAAACGAACTTGCACACCGAACAGGATTTCTTGGACAACCAGCTAGGTCCAACAGAAATGGTGCAAATCACTAAATCAGTCATGATAGTTGAGAGAAAGATGAAACAAATCTTGGACGATTGAAAACGCCAAAGCAAATGACGTACCGAGAATTATACTGAAAGGATGCAGAAAGAGAAGCGCCAAAGAGCAGTCTCTGTTTCTATGGAAACACACTCTGTCTTCCTCCCTCCACTTATTGGCACCAAAGCAAAACAAGGGATGGACAGGACACTGCAGAGTTAATTCGGCACAACTAACTCCGTACATATCATTGATGCAGAGGCCGGTGTATTATCGGACATCCAGATTCTAATCACCCAGTGAGGGCGGACGACTTGACTCAGCTGCCGCGATGGTGATAGTCTTCTCGTACCACATTGCTGTACACGACTGCCTGCATTATTGTCCTCGGGACCAAGTAGAGGATGAAAATGATTAGACTTGAGTCTACGAATCTGTTTAGAGAAGCCAAGTCCATATATGAAACTTGGCCATCCTGTGACATCTGTATGCGAAACAGACTGCCGGGACCAATAATCAAATCATGAAACTGACTTGGGGTTAAGTCTCTGAAGCTGAAAGCAATGTCGGTGACTGTTCGACGCATGCATGCACCCTCCTGATGCCGCCGCCCCTATCAGAGTTTAAGAACGGGCAACAAGTCTATGAAATGCTATAAAAGCTGATGGCTCCATGACAGCAGTAGGACACTGGACACCTACCTTCCTATGGACCGAGTCCAAACTGTAGTTTTCATCGCCATTAGTAACCGATCGAGACATTTCGGAAATGGGAGAATTGGTCTCATAGCATCGAAAGATCGCCGTCTCCGGAAAATACCATCGAAATTTTGCTGCTCCGTGAAATACCATCGAAAGAGTGCAACCTCACCTGAATATAGCATTCCGTCACATTTGGAGCAAACGTCGTCGCCTCCGTCAAGCTCCTCCCCTTCTCCCCTTGCTCCTCCTCCCGCTGCCTGCCTGCCTCTGCCCCGCGTTGCTCTCCTCCTCGACGCAGCGCCGCACACGACGCCGAGCACGACGCAGCGCCGCGCTTCAGGCCGCCGGCGCGCGAGCCACGCTAGCCGGCGCGGCCCCTTCTGCTCCGGCGCCGCAGCTTCCCCGCGCGCTCGCGCCACGCGTGGCCCGCTCTAGCGTCCCGTGCGTCCCGTGCGGCCCATGAGCACCCGCCGTCGCGGCCTCTGCTCCTCTGCTCCCGTCCGCCAGCGCCGCCGCTGCTCCCGCTGCCGGGGCGGCCCCTTCTGCTCCCGCTCGCGGGCGGGCCAGCTGCTCGCGCGGAGCTCGCCGGCGCTGAGGCTGAGTTTGTCGTTTCCATATCTCGTCTGCAGTTCCCGTGCGCCGTCATCAGCGGAGTCGTTCGCGCGGAGCTCGTCGGCGCTGAGGCTGAGCTGCTCGCGCGGCCGCCGGTCGGAGCTCGCTGGCGCGGCCGCCGGCGCGGAGCTGCTCCCGTTGCCGCCGTGGAGAGCTCGCGCGCTGTTGACGGGAGCTCGAGCGGCTGCCCAGCATCCTCGCGCGCCCGATGCAGACGCGTGCAGCCGCCGCCGGGAGCTCGCACGGGCGCAGCTGCAGGGACCTCGGCGGGCGCCGCACGCTCGCGCGCCGCCGCCGCCAGGAGCTCGCGCGGCCGCCCAGCATGGCCGCAGGTGCGTTTGCTCGCCGAGGATGTGGGGGTGAGGGAGCAGAAAGGGGCCGCGCGGCGAGCGGGAGCAGCGGCCGCGCTCGCGGACGGGAGCAGAGAAGCAGAGGCCGCGACGGCGGACGCGCCGCGAGCAGGAAGGCCCACAGACGAGCGGGACCGGGCGACGACACAGCGAGATGAGCCGCGCCGGCAGCAGCAGCTCGATGGCAGGGACGAGAAGCTCGACGGTGCTTGCTCCAAACGTGACGGAATGCTATATCCAGGTGACATCGCACTCTTTCGATGGTATTTCACGGAGCAGCAAAATTTCGATGGTATTTTCCGGAGACGGCGATCTTTCGATGCTATGAGACCAATTCTCCCTTCGGAAATATAGCTTGATCAACTATTGTCGAATGGCGACCGTTGTCATGGGAATACGCTATCCCCTCTGGGTAAGGCTAGATGAGGCTGCAAAACTGAAACAGATTGGCAACCGGAGTATAGAGTACAGTAGGCATGGCCAGATAGGCTTCGAGGCCACCGTCGTGTCCGAGATCGGCCCATGGGCCCAAGCAAATAGCGAGCAGCATCTTTGGTTGTTGCGGTTGCGGTTTTCGATCAGAGCCTGGCGTGGATTTGAGGCCCGGGATGGGGCGCTTCAGCCCGAGGCCCGGCCCAAGTTTTCATCTGAAAGACGCGGCCCATGTTTTTGGCCCACGAGAGGCATCCCGCAGGCCTCTCCAGCTCTCGACAACAGTCCGCCGCTCGCGACCCCCGACGGCGATGCAGCGGCGCTTCTCTGCTACTCCGCCTTGGTCCGCCGCCCTCCGGGCGTCCGGCCTCCGCGGGTGCGCTGCGCCGCCGCTCCTGTCGGCTCAAGTCGCTACCGGCCTCCAGTTCATCCTCCTCTGCCTCTCCATGGTGGCCGCGGCCTGACACCGTGCCTGGAAGCTAGCCGGCCGGCTCAAGGCAGTGCCTGGAAGCGACGCTCCACCGCAGGGCCGCGGGGCATTGTGGCAGTGCATCGGTGCGGCACCGCCTCGTGCCCCGGTGCCACCGGCGTGGCCTTGCAGACTGCACAGCACAGGTAATAAGATTACGGCCCTGCTTGTTGATTTCCAATGTTTCCATGAATGGCAATGTCTGGGTCCTATGATTGGATAACAAGGTGTGAAATTGTTAGGCAATATATATCAGTCTTTTCGTTATCCAATGCCTTTTTATTTGGTAATTTTCTATCCACAGTGTGATATATTGCTTTAGCACTTTGAACTGATACTGTCATTCTATTATGGACACCCTATATGATGCGAATGTAGATGGCTTGTCAAGTCCACAAATCCTAATGACAGGGGGGAAACAGTGCACAGGTAGTTGAAAGCAGGGTAAATAAACATGTAACAAAATTTTCCCCAACTCGGTGGTGACATTAGGATTAGTTCAACACGCAATTTCGTATATTTCCCCAATTCGGTCAGACAAAACCAGTTCAATGTGCAGGAAGTAAACAAATCAAACAAAGTTGACTTGTGCGTCCTAACCTCCCCTAGTGGCAACACCACAGCAGGGAAGGGGTTGTGATGTCGCGGCTTCTGAAGAGGAGATGGAGGCAGTGTGTCGGTCGATAAGAGTAGAGATACCACTCACATTCCTGTCTTCTGGCTGCTTATTATGTGAGTAGCAATGGTAACTTACTGACGACCCGATATGCTTGAAGCAGAGGACCTGCCACATGGCCAGCACCTGGTGGCCACCGTTGTAATCAACATGAGCTTTTGCCTGTTAGTGTTTTGTACTAGATAACAGGCCTCGTGGGCTTTCCTAGACGCAACAAGGAATTGAGCTCAAAGTGGAATCCTTGTCTCATATATTTTGTAATGAAAGCCGTGAAAACTTCCATAAAAAAAAGCCATGAAAGTCTGAGCCAAATGCTTAAAGAGGAGTCTTGATCAGGCTGACAGTCTCTTCTTAAGTCAGGCATATATTGTTTGTTGGTCATACTATTATCTAGAGAATGATCTAAAACTCTAAAAAAGAACTGTTATCTAGAGGGGAGGGTAGAGCTAAAGCAAGCTGACCTGCATCCTATAATCTTCGTATGCTCCAAAAAGTCGAAAACCTACCGTGCGTTCAATCCACCTTGTATAGTCTTCCACCCTGCCGCCCCTCAAAACGCGTGCTGTCGTTGCTCCACGCCACTTCCCTGCGCCGCGGCTGCTCCGACTCCGACAGCGCCTCCATGGCCGTCTTCACCCGGCTGCTGCCCTGGAACCTCCGCATCGCCTCCTTCGTCTCGTCCTGCTCCGCCTCGTGCTTCTTGACCGCCTCGTTAACCACCGTCACGAACTTGTCTGCCACCGCGTCGTCCTCGATTGTGGCGGCATTGGGCGGCGGCGGCCTTGCTGCTGGCGTTGAGCACCGAGGCCCCTTCCTCAGCGAGGCCATTGGCCGTCCTGACGCGGCCACGCGACCTGCCGTGGCGGAAAGCGCGGGCAGCGCGCTGCATGAGGCGCCTTGGCGACCACAGCGACGCATAGTATGCCACGGCGGCCGCGGCTGCCGCCGGAGTCGGCGTGGGATTGTTGCTGCCGCCCTGCTGCTGCTTGGTGGGCGTGATCGGTGCTCGGTGGGCCGGAGCAGCAAGCAGAGTTGGACAGTTCGTGGATAACGGTGTCGCTGCTTCAGAGGGAACAGAGTTTCAGCGGATTTTCTGACGACTCGAACCCATGTGCACGGAAATTTAATTTCATGATAGAAAACTAAATTGCATTGGATGGATCGCACGAGCATGTTGACACCGTGGAGCTCGACAGTCAACGTGGAGATTGCTTCGCTGACCGAGAGCGCTGGCAGTCTCGGCACTGGGCAACTCACAGTCAATGGGCGTTGGATCAGTGTGAGCAACAGGCAGATTCCTCGTGCAATGCCTGGTTGGGTCCAAGAACTAATGCGCTTTCAACTTTGTGAAGCAGAGCACTCTGCAGTCTGCACTGTCTTCAGAGTTTTCAGTTGCTCCAGAGGTGTCACGTGAGTTGCTCACAGTTTTCGGTTTTTGATTGACTCAGGTAACTTTCACTGACGTTTTCTAAAAAAAAGTAACTTTCACTGATGTTTTCTCCATAAGTATGAACCGTCAAAAGAGAATAAAATAAAAAAACTCAACTGAAGGGGAACTACCATCGTGCTCCCCGGAAGAAGTTTATCAGCGCAGTTCAGATACCGGCTACTGGGAAATAATTAATTCTTCTATCAGACATGTAGCGACGACAGATACACTAATACTGAGCAGAGTTTCATCATTGGGCCATAACATACACATCAGCCCGACAGGCACAATCACATCAACAGATGCAGTTATTCAGAGTACAAGTTGATAAACTACAATAAAACCATGGTCATCTCATAACCAATCGAGAGAAACTCAAGTAGGCCTGATTTTGTTGACACGTACACATGCACAAAACAGATAGAAAAACACACTTGAAGAACAGTAAACAAGTCGTTCCATGGGGCCCAGGAGAGCGGACTCAAAGCATACTATTTTTCCCACTTCACGAGCTCATCTCTTGATAACGCAGCAAAGCTCTACTAGCCATTTCCATCCTCATGATACAGTACCTTCGTGAACCACAAAGCATATAGCTAGTTAAGAGGCCAATATAAAAAAAAAAAAAAAAACACGAAAAGGGAGGAACAGAGGGACAATATGAAATAGCAATATTCAAATATCCACCCAGTCATCATACCTTGCATATTCGTAGCTGTAAATGATCATGACCACGTATAGACTTCCAGGTCCTCTTCGTGCAGCTGTTGATGCTTTTCTTGGAGTCCAGGCCGCCAATGTGATGAGGAGATATCCTGCATGTCCTCGGTTTGGAACAGCTGGTGCAAGTTGTCAAGCCTCTCAACACACCTCAAGTTGGGACACATATGTATACGCAGCTGTCTCACTTGGGGAAGATTTGAGACCCTCTCTAGGCATTCACAATCTGAGATTACAAGGACCTCTGACAGGAAACAGAGGTTCTCCACCACCTTAAGGCTGTGCACATCTCTTAATTGGACCTCCTTCAAGCTGTTAGCCTCCTGTCCAAGCTGCGGTGGGAGAGCTCTCAACTTGGGGCAGCCGCCAAGTAGCAACTTCTTCAGTCGTGGCAGCAGTTGCATCCTTGGAGGTGGGGCGTCCCCCTTTTGATTTGCAACAGCCACATCCTCTGCACCTTCCGTGCCTGCCGTTGTTCCTTCTTGTTTTCCTTCAGCAACAAAGGACCACTCCTTCCAGTTGGGCATATCTTGGATGACCAATGTTTCAAGCCTTGGGAAAGCTACTGCCTCTGTAGATCTGAGATTACCCACCCCAGAGCCAACAAATTCGGGTCCAATCTTGGTGACTGCAGTGGCTCTGTCGATTTTCAGATATTTCAAGTTGGGGAGCTGACCAACTGGTGGAAGGTGCACACATGATTTGCAATTTAGGAGCTGCAAATATGTCAGTGAAGGCAAATGGGTGGTAGTGTCTAGCCAAGTGGGAAACCTCTGACCAAAGAAATTTGTAAAATAGAGATCCTCTAGGTTGCTTGCAGGGATTAGCAAATCAAAGGTTTTCTCAATATTGGATACAGAACTTACACAATATGGCTCGTCTCTACTCTGAGTGCAGCATAGAGATAACCTTTTGAGATGCCCTTTGTTCTTTAACAGCGAATCGAACTACAAGGACCTGCTCTTTCGAGATTAATCAACTCAAGGCTCCTCAACTGCATAAGGGGGGCCAATTCTTCCAGGTTCCATCCATCTTGCATTCTAGTTGTATTAGCATTGCCACCACCAATGGGAAAACCTCCCAAATCATTGAGAGACTTTAATCTGCTTATTCCTTTTGGAACTTGGTTTATTGGTGTGTTATTGAGACCAAGACGCCTTAGGCTGCATAATTGAGTGGCTGCTAAAGGAAGGTTGTGCAAGTTGTAACAGTACTGCAAGTTCAATACCTGAAGATTTTTTAATGAACCAATGGACTCGGAAGGCAAGTTATACCGCTACCCGAAGATCGAACAAACGCAGATGAATCAAACTTCCAATATAGTTCGGAATTATTTTTATGTTTGACCCTCGAGATCCGAACATGGACATATAGAAATCTTTTGAACATTGAAGGTTCAATCGTAAGTGACTTGTCACAGAAACTTATTATAGTTCTCACTTTGAATTGTTCATTATCAAGACTTGGCAAAATGACCTCTTCCTTGTCGGCTAAAAATGACACACGTCGCAGCTTTAGATACAATTGTACCCTCCAGACGCTGTGGGTCTCCATGGAAACAATCCTCCTTTGATATATAAAGAGCAAGTTGCCTTAATAAATCATGCATTTTGCACCATTCTTGGTCAACATATAATTGTTCTGGTATGAGGAGGTTCCTTGATATCAACTCGTAGTAGTACTCTTCTGCTGTTTCTTCTAATAGTTGGTTCTCTGTCTTCTCTATAAATCCTTTAGCAACCCAAGAGGTAACAAGATGATCACGTTGCATTAACCAATCTTCTGGATATAAAGCACAATAAAGGAAACATTGCTTCAAGTTTTGTGGCAGCTGGTCATAACTAATGTACAGCGCACCTCTTAGTTCAGCAGGGAGCTTATTGATAGACCAAGCATCACTGTTTAGAATCTTCTGCCATTCATTCTCCGTTGTCTCTTTCGATGACAGGACACTAGCCATAACCCTAATTGCAAGAGGAAGGCCACTACATTTCTGGACAATCTGAATTCCAGTATCATGCAAGTTATGCACTTCTTTCTCATCAGAGATATTCATACTCTTCCAGAGAAGCTCCCATCCTACTTCCTCGGACAACAATTCAACTCGGTGCATATGTCGAACCCCAATTGCCTTTGCAACAGTATCATGTCGAGTTGTTACTAAAATTGTTACATGAGCTGCAGCATCAAGTGGAGTTCTTAGCAAATTGGTCCATACATCAGAATCCCACAAGTCATCCAACACAAGCAAAATGCTCTTTCCTTCAATGGCTTCTGCAAGTTTGCCTTTGAGCTCTCCTACACTTTCACCTTGCTCTTGGGGCCCCACAATATTTCGAAGTAATTCTTTCAACAGAGCAACTTGAGAGTATTGTTGAGAAACACAAATCCATGCATGTTTCTCAAAGTTGCCTTTAAGTCTTTGATCATTGTAAATTTTTTGAGCTAGTGTAGTCTTTCCAACTCCTCCTGTTCCAACAATACCTACCTTGTAAGCCTTATTATCTTCCCTATGGTCCACCACCAAGCCTACTAATGTCCTGGTAGCATGAATAATCTCCTTTCCCACAACATTTGGTTCGACAAGGTGAGATGTTTTTCTATGATCTGAAATATTGGCAGGAGGTTCTGTTTCAAACTTGAATTTTGTACCTAAGTCTGCAATCTTCTCTATTCTCTTGTTGAGGCTTCGATCTGTATAGCAATCTCACGACGTGTGCAAATATTGGAAACACATGAGATAAGTGGAAAACCATTGCATGCAGACAATTTGTTGGATGATGATGAAAAGTTTTCTCCTAGTAGCTTGCTTGCTTTAAACCTTGCCAAGTCAATAATATTGTCAGCATCATACATTGCATCTTTCATCTCACCAACCCAATTGATCACTGACAAGTCCTCAATCCTTCTGCGATCAGCATCTTTGAGAAAACACTGTATGTGTGTCATTGTTTGCTGCAGGTCACTAAGCTCTTGTTTAACACCCAGTACTTGTATTACTTCACTTGTAATAATTTCTTCGAGCTTTTTGATGCATGATCCCGGAAAAGCAGATAATATGGTCGCCATTAGGTTAATCCTAGAAGTACCAGCTGTGGAAAAGAGTATTTTTACATACAAAATTAGTAGTAATCATCTCGCAGAAGCAGTCGTCTCTTATTGTTATTTTAAACAACTCCAGTAGATATTATTCCTAGAATAAAATCAAGTGCATGAAGATAGAAAATAAATTACTGAAGAATAATATCAATCGATCACACTTTGACACAACAAATCCTGGAAAAAGCGGGGACAACTAAGATTAGTTCACAGCCATTGATGATCAACACCAGTCCCCCGCTCTGCTGTTGCTCCAGTCCGCGCAGGACAGAGCAGTTCCCCCTCTTCGCACCAATCGCACATTCGCACCCCGCACAGAGACCAAGCCTCGTCCACTCGTGACCCACTCTCCACTCCACACTGCCCATCACCCGGTCCTAGCGTACGTGGCCGCCTCTTCGCGTGAACATGCCACGTGAGGACCGAGCAAGTGCAATCCAGGCTTACCCGACCCCGCTCCACACCCATCGCCGTGCCTGGTCAGTCACGACCATTCCTTGCACCCACATTGCGCACCGCTCTAGCTCCCGCACAGCGCACAACCATCCCTTCCCGCGCGCCTCTTCCCCATATGCGCACAACTCGCACCGTCTGATCCCTCCTTCTCTGCTCCGCGCAGCGCTCTCTTCCTATGCGCTCGGTCGGTCGAGGGGCGGAGCCAGGATCTAGACATACGGGGGGGCCATAGAATCGTGAAGTATAAAAAAAGTATCGAAATAACAAAATAATCATATATGTAACTAGCCGATACCCCCATGTTTCGCACAGAGCAGTTAATGTTAGGTTGTTAGTGCAATATAGGAAACACAATTCGCTACTGTTGGGTATGTTACTGTAGATGTAGATGGGATCCGTTACTAGGGTAGGCTTCATACTGTGGCGGTCTTGGTACTATTTTTTCGCGATCAGGGAATATAGCCCCTTTTTCATTAAGAGAAGTGAAGTATAAGTCAGCTACGAGAGAGCCCTCATAGCGCAAATTACCCACCACTAAGATAGTAGTGAGCAATCTGGAAGACAAATAGAAACAAAGAAACAAAGAAAGATACAATAGAAGAGCGACTGCTCTCAACACCGAGACCTACAGCTAGAACGACGACTGTGCTGGAAAAAATTGCCAATGCAATGGTATTCTACACCAAAGACCGAGCCGCGGTGGCAAAGTATCCACCTTGTGAGATCCACCATTTAGTAGCAGGGGCGGCAAAGCATCCGCCAACGAACCACGATGGCAAAGCATCCGTCCACGAGCCACGGCGGCAAAGCATCCGCCAACGAACCGATCGACCATGGCGGCAAAGCATCCGCCAACGAACCATAGACGGCCAAGCATCCATCGGGAGAGAAGAAAAGCGGCAAAGCATCCGCAAGCAACGACGCTGGCTAGGTCAAGGGCGGCAGAAGAAACCATTGCAGTGGGGTAAATGAGGCACAACCAGCATAGTAATGGACTTCCCCGGCAACCAACGACAGGACAAGAACCAAGGGCAGAGGGTAGTGGGTAGCGAGCTCCAGCAATGCTCCAACAATGCCTTTAAGAAGGGAGGTGACATCCGCAGACGCCAGCCAAGTTGGAAGAAGCACAAGAGCAGGACCTTCGTCCCAAGCCCGCGCTGGACGAAGAAGTTTCGGCGACGCCTCTAGCGAGGTAGGTGACGCACACTGCGTCACCGCCGCCGGCCCGGAACCAGGCCAGGTTTTCACCTAATTCTTGCCGCGGATGCAGCCCGCTCAAGGCACCCGAAGCGACGACCAGGAGGTCGAAGTTGCGGTACACGCAAAGCTGAAACAAACCAAACCACCAGAGCACTGGCAGGCAGTGCCTCAGGAAGCATAGGCCCGTAGAACCCCGTCGTTCCAACCGGCCAGCCAAGGCCGAAGTGAAAGGCGAGGCGGCACTGGCCACCCAGAGGGCGCCCCCGACGTCGCCAAGGCCACGCCGCGCACGGGGCTTACCACACGGCGGCACCGGGTGGCCGGAGAGGGGCGAGGCGGCGGCGCAGAGGTGGCCACCTGGAGGGCGGCCCCGTCTGCGCACCAAACGCGGGAGACAGGATCCGGCCGGGTGGCTCGCGGATCAGGGCCGCCGACTGGCGACACCACCGGAGAAGGCCGCCCCAGCCCCGTGGTGGCCGGATTTGGGCCGGATCCGTGTGCACCCCACCCCCGACCGCCAAGCATGAGGATCTGTCGAGGGAGGCCGGATCCGACCCCGCGGAGGCCGGATCCAGGCCGCCGGCCGCCGATTTCGCCGGAGGATGCCCGAGCTACAGGGTGGTGGAGGCTGTGGAGGGGGGAGGCGGGACAGCAGAGGAGGGCGGACGCAGGGGGAAGGCCTTTTTGAGCACCCCCTGCTGGCCGCCACCAACGGCAAGGAGGCACGGCGGCGGCGGCCCGGCCGGCGAGGGTAGGGGCGGAGCTTGCTGGCGGCGGGCGAGTGGCCCCCGAGTCGCCGCCCAGCGAGGGAGACGACACGAGGGAGAGACGAGTGGGACCCGCGGTTTTGGTACTATAGACGGAATGTGGTAGTTTTGGTACTATAGACAGAATCTGTTATTGTGGAGGGGTTCCATTACTTTGGACAAGATCCGTTACTGTTTACGATCATGATATGTTACTTAGTGGATCCGTTACTATGGACGAGATCCTTTATTGAGTTGGGTTATGTTTTATCTCTGGGATAAAGCCCCGGACTAACAATCCGCGATCAATCCTTCCATGACTGCTCCATGGCATGAGCGCCATAGCCATTGGGTACGATCGCACGTATGTTCCGATCAAGTTTGGCCAGAGCTCGAGCTTGCTTCATTGCCTCTGCCCAGAGCGCTCGAGGGCTCAGCAAAGCCTTGGCCCCAACCACGGAAGCCTAAGCCTAGTGACAACTCAATTCTAGACAAAGCTAGCAGCCGAGCCAACATCCCACTCCCTAATCATTGTATATCCCCCTGACTCACCGAGCGTCTAAGGACCAGGGCCTCGCTCCCTGACGCTGGCCCGACCGCAGAGCGCTATAAAGCACTCTTTGAACAGAGTTACACAGATGGCATGACACGATACAACAAACCATTCCACACTGGCTCCTATGTCGTGAGGTGTTTGGGCCCACTCGTTAGCCCCCGAACCAGGACACATTCACCACAACGAAGCCTCCAGAAGTTGCACTCAGTGGAGGCTGATGTAAAATCCCTAATAGTCCCAACCCAAAAATTGCAACTATCAAAAACATTTCCTAAAGACCCCAATTGTTTTCCGCATGCGCACAGTAGAAGCCACGCTAGTTGCACAAGTAGAACCCAATGTGGTAGATGTTTGAGCATTGTATTTAACCAAACCTTGAGTCTCTTCTTTTGGTTTTCATGTAATGCTTAACAACCCTAATCATCCCAAAATTGTTTTGCTTGTTGTGTGTGGTCCCAAGCCCTGGCTAGACCCTTAATCCCCTAAGGTTGACCTAGTTAGACCCTACTAGGTTTGTATATATCTATGTCATACATGTATACACATGTAAGGACTGGGAAGAATATAAATAGAAAAGGAGAAGAAATAGGAAAAAGGAAAAGGGAAAGAAGTCGAACTAGCTAGCCACCCTAGCCCTACGCCCACACCCACTCGAGCAGGCCAAATATGCCAAGGCCTAGTCAACCTCCTCCAGCGTGCGCAAGTGTGTTGTAAGACTCGCTTGTCATAACCTACCCTTAGGCCTCTCTTTTCTTTGCGCAAAGTAGAGCATTGGTGCCAGGTTGCCCACTCCCCTAGCTATCCGACCCCTGACTGTTGTCCATGGGTGCTTTGATCATGCCACTTCAATGATCCACCACGCGCACCCACCCTAGCTAGTGCTCGCGCATGCTAGCTGACGCACACCGGCCCCGTGCTGCTGTTGCGCTAGTTTGTTCCGAGTAACGCCCTAGACTGACCACTGCTCCAAATTGCTGCGCCAAGGCACCCAGTACCCTCGCCGAGAGCTCGAGATCACCCTACATGTGTACCTAATTCCCCACCATCCACCATGTACCATGGGCACTACCCCACTATAAGGACCCCCTATGGTTCCCTACCCATACTACTATCCAACCCCTCACACCATTGGTGGCTACCCAAACTACACACTCTCGAGGCTAAGAGAGAGGAGAGGGAAGAAGGAAGGAAGGAGGAGGACCGAGTCGTCAGAGTGCCGCATAGGTTGCTAGAGTTGAGGACACTACCCAAATCGACAACACCGATGAAGTGGCTCTCCTACACTGCACCGACTCTCCCCAGTCTTTCCTTGCCACTGATGACTGAACCGCTAACCTATCACCTTCACCACCAACGATGAGCCCCGAGCCCCTACTCAGTGTCGACGGCGTCGCGTTCTCCCAACTAGGAGGGCGCCATTTATTTCGATGTTGGCGTGATGAATTGCCACCTGGAGCTCCTCACAGTCAACCTTTGTCCTCACAAAGTGCCCATAGATATTGCACTTACGATATCTCCCTTTCCATCGTGGTGTTCCCATCGATGTGAGCCCCCCCCTGGAGTCGTGCGCTTCACCACCGGTGTGTGCCCCAGGCCTTTCCTTCTTCATATAACGGCTACGACCCTTGCCACCATATCCATATGGGGAATCTGATGAAACATGGTTCTTGCTTCTAGCTGCCCACTGCTCGGTAAGCAAGAGCTTCACAGTTTTCTTTGCGACCTGCTCCACCGAGGGCTCGAATCTATCCTTCGCCGCTCACAATTGACTGACCAGTTGTTTGATCATGAGCGTCTTCAGATCAATGAAGATCTCAATCACCACCACCACCACCACCTGATTATATTGCGACAGTATGACTATTCGGAACTTACTCACAACTCATGAGTCATCGACACTGGTTTCTCCAAGTCCCTTGAGATCAGTGGACAACTTCATGATTCTTATGGTGAAATCATCAGTAGTTTCTCCCGCCTTGAATGAGAGTCACAAATTTAGCCAGAAGCTTCTGGGCGTTCACCTCCTTGACGTGATCTACACCAAGAAGCATCGTCTTGACTGTCTCCCGTGCCTCCTTCATAGATTTCTTATTTAGGAGTATCGAGTGCATCTCCTGAGGCACACCATGGAGCATGGATCCTAGAGACAACCGATCCCGACGTCTCTACCGCGTTCACCTCCTTGACGTGATCTACACCAAGAAGCATCGTCTTGACTGTCTCCCGTGCCTCCTTCATAGATTTCTTATTTAGGAGTATCGAGTGCATCTCCTGAGGCACACCATGGAGCATGGATCCTAGAGACAACCGATCCCGACGTCTTTCCGACTTATCAGATTCAACTACATCCCATAGGAACATGTCGTCCATATTGCACTGGACATGCGATGACTACTCTTGGTAATTCATCCAGGTAAGCATCGGCCGGACCAAGTTACCGGCGGCCTAATGGAATGCCTAGTCCATGGCCTCCTTGTTGCTCGACGTTCCCATCACCATCACCATTAGTTCATGACTTCTTCTACTTTGATGTGCTAGAGCTTTCCATCCTGCGTCCTCAATGCTTTCTTAACACCACCAAATGCCTCCATATCGACAACCAATGGCTCCAATACCATGTGTTAGGACCAGGCGATGCCCTGGAGCTTGCACTGTCAATGGTGGAGAAACAGTGATTGTGGTCACTGCGCCGTGTGCTAGGTAGAAGAGATTGGAACGCAGAAACAACAAATAGGAGAGATTTTTGCTGCAATTGTTGTAGCGCCCAAGGATCATCTTTTTGCCTTTATTGACTGACCCTAAGATCATGGAACAACCTCCGAGTCCCTCTACGCCATGCCGCATGCCGTGCGCGCCGTCATGGCACTACGACGCACACAACGTGCTATGACGCACACTATGGCGCTGACTATTGGACCTGATCAGGTTGTGTCATGGACCAAGCACACCTTTGGCCATGCACTACCCACTAACTTGACTACTAACAAAATGTAACATAAGTTCGTTACATTATTGACACAACAATTTTGCTAACAACCATGAACCCGCAAAGCCATAGCCACTATAGCGCGTGGCCGTGCAAGTTTGTGCTGGGGATAGCATGCCGCTGAGAGGAGGCAGGCAGCCGCTCCATTGCTATGCTCACATACACTCAATGCATGATGAACCGCCTACATGAATACCCACATGAAACCAGTTAGTCCATGCCGCAGTGCATTCTAAGCCCCTGGAACCCGCCGAGCCTAACTATGTTTGTCTCCTGCATAAGTGCTTGCATGACCTCATGAAGGCACCCAAGGCCTGGAACCCGAGCTTCTTTACCATGTATGTTTGCAGCATAGGCACTACGTCCAAGTTCAACAAATCTCTATATCTCACAAGGATAGAGATCATTCCCCATACCCTGCTCCTCTAAGTCGACGACACCATTCTCATAGGATCGTCTCAAGAGATGCTATAGCTTATCATGGCACATCACCACTTGAAGTTCACCATGACTAATCTTGGCGACCATTAGCATTTTCTTGGCATCTCCTTGAGATGTGAAATCTTGGGGTTGTTCTTCTCACAGCATTAGTACATCGTGGATGCGCATAACAACCTTCTCTCCAATGGGCACACATGTCTAAATGCCACCCTACTACCGATGTGTGTAACAAATTGTCTACCACCATTGGCACTGCAGTGGTTGACCCTTGCAAGTATTGAAATCTCGTTCATGCACTCTAGTACCTCGCTTTGACATAGCTTGATTTGGCATATGTTATTCAATAGGTGTGCTTGTTTATGCATGATCCCCATAAGCCTCACCTTAATTTGATCAAGTCAATTCTCTGATACAACAAAGGGCTCCCTCTTCACTCTCACCTTGGCGCTGCACATGGTTTTTCCATAGCATTGTGTAGCAATTTTTGTGATGAGCAATTGTCAACATACCAAGACAGTGTGTTGAACAACATGTCTCTTGGCTTGTGTTGTGTAGGTCTCGAGCCTGGAGGTGGTGTTCGACAGTGTTGTGAAGGTCAAGTAGGGCGTACCGTGCTGATGGACCGGGTGCGGTGAAGGGTGGACGTGAGGCTTGGACCGAGGGACCTGGAGGCTGGGCGGCTAGCTGCGGTGGCTGACACTTGGGACATCAATAAGTGCAAGTTTACATGGGAAGGGACGCATATGGACTATGCTACCTGAGGGCAGTTTTGTGGTTTCTCAAAGCTATGAGCCGGTAAGCGGAGACCACAGGTAAAGTAGTCCGTGAAGACGATGGCATAATCCTTACCGGGATTTGGGATGGTCTTCGCAACTGGTATCTTGGCGTGACCAATAGGGATACACCCATCTCACTCCAACTCCCTGATCATCTCCAAAGTCACCTCCGACATAGAACTCAGAGCCTCTGCTATCATCAGATCTCCAGCAGAGGCATCGACGACAGACAGTGACTCTTCAAGATCGCGAGCCTCAGCTACCTTGACCATGCACCCCTTGTACAATGTTAGCCTACCTCTGATCCTCTCCCTTTGAAGATGGGAGTAAGGGCTAGAGAAGTGGTGGCAGCGAGGTCGATGGAAGCCAAGAAAGGTCTCAACAAAGGCTGGAAGCAACGCAGTAGATGCGGCTGCAAAAATTGAATGAACAGCGAGAAAGTGTGGGCCGCAAAGGAAAGCCAAAGGGGGTACATGTATCTTTCACCAACCCCCTTATATAGGCAGTGAAACGGCGCCTCGTCTCCAGTGCCTAACGAACACACAAGCATCAATGGTCACGATTGCTTGGTTCGAGAATCATTGATCGCGATGATCCTTAGTGCAATGGTAATAAACAAAGGACCAGTCCATCAAGATGAGCTAGTGGGTACACACATAGCCTCCACAGCTCAGAGTTGGTTAATGGCTAAGACCCACCTCCGCTGGACCTAACCCTCAAGGGGGGAATGTTGGAGATTGGAAATCAGAGCAGCGGAGGCAATGTACCTCATGCTCATATTTGCTTCAAGCTTAACCACCAATAAGTTGTTTCTCTTTTCCTTTGGCCTAATATTTTATGTAGAGCAAGAATGGAGGCCCCGGCCATAGAACCCGAGGTCCTCAACAAACTAGCAGGAGGTCTCCGATCAGGACCGAGCGGAGGTCGGTCCACGGTGAGCGGAGGCCACCTCAGAACAAGCGGAGGATGTCTCCACCGGTGGACTATGTCAGGTAGCGGGGCAAGTAGAGGTAGGTAGGGGGACAGTTGAGGTGTTTCTTTGCTGGTCGACTACATCAAGCACAAGACCCGATGGGGGTCTAGAGGCACCTAGCAGAGGCAGCCGACAGCACAGTAGGGGCTCCTCCGAGGAGGTGTAGAGACATGGGCTACAAGAGTCTTGACTACCCTTTTAGCGTCCATGGGCCGCAGACGTGGCCAAGATGACTTGCGGCCCATGAGCCAGGGCACAATGAAGAAAGACGCGAGCGCCCTTGCTGGGCCCACTTGTAATAGGGTTAGTTCCTAGGGTTTACAAAATCCCCCTAAAGGGCATTTATGTACTTTAAATCCTAGTAGTGGGTCACTAGAAAAGGCGACGAGCCCCACTGATGTAAAGAGAGTTTTTAGGTGGTAGTTGAGATCTCACCTACCTGGGACCCACATTGTAATTCTCGCTTTCATTATTACAACTAGCTGACCTTGGTAAGACTATCCGTAAACCTGCTGGAACCGTGTTTCAACATCTCCTCAAAATCATCGGCAGCAGGTTTTGCGGGTTTGGGCCTCAAAACCCGGGCGGAAGTCCCAATGTGGGACAGACGACACATGGCGGCATCATTAGTTCACGTCGAAGCGAAGCTATCGGTGAGAAAGTGTGGTGGCTGTCGGAGCAAGAAAAGTTTGGGCTAGACCATAACGCCCTTGGGCTCAGTGCTTTGGCTCCATTTGTGTCCATGGGCAAAACTGTGATGTTAAATAGGATGAGGAGCCCCCATCTGCCTCACCTCTCCCATTTTGCGTTTTTCATTCTAGAGCTAGGGTATGTCCTCCCCTCTCCATGAACCTTTGAGAAAGGACCACAACTCTTGTCGAATCTTTGTGGGGATGGTGGGCCTTACCACTTAGTGCCATGGTTGATTCGTCATACAAGTCGTGTCTTGTGTTTGTGATTTGTTCTTCACAAGTTCATCCTTCCCCCTTCCAATTCTTTGCTCTGTTCTTCGTTTTTAGTCCCATTTTACAAGTTTTTCTTGCGTTGATTTGATCTATGACATGAGTGCAAGCTTTCCACTGAAGGTTTTGTTCTAATTTCTCACGAGATCGCAAGTCGAGTCGAGTTCTTGTCTAGGGTTTGTTCTCGAGCGTTTTCCCATCCCTCTTTGATTTATTAGTGATTTTCTTGGATTTGAGTGTCGATTTCTTGAAGATATCTTTACAAGACTCCTAGGAACGTCTCTACAAAGTTTCAGGTTGATTCAAGTTGATTTGATCCACTTTTGGTCTTGGAATCGATTTTTCCCGAATGCTGCCCGTTCATACCAGACGCGTCGGACCTCAACCCGGACATGTCTAGTATTACAAGCTTTTGACTCTGGGACTGAAATTTTGAGGCTCCCCCCCAACTTCTCCAACAAGTGCACATCTTGGTTCCCATGCCGACGATCATTTACTACAACAATGTTACCACTGTCTATATGATTATAAACTCCGTGCATCATCGTCATACATACAAAGCATATCGACTTTGTTCACGAGAAGGTTGCCCTGCGACATGTTCACATTCTACATGTCCCTTCGACACACCAGATTGCCGACACACTGGGTCTCCTTGTACAACTGTATTTGGGATTCTCAAATCTATGCATTCGGGATCCTCCCACTACGAACGCATGCGGGTATTATGATTACTGTGCAACTAGCGTATTGCCTATTGTACGACTAGCGTATTGTACGTTTTGTACTTGTACATGAATATATGTATAAATGCGTCTGCCACGGCTGACGAGAGACAAGGTGCAGGTGCTCGTCGACTCGGTGGTTGCGCGGATCCCGGCCTAGAAGGCCGGTCTACTCAACCACGCCGGCCGTGCAACGTTGACGCGATCCACGTTGTCAGCGATCCCAGTGCACATCATGCTTTGTTGTTCCCTTTTGGCGTGGCCAATCAAGGCGATCGACAGGGCACAGAGCGTGGCTTCCTCTGGACTGGGACAGACACGGCCGTGGGCGGCAAATGCAAGCTTGCATGGCCGGTTGTGTCCTCACCTCGCCACCTGGGCGGCCTCGGCATCCCCGGCCCTCGCTACCTGGGCTTCGCTTTGCGTATGCGCTGGGAGTGGAAGCGTCGGGAAGCGCCCCTCGCAGCCTGGGCCGGCCTTCCAGCCCCGCCCGAGCAGAAGGTCGTCCAGATGTTCAACGCCTCCACGTTGTTCATCGTTGGCAATGCGGAGCTCACCAAATTCTGGACGGACGCCTGGCTGCCAGCCGGCCGGCTTTACCACGTCGCGCCGGTGGTATACCAGGCCGTACCAAAGCGGTGGCGTGGCCGTTCGGTCCGAGAGGCACTGCAGGCAAACACTTGGGCTTGGGACCCGACCTCGGCCAACATAGCGACCTACATGACGCGGGTTCTCAGGCTGTGGGTGCTACTCGAAGACATGCATCTTCAGCCAGACGTGTCGGACCATTTGGTCTGGCGGTGGACCGCTGATGGCTCCTACTCCTGCACATCGGCGTATCACGCGTTCTTCGAATGCCACATTCCTATGTGAGGCGCCAACGAGCTATGGGCATCCTCCTGCCCTCCCAAGGTGAAGTTTTTCTTCTGGGTCACGCTACATGGTCGCCTTTGGACTGCTGATCGTCGCAAGTGCCACGGCCTCCAGGACAACGACGCCTGCATCTTCTGCGACCAACACGCCGAGGACATGGACCACCTCCTGCTCACCTGTCCGTTTTCAAGGGAAATTTGGTACCGCGTCTTGCTGCACCTCGGCATTCAGCAGCTCGCTCCTCGGGCGCATGACGCACTACTCGACTGGTGGCTCAGCGCGCGTGCGAGGGTGGCCGGGGCGCGGCACCGTGGTCTGGACAGTGTGGTGCTCCTAACAGCGTGGATGATCTGGAAGGAACGAAATAGGCGAAGCTTCAACTGAGCTGCTGCCTCAACGGCCACCCTGCTCGGCTTGATCAAAGCTGAGGCAGATGACTGGGTTTCAGTGGGCCATCGAGCGCTTGTAGTCTTCCTCACTCCGTGAGCGTGCGCGGAAGCTTTCTTAGGAGAAAATTTGTTTAGTCAGGGAAGTAGACCACTCGATGCACCGTCGTTAGAGCCGGCGCCATTTGTAATGTGTTTGGTTCAGTGTCTTAGTGGCAGCTCGCCGTCTGGGACACTGGAATGTAACCTAAAACTCTGTTCTTCTTAATGAGGTACGTGCAGCGTACGTTTTCAAAAAAAAAAAAAAAAGTGTCTGCCACAGTGGGTGTTCAGTGATTCTCCCAAACCTCTTCTACCTTTCTACTCCTATGACTAGAAGGTCTTAGCAAGTACTAGTAATTATTAACAAATAGAATAAACACTACGTATGTAATTTCCAGAGTTACTAGAAATTGAAAAAAAATAGCTGAACACTGATCAGTGAACAGAGTGCTACACATGGATATCAGTGAACACTGTATAGGAAGCATAATAAATGAATCAGAGAGATTCTAGAACTAAAAAAGGAAAAATACCGGAATGGCACGGCACATTGGAAAAAGAATTACAAATTTATCAGATCTTTCAGAACTTAAAAAGTTACCTGAATACGGAGGACAGAACAACTGTTTGGGACCGATCAGTATTCTACCCCGATATTAATATGTGTCAACGATTTCATTGTTTTCATTTTTCCTCCAACAGGATGTCATCAATCAGAGATGTTGCTCTCAAACATGAAAGTTCCGTCTCTGTAAGATCTGGCATGCATTTAGAGATGGAAATTATGAAAACGATAACTCTTTCTTGGATTAAGTACTGGAGGCAAAGGACTAACTGATGTACCAAGCTGAAAAGACCAGTCTACAGATTCATTTAGGTTTTCCCCAAGCACTCGTGGTAGCTCTGAATAACAAATCAAGAACAAGCTTATGATTTGAGTGTAAAATAATACAAGAACGGATGGACGTAATCGAATGGTATGGTAGAAAAACAAGATGCATTACCACAGAATTAGAGCTAGCAGGAGCACAGAAAGTTCGTTATGGCACACTGATCAGAGTGCTGCAGAACAGCCGAAGGTACCGTGTTAATGCCAACTTTCACAGCGAACAGTATTTCTTCAACCAGCTAGGTCCAACAGAAAAGGTGCAAATCACTGGATCATTCATGAAAGTAGAGAGCAAAGCTGAACAAATCTGACGCCATATTGAAACCCAAGACAGGTTTTTTTTCTCTCCCAACAGGACCACTAAGAACAAGTAGGAATCATTTTAGAATATGGAAAAGGGTCTGCCAATAAGAACTAGTAGTTCTCTTCAAAAAGAAAAAAGAACTAGTAGTGACAATTTTGAAGAACCAGTTCGCAGATCATTACCGGTGAATACTTTTCAGATCTTCAAGAGTGAGGGGAAGGAGTTTGCACCAATGCTTAGAATAAATTAAATAACAGGGGACAATCACGAGCACAAAGAGAAGCGAAGACTAACAGATCATACGGCAACTCCTGCAAAATGTGGGGACAAATACAACAGTTAGTAGGATCAGTGACAGCCTGGTGGGTTAACACACATAACTTAAACTGCTTAGCAGGTAATAAACTAGAATAATTACCGCTGAATAAGGATTTTCGGACCAACTAGCATAAGAGAAAACGTAGGTCAACACAAGTCAACTAGAATGACACTGATCAGGATGCTGTTTATGGAGATCAGTTTGTCTCAATGTAAATTGTTCTGCTCTCGTTAGGATCTCTTCAATCTGTAGTCCTAAAGAAAGAGGCGTATTTTCCAGCAATCAAAAGCTTCTGCTATATCTGCATCAGCAGGCAAAAGTATGAGAAAAGAAACGAGAAAACAAGAAGCCTTATTGACATAAGTGGGTGCCATGGAGTTCTCTCCATACATGAGAACATGCCTCCAAAAGCACGGCGGAGGGGTGTAGCAGTGGAGGCGCAAATGGACACTAGAATGACCTTGTGGCGAAAGGCCTCTTCATGCGACATACAACTGCGAAATAAGCTGTGCGGAGAACGTAGACAGAAAGGCAGTGTCCGCAGAGACCGCTGAACCTATGGTATTAAAGTATTGAGAATACTAAGCAGCCTATTGGCTGTTTACTAGCATCGATAAGCTTATGGTGGCAGCCCATGTGATTTGCTTACCTCGAGATTTGACGAGCACATGCTCCACTGGCACGCACTATAACCAAGACAGTTTTTCGACCACAGGTTGGATCCTGGTTTTGTTAATATAGTATTTCGTTTGACAATAACCACTCCGTCATCTTCTCACTACCACATCACACTACCGGAAACAGGCACTTTGCCGACTGCGGCCGCACTTTGCCGCCTGCCAAGGCCAGGGCAGTCGGCAAAGGCATCCTTTGCCGACTGCCTTGGCCTTGGCAGGCGGCAAAGTCCGACAGTCGGCAAAGGGCATTCTTTGCCGACTGCCCCTGGGTGCCAGCAGGCGGCAAAGTCTGGCAGTCGGCAAAGGATGTCTTTGCCGACTACCAGGACAAGCAGGCGGCAAAGAATTTTTTTTCTTTTGAATTTTGATTTCAAAATTTTTCGGTGATTATTCTAGATTGTATTGAATCATATTTTCAAATTTGAAACATTTTCATAACTTTTTGCTATATTTCTTGAATTTATTTTGTTTACTTGCATTTTCCTCGAAAAAGTAAAATTGAACTGTAGGTGCATGAAATAATGAAACCTAGGCCGTGATAAAAAATTGAGAATGTTTTGAGCAAGTTGTCACGCCCGCCTGGATCCCGTCGGTCCGGTGGATGCGCCCGGTCCGGCGGCACCCCGTCGCGGCTTGGAAGCCCCGTGCGTGCGGGTCGAGGCCGTCGCGGGGCAAGAGCAGCGGCCCCTATCCTCCACCTGCGACGATGTGAGGCGGACAGGGACGGTGCGGCGGCGGCGTCGCCCTTCCCCAAGCACGCAGCGGCGGCGGCGCCCTCCCCAGGCCCGTGGCGTCACCCTCCTTCGGCAGATCGGCGAGTTTCTGGACTGCAGCGGCGCGACACGACCCCGCCCTCCCGATCTGCAGCGGCGGCGCGGGACGGCGGCGTCGATGGGCTCGCAGGGCCTGGATGGGCTTGGCGGGTCCATCCTGTTTTTTATTTTTTCTCAAAACTCTTTGCCGACTGCCTAGTTGGCAGGCGGCAAAGGCCTTTGCCGCCTGCCTCCACGTGGCAGTCGGCAAAGGCAGTCTTTGCCGCCCTGACCTTTGCCGCCTTCCCTTTGCCGCCTGCCACGTGGTTTGCCGACTGCATTCGGGCCTTTGCCGACTGCCATCAGCAGGCGGCAAAGAACCCGTTTCCAGTAGTGTCACCTCATTGCTCACGAGTTAATAATTGGTACTCGTATCATAAATGAAGTCATTCAACCAAGTAAATTTAAGAAATAAACTAGACAGCTACTCTGTACAGTATGATTTTTGTTTGTAAGAATTGAACATGAAAATAAAACATGCTGCTAATGGAAGGTCTCTTAGCCATGTGCTAGAGGCCTAGAGTCTAAGAGAGAAGCAAACACAGCTGGTTATTCCATGGACGACTCCCACACTCCGTCAAAATTTGAAAGCTACCAAAGTATAGGAAGGAGAGTAACTAGATACTGTATGAGTGTACACGGCAACCACAGCCAGCTCCCAATTCCCACGAAAAAATTAAGAGTGGAGACAACTAGTAGACTAGATAAACTTTCAATAATTCGATGTGAGCCAGCAAGAAACATGCATGGATCGGGCAGCCTCCTGGAGCCAACGGCATACTTTGAGCAGAGCATGCCTAAAGCAGCAAACCACAAGACGCCAGCCAAGCTTTTGCCTGCTTATTGGCATCAACTTTAGTTAATTATATATACAAGTTGTAGTAGATTTAGTATTCATAAGGTTAGTATACATGTGAGGCTTTTCCCATGAGCAGTCAGAGTGCATGTGAACTACTCATACAAATTGCGCTGGATCTTGTATGCTTCACATTAATTTTAGGCTGCGTGAACAAAAGTAACCTGACAACATAATTGCGACAACACGATGCGCCGAGATAATATATTGTCGTTGGAACAGCGCCATTATATCGTTAGCGTTGAGTGAGGTCCATCATGCAGAAATGCGTGCGAAAGTTGGCACCGTGTCCCGCCCTGTGTGTCCTAGTAGAAAGCTATCGACTATCACACATTTTGCGTGAAACCCTTTCAAACGTGAAATACGCGCTTCGGCGTGCTCTAAAAAAAACCCTTTTCAAACGACTCCTAGGTTGGGTAATTCGTTCCTTCACTATGAAATTACTGGCGGTCAGTAATTAACTGTTCTGAAATTCATTGTCACCAAGAGCCTCCTCGAGGGGGCCGGCAGGACGACTGCACTGCAGCCAAGGATATGAACGCAAGCGCCTCCGATCGTACTATGATCACTGGTCAGGCCACTTTAGGCCTTTAGGGATTGTTGGAAGGTGGGTGAGGCGAGCACTTGTTATCTAAAAACTGTAAACTAAGACGTCAGTCTATCTTTTGCCTGCTTATTGTCAATCGACACAGTCTATTATATACTAAAGTAGCAGTATAGTTTGTATTCCTAAAGTTAGTGCGCAGTGACACTTATGTAGAGACTTTAGGATCAATAGCAGTGGGTCTAGCGGGTACATCCTTTGTAATAGATAGGCAGAGAAGGAGAAAGACGCAGAGGAAGAGAGGGATAGATTTTACCAGAGGGTTTCACAGGGGCGGTGGAGGAAGATCCGGCGGCGCTGCTTCCCTCGGCCATCGTGTCGAGGGAGAAGTGAGGTACGTCGTCGGGGAAGAAGTGGCCGGCGTGGCGTGTTACAATGGCGGCGGCGGAGAAGCTTCCCGTCACTGGCTGCGCCCCTAGGATCGGATTAGGGTTGTCGGTGGGTGTGGCGGCTCGCGGTGAACCTCGTACTGAGAGCCGCCGGCGCCCACCTCTTTATATAGCGCAGGGTGACAGGGGCCCTCCAGCCAATAGATGGGCTGGGCGCCCCCGATCAGGGTGCGAGGTTCACAAGGGGCCCGAGTTGGGCCGTTGGGCCCAACTCGGGATTGAGATCATCCTAACATTCTCCCCCTTGATCTCATCTTTAACTTTATCTTTAACTTTACTCTTTCACTTTAACCTTTTCATTTTACTTATTCCATCTCGATTTGTGCATAGAACATGTTTCATCGTCACGGTCTATTGCCGTTGGATTTCACAAATACAATACACATCTCTCGGTTTGAAATAAATAAATACTTTATCTTTGGGCCCTTATTACTATCCAGGAATCATAGGCTTCGCCTTAAACCCATGCCGGCTACGTGTTCAATGAACACTTTGGGTGGTAAGCCTTTTGTAAGCGGATCCGCGAGCATCCTTTCAGTGCTTATGTGCTCAAGATTTATAACACGATCCTGGATTTTCTCTTTCACAACATAGTACTTTATGTCAATGTGTTTGGCAGCACCACTTGACCTATTGTTGTGAGCATACTCTATAGCTGGATTATTATCACAGTATAGAGTCATAACATGCTACAAACTCGGCATACATAGTAGAGTTTGTAGTAACTGTTTGTTTTGAGCTTTTCCATGATATAGCTCCTTTTGCGAGAGTGAACACATATCCAGATGTGGACTTTCTGTCATCTCCCGCATAATCAGAATCTGAGTATCCTAAGATCTTTAGGGACTCAGATCTTCTGTATGTTAGCATCAGGTCTTTTGTTCCTTGTAAATATCGCAAAACTTTGTTTACCAATTTCCAGTGTTCAACACCTGGATTACTTTGGAATCTGCCAAGCAGCCTGGTTACATAAGCCAAGTCGGGCGTGTGCATACTTGAGCATACCGTAAATGTCCAACTGCGAAGCATATGGCACACTTTTCATTTGGTTGAGCTCATACTCATTCTTGGGACACTGAAAATCCCCATACTTATCGCCCTTGACTATAGGTGCAGGTGATGGACTACATTTATGCATCTAGAATTTCTCCAAGACCCTTTCAATGTATGCCTTTTGAGACAGTCCTAATACCCCCTTTCTTCTATCACGGTGAATTTCTATGCCCAAAACATAGGAAGCTTCACCAAGATCTTTCATATCAAAATTTGAGGACAAAAATCTTTTTGTTTCCCGAAGTAGACTCATATCGTTACTTGCAAGTAAAATATCGTCTACGTACGGGACTAGGAAAATGTATTTCCCATTCTTAAACTTTGTATAAACACAATTGTCCTCGACATTTGCTTTAAACCCAAAATTCTTTATAGTTTTATCAAACTTCAAGTTCCACCGCCTTGAAGCTTGCTTTAACCCATAAATTGATTTCTTTAGGCGACATCCCATCTTTTCTTTGCCTTCCACGACAAAACCTTTCGGTTGTGCCATGTATACATTTTCCTCCAAATCCCCATTTAGGAATGCCGTCTTCACATCCATCTCGATGCAACTCTAAATCATAGTGTGCCACCAATGCCATTATTATTCGAGAGAATCTTTGCATGAGACTGGAGAAAAGGTCTCGGTGTAATCAATTCCCTCCCTTTGTGTGAAACCTTTAGCCACAAGTCGCGCTTTAAATCTCTCTATGTTCCCTTGGGAGTCATATTTTATTTTGTAGACCCATTTACAACCTACTTGTTTTGGCTCCTTTGGGAATTTCTTCCAAGTCCCAAACATCATTGGCACTCATCGATCTCATTTCATCTTCCATGGCTTCAAACCACTTGGATGAATGATCGCTTCTCATGGCTTGTTCAAATGAGGTGGGATCACCCTCCATTTGATACTCTTCGATGATATTATTTAACTCATATATATCACTTTGGAGATAGCTGGCCTTCTTTCTCTTTGAGACCTTCTAGGGGTCTCTACATTTGGCACATCTACTATTGGAGACCGAGATTGCTCCCCCTCATTTGTGGCAACATTTTCAACAGTTTCCCGCTGAACAGGTTCCTCATTTTCCTCTCGTTGTTACCACGGGAGGAACAACAACAGGTTCTTGCTCCACGTTGTCTTGCACTATTGGTGCAGGAACAATAGGTAGCTCGAAAAATGGCTCCCGAATCACGGATTGGGTGCACACACCCGCTTCTCTTCAAGATCAATTTTCCGAGCAGCCATACTCCCCTCATCATTTCATCCTCTAGAAAAATAGCGTGTCTCATTTTCACAAACTTTGTGAGTCTATCGAACGAGAAACGATAACCTTTTGACCTTTCGGGATAGCCAATGAAATGGCAACTCACCATTTTGGGATCAAGTTTCCCAATATTTGGGTTAAAGACTTTACCCCCACACACAAAAGTGATCTAGTGAAGGTACCCTTCCTGTCCATAATTCATACGGTGTTATGGGCACCGATTTACTTGGCACTCTATTGAGAATATGAATGGAGGTTTTTAATGCCTCTATCCATAAACTCAATGGTAAATCAGAGTAACTCATCATACTGCGCACCATATCCATCAGGGTACGGTTGCGCCTTTCAGCCACTCCATTTTGCTGAGGTTCACCCGGCATGGAATACTGGGCAACTATACCATTTTCCTGGAGGAACCTTGCGAAAGGTCCAGGAACTTGACCATATGGGGTATGCCGACCATAGTACTCCCCCCCACGGTCGGACCGGACTAGCTTAATCTTTAAACTATGCTGATTTTCTACTTCAGCCTTAAATATTTTAAATTTATCCAATGCTTCATCTCTTCCTTTAATTGGATAAATATAGCCAAACCGGGAGTAATCGTCTGTGAATGTAATGAACGAATCATAGCCATCCACACTCTTTACGGAAAAGGACCACATATGTCGGTGTGAATGATCTCTAATATTCCTGTGCTTCGTTTGGCATTCTTTTTAATTTGCTTTACATATTTTCCTTTTATGCAATCGATGCATTGCTCTAATTTAGCGAACTCCAAAGGAGGAAGAATTTCATTCTTTACTAGCCTATCTATTCTCCCCCTCGAAATATGGCCTAAACGACAGTGCCATAATTTCGCCGTTGCATTTGTAGTTCGCTTTCTTTTTCTTTTCTCATTTGTAGACGAGAAAACGCTATCATTCACATTACATATGGAATTCACACTTTCACATAGTGATAACATATATAATTCGTCTTGTCGGAAGGCAAGACCAACACAAATATCATTAAACCAAATGACACATTTGCCATGTCCAAAATTACGGGTAAAACCTGAATCATCCAACTTTATTACACTTATCAAATTGCGCTGCGGTGTAGGAACATAAAAAACATCTCTCAAAGTAAGACTATAGCCATTAGGTAAATCTAATGCTACATCTCCAATTGCCTCTACTGCAGCTGTACGCCATTCGCAACGCTAATGGCCTCTTCTCTTTTTAGCGTAGTTCTCATCGAAATGAATCCTCAGTAAAGAATTTGCAACATGAATAGTTGCACCAGAGTCAATAAACCATGTTGACTTTGAAAACTTTGCATACAGAGATTCATTTACAAATGAAATAACATTCTCACCCTTTTTTCTTCATGAGCTCTCTTAACCAATCAGGGCAGTCAGTCTTCTTGTGCCCCTCCTTACCACAAGCCGGACAAGTTGTCACCCGCCCGTGGCTTGCCCCATTCTTTGAAACCGTGGTTTCAGTTGCATAGGACCTTTCTTTGCCGGGAGCCGGATTGAAGGGCCTTTTGCCCTTCCCTTTGACTAGGTTCGCTTGGCCACCGGGTTGGCCATTGATCCCGAACTCCTCATCAACACACCGAGCAATGAGCTTGTCTAAGTCCCATTTCTCGGCCGCATGTTGTAGTTTATGATAAAATTCTCATACTCTCTAGGCAAGGAAGCTAAAACAAAATGGATAAGGAGCTGTGGTTGTATTTCTAGATCCATTCCTTTCAGCTTATTTGCCAAGTGACTCATTTTCAAAATATGGTCACGTATGCTACCTCCTTGGAACTTTTCATTTGTCAATTGCTTGAACAAATGGGTAGCATACACTTTGGAGGAACCAGTGAACTGGTTCTTGATCCTATCAAAGTAAGCAACAGCAGTGTCACACTTTTCAATTGACCCCGTAAGAGCTGGGTCAATTGTATTCTCAATGACAAGACACAACATTTCTTGTTGTCACCGACCCATCGAGTATGCTTTATGTCATAAGCCATCTTTATGGGTCCAAAATCTTTCACCCTTTTGTCCCATGCTTCATCACTTTCATCGGTCTCCCGCACCGGTTCCACGGGCTTTGTGGGACACGGTTCGTGAGCACCCGGTCAACCTCGGTTATAGTGAAAGTGAAGTCAATCTTCCTCTTCCACTCAAGGTAGTTGTCTCCCCTCGGTGGTGGAATCTCTCTCGGGCGTACATCGGGGAGGAACTACCTGAAATTACAATTCATATGAGGTGAGAACATAATATAAAATTTACTTTGCAATAATTCTAAATCACCATTGGGCAAAAATAGAATTAATGTAGGCAACAACTATTAATCCACATCATAATATTGCTATTAATCAACGTTGGTCGAATAATAACAATATTATAATCACAGTAAAATTATCCATTTTCAAATATTAAATTCTCCCGTTGGTTCGAATTTAACAATGAAAACGATAATAACTTTAAATACGCAGCGGAAACTTTAACTTTTGTCATAATCAATTTTCCAGAAACTTTAAGATACTTTACTGCTATCGATGCAAAATTGTCGTTGGATCAAATTTTGCATGAAATTTGCAGCAAAAAACAATTCAATATGTCAAAACCTGTTTCTGGAAAATGAAAAACATGAGCTTTTTACTTTTACTATGCTATTGGCCAATTCAGCCCAAAACCGCGGCTGCGGCCCACGGCCACTCGGCCTCCTTGCGCGCGCGCGCGCAGCCTGCCATCAGGCGGCCCAGCCCGGCTAGCGCGCTGCAGCCCAGCCCAGCTAGCGCGCTGCGGCCTCTTTTTTTTTTTTATTACTTGACGCTAATCAGCGAAACACGGCCCACGGCCACAAAACCGGCCCGGCCCAGCTCTGCTTTCCCGATCTTTACCCGAAAAAGAGCGGCGCGGCCCAGAGGCTGCCGCATTTGGCCTGGCCCAGCAAGCGGCCGCGCTCGCCCCGCCTGGGCCGACCTGGCCCGGCCAATCGCGGCCATCCATTCCCATCGGACGGTCGAGCGCGCACTTCGGTTGAACAAAACTGCCGACCGGGGTCGCTCGCCCTAACCCTAGCGCATTTCTCTCCTCCCTCTCTCTCTCATGCGCCGCACGCAGCGGCCCATGGCGGCCTCCGGCTCGGAGAAGGCACGGTGGCGCCGGGGAAGGAGTGGCGCCGGCAGCCTAGAGCCTTGGCCCCGGCCGAGATCCGGCCGCGCCGCGCTCCTCCCCCTTCTTTCTTTCTCCCACTCAGCGCCGCATGGAAGCAAGCACTTAGAGAAGGGTCGCCCATGGCGGCCGGATGGAGGTAGGGTGGCGCCGTCGCTGTGCCCTCTCGCCGGCGCGCGCGCTCCCCGTTGGGTGAGCGCGCCGCCGTCGAGCGGCCTCGCGGCGGTGCCCTGTCGGGCCGGAGCGCCCCGCGCGATGGCGAGTGGCCCCAGCTCGTCTGTCCGCTCGCCGTCCATGAAAATGGCCGGCGGCAAGGTCAGGACGGACGGGCCCCAGGTAAGGCTCATCTTCTTCGTCCCCTTTTCCCGGAAGGCTTAGGGTTAGGGTTTCACTTTGCCGATTCGAAATCGGTGTTGGTTCTTTCTTTTCCCCAAATCCCAGATCCGCTTAGGGTTAGGGTTGGGGTTTTCTGTTTCTGTCCGGATCAAGTCCGGCGAGTCTTTCTTTTGTGATTCAAAACACCACTAGATCCACTAATTAACCAGGCGTCTGATACCATTGTAGAGACTTTAGGATCAATAGCAGTGGGTCTAGCGGGTACATCCTTTGTAATAGATAGGCAGAGAAGGAGAAAGACGCAGAGGGTTTCACAGGGGCGGTGGAGGAAGATCCGGCGGCGCTGCTTCCCTCGGCCATCGTCTCGAGGGAGAAGTGAGGGACGTCGTCGGGGAAGAAGTGGCCGGCGTGGCGTGTTACAGTGGCGGCGGCGGAGAAGCTTCCCGTCACTGGCTGCGCCCCTAGGATCGGATTAGGGTTGTCGGTGGGTGTGGCGGCTCGCGGTGAACCTCGTACTGAGAGCCGCCGGCGCCCGCCTCTTTATATAGCGCAGGGTGACAGGGGCCCTCCAGCCAATAGATGGGCTGGGCGCCCCCGATCAGGGCGCGAGGTTCACAAGGGGCCCGAGCCCAACTCGGGATTGAGATCATCCTAACAACTGAAACCCACTAACATGTACCCGCTTCACACTTATCTTATTCCTAAACTTTGTGGAATTTTGGCATTACTTTTTAGGGATATAGCCCATCTTTCGATGCAGTGCAGTGGCGTCCCAACCTTTCGTAGAAAGAGCAACAAGCCAATATTGTATACCTCCAAATGGGCAGAGGTGCACTCGTATAATGTGTACCACGCTCTGTTCTACCGGTGGGTGGGTGGGTGGGCGGCCGGAGACTGATTCTGTGCCCACGCCGTCAAGGTCTCCTCCATCCATTGCACGCGGGACTGCGGGCTTTATTGGTTGGCTCCATTTGCCACGTCCTGTGACGCAAGACCGTGGTTGTCGGGTCCATGGTTGGTGGACCAAGCAACAATGGAGGTCAATCCGTCCAAGGTTGGTGGAGATAATTCAAACCAAGTACTAGTAGCTGATGATTAAGCCATTCTTCACTTGTGTAATTATGTGTTGGTGATGGCATGAGGATTCCAAGAAAAACGCATGCAAGAAAGCTTATATGTTCCCAACCTCCCAATGTCGTCAGGTAAATACGGATCACAGCCTGGAAAAATTTGTGATCAGGGGAGTCTCGTCGAGATGAGGCTGATGCGCTCGAACAGCCTGACTACAGTCCTAGAACGCTGGAACTTTGCAGCAGCACATGTACATACAGGCGGTGGTAGGCATACGCCTAAAATCTGGCTCTGCACATCTTGAGAGATGATGAAATGAATTGACCTCCTCAATGCACTGTAAATTCCCTTGCAAAGAAATTGAATTCATATACCAGCAGATCGCGGCACGAACGCAACTGCAGTTTGTCTACCGTCCGCAGAGTTGCTAGCAGAAAACAAAGCAGCAGAGTGTTACTCTGTCACAAACTGCAGCTATACACATGACGTCGACTTGGACCATCGCCGCCAGGAGCATGGAAGGACAGGAGGGCCGCGATAGGAGCAAAAGCAGAGCAAGGCAAGTGCCTACTACTGTGACATTCTTCAGACGCATGGCGAAGACAAACAAACTGGGAGTTGTGTTGGTAGAAAAAATATCTAGTGTAAACTCATAGATACAAACTTGCAAACTCGCATCCTGGACAATCGGATCTTGAATGTGCGGTGTAAGATGACCAGGGTAACTTTTGCGGTTTACCGCCCGCATCGTCTCAGGTCACTTTACAATAGATCCTTACAAAATGCAAATATACACCGCATGTCCATTACAACCAGGAGATCCTGATCCCCAAATTCAACAGAACCGGTGGCTCCACGATCCCGACAGCTTCTAGTTCCACCGGTGAGCTGTGCCCCTGCTCCATTCTTCAAACCGTCTTTCTCCATTTGATCTGAAGGTGCTACCCCTATGGATTTCGGTTTCGGATTCCTCGCAACTGTAGATGAGCGGTGTGTTGGATGTGGGTGGAAGTCCTGCGGGGGTTCGGCAGTGGAGCACAACCTCTTCTCCAGTGTCGGGCAATCCTCCAATGTCGGGCAATATGCAACTGAGCAGCTCTCTGTGTCATGATGAATGGCAATATTGCCTCATGTCTCTTCTTCCCTGTTCTTTCTCCATCTAATGTAGATGCAGAGGCATCCTATGGCCCCGCTTCAGCTTTTGTAGATTGAACAGTACATTGTATGCCCTTTCTAGATCCAGAAATGGGGCTCTGAATGGCGCTATTTATAATTTTTTTAGAGCAAATTCGGGGGAGATCAATCGATCTTCACCTACTTTTCATTTCCACATATGCCGGCAAGCCGGTGGGTGGAAAGGGGGGAGGGGTGCAAAGCACCTAGTACATGGAAGGTGACCCACCAAGGTCAAAGGAGTACATGGAGGCGGGAGAGAGATTACAACAACACAAAACAAACAACAACAGAACACAACACAAGGGTAATCCTAAAGCGGAGTCGAAAGACGCGAATGATCGTCCTCTTGCGCCACCGCCGAGCAGCATACTTGCCATCTCACCGTGGCCCTTTGTGTCCGGCACCACTCAACTAAGAGCAGTGACAAACTCGCAAGCCCACGGCCTTTGTGCTCGACACCGCTCAAGCGACGAACTCGCAAGTCGTGGCCCCTGTGCCCGGCACCACTCAACTAAGAGAAGTGGCGAGCTCGCAAGCCCGTGGTCCTTGTGCCCGGCGCCACTCATCTAAGAGTAGCGACGAAGCCTGGCACCACTCAACTAAGAGCAGTAACGAGCTTGCGAACCGTGGCCTTTGTGTCTGACACCACTCAGCTAAGAGCAGTGATGAACTCGTCGGCCAGGATCAACGAGCACGATGACCTCCATGGGAAGGATGGATAAACCTCCAGTGCATCCGGGCCCACGTACCGCCAGAGGAAGACACACAACGAAGACCGACAGCGACTAGCGGCCAGACTAGTCTCACCCAAAAGGGGAACAAGGAGCACAGGGAGACACACCAAGGAGGGAAATGATACAACCCGAGGTCAAAGTGATGTTAGGGACATGGATGGACGCCGGTAGCAGGGGATTCACCCGCAAGTAGCAGTAGAAGAAATCTTCAGCGACGCCTCTAGGGAGAGCATGACACTCCGAGCGGCATGGTAGTCGTACCGGAGCAAGCAGATCTACAACTGTATAGGCACATTAGACATATTTATTCCATCTTTCGGTGCCTGGTCCCTTTCTTTTATTTCAGCAAATGAAGGCCCGTTCCCCCAATTTGGGGCTTGCAAATTTGATAGTTGGCACTGTAGCGCACTGTAGCATTTCGTTTGTATTTGTGAAATATTATCCGAATATTGATTAATTAGGCTCAAAAGATTCGTCTCACAAAGTACGACTAAACTGTGCAATTAGTTTTTAATTTCATCTAAATTTACTATTCTATGTATGTACCGATATTTTGATGTGATGGAGAATCTCCTTTTTGCATAGTGAAATTTGGGGGGGGGGGGGGGGAATTTGGGAAATAAACAAGGCCGAAGACATAAATTTTTGGGTTATCTTCTCCTCCACGTCCTTCTATTGCATGATTTGTGTAAGGAGTATCAGATATGAATATGATAAACGTGGATGCAACACTTCTACTTTCAAAGGATAAGATAACGGTACAATTTAAATCATTCTTCTTGTCGAGCTCTATTTGCCTATGCTATAATGAGCTCATTTCTTATCATTTTTTTTTTTACAAATTTTGATGTTTTCCTTTTCTATTCTCATAGGTTCACAGGTATCTTCCTGATTGCAACATTATCCTAAACCTGTTGCCGAGCAAGATGAAGGACACGTCGCTGAAAATGAAAGAAGGGCTATTAAAATGGTGGCAGAAAAAACACTGATTAAAACACACGAGTAAACTATGCGCCAGCCTAGCTTTTGCCTGCTTATTGGCATCCACTTTTTTTTTCTAGAGATTCGACGAACAGTCAGAGTGCATGTGATACGCACTACTCATACCCGCCGATTACGCCTACACAAACTTCACACTGATTTTAGGTTGCGTGAACAAAACAACATGACGAGCCGAGATATTATAATGGTGTTGGAGCAGCACCAACGATTTGCGTTCAGTGAGGCTTATCAAGCAGGACAATCGTGCATAAGTTTTTTTTTTTTTTTTTTTTTTAGGAAACAGGAGGGGTTTTACCCCCTACTGGAATTTATTAAATATTAAAAACAAAGATACAAGCTCCACAAGAGTCTCAGGAAACAAAAAAAGATACAAAGAAAATAAAAAAGATTACACAAATGAATCTAGCCATAAAAACAGTTGGGATTGGTCTTCTTTCTTCGCTCGCAGGGCAACTTGAGCAAACTCTTTTCGAAATATCACTTTGCATCTTGGGATTGAATTGTCGATGCCCCTGAAAATCTTGTCATTCCGCGAGGACCAGATCGCCCAGCACATAGTCACTATGACTTCCATGAAGAAAGGTCGCTGAAATTGCTGCTTTAAGCTTTCCAAAATCGTGCATAACTGACTGCTCAACCCAGTGTTGACACAAGCTGACAAGCATGAGATGGCCTGAGTGTTCATGCCGTCTCCTAACGACTACGGCACATTTTCTAAACCAGCCTAAAAGTAGAGTGGATTTAGTTTGTGGAATTTCGGATTAGAAAAAGACAGATTTGAATCAACCGATGGGTAGAGTCACAACCAGAATTTCATTCTTCAGATATTGTTTGGAAGCGTTTCCTGCACAAAAAGGAAAACTAATGGGAATAATATACATGCATGCTGAAAAAAGACATTGGGACAAGAAGTAAATGTGATCACCTACGATGATATTACAACATCATCTCCATGTGATTCATGTACACGAGTAGCCCTCCGCCTGGGGCCTCTGTCCATATCTGAAGAAAGTACTCAAGAAGGAAGTTGAAGGTTGAGGAACAGTGTGGTAACGCCACCAAGCGAGCTGATAGAGTCCAGGTGTACACCAAGCCTGTGGAGCCGCAAAGATAACACACCTGTTAAGGTATACATAACACAGATGCCTTGTGGGCATTTAGTCGAGCACTTCAAGGGCACAGAGAACCCAAAGAGCAAATGAAGCAGCAGATCGTTAGAGAACTGACGGTGCACCGAGCCATCCCGTCTATGGTAGGAGACTGAAGCGCAAGAGAGGAAACGACAGTCCACGCAGCCTGGGGAGGTGTTCGCTCGAGCCTCGCGCGACCTACCTTGCGCCGCCTGGCCTGGGACACCCGCGACCGGCCCAGGTGGCCTCGCGGCAGTCGTGACGATGGGCCAGCACGGGGTGCCGGCGCGGCCCTGGGGCGGACTCACACGCCACGGAGGGTCGTGCCGGGAGCGGCCATTGGGTTGACACGACAGTGAGCCGAGTGCCGGAGGCAAAGGCTGCAGCTGTGGAGGAGGAAGCGCAGAGCGGCCTGCGAGTGGTGTGAGCGGTGGCCGTGCCAAGCGGCGGCGCGTAGGTCAGGTGCGGAGGCATGTGAGCACAAGCACGAAAGGAGCAAAAGCAGAGCAAGGCAAAATATTTGTTCCTACTGTGATCAGGTGACACTGGATAGCGAGCTTCAAATGTTTGAGGTCGTGCACATGGTAAATGGCTCCGCGGTGCAAAACTAAGAGGTCGCATAAATTTAGTTCAGGAACCCAAGCTTGAAATGAATGCTTTATCATCATATAAACGATTTTATATACAGAGAATTTCTGAAACAAAATGCGCCCTGTACTCTTTGTTTTCTCTCTTCACCTTCAGAGGTGCAGGCAATGATAAATGAGAAAAATTCAGCATAGGAAACATCCTTGCTGTCGTCATGTAAAAAGGGTTGTGCTCAGAATTAACGAGTGCACTTCACAAATGTAACACCAAAACGTATGTACATACATGGATTACTAACAACAGATGTAGTTTTGAGCACGACAAGTTCACACAAACCAAAAGACCAGAATAATCATACAGACGTACATACATGGACAGGGCTAGCTTGCCTGCCCTGTCCTGCCCAGCTTTGTCCCCAGCACGTCTATTTCTAGACATCTGATGGATAATTTTTTTTTAGAGTTTGAGGGCATAGCCCCGATCTATTAAGCAAGGCCAATAGACCACAGGTTCAGGTTTACAGCGCAGGCAGATGGGTACACCATCTGGTAAACATCGGTTTCAGAAACCACTCATCCTACCATGATGAGGGAACAGCACCAAGCACCCCAAACTTCACCGAAACAAACTACTACCCTATTACAAGATAATCAAAATTCTTTTTGACCAACTGAAATTGGCTTTTAATCCAAACACCAGATGTAACAGCTTGAGGATCTTCCTCCAACATTGCTTGAAGTATCTTCACAGCACCCCAGCCTCCTGATGAGCCAAATCGCCAGAGAGTTCTTCTATCTCCACCTTAGTCCAGGTGCTTGTGTTGCCACCACCTTGATCATCTTTGCTTTCAGCAGCAAAGTATCTTTCACCTCCTCCGAGCAAAGAATCGCCCACTTGAGCAAGCAATTGGCTACCTGATGAAAGAGTATAGCCATACTCTTCCAAAGAGATCTCTGAAAATATAGATCATTTATGAGTTTCCATAAACACCAAAGAGCAGCAGAGGAAACAATGTTAACTACACAGTTTTTCTTGTTACTTAACCAATATTTACCAATTGTGTCTAGGGAGCAACCTAACTGGACATTCAGCATGTCAGGCAACACACTCCACTTTTGTCTAACCACAGCACAGTCGAAAATCAAGTGATGTATTGTTTCCTCTTCAGCACAGAACAGACAGGAGGGATCCTCAATGTCTCTTCTCTTACTCAAGTTGTCTCTAGTTAGTAGCTTATTTTTACTTAGCAACCAAAGAAAATATTGAACTCTAGGAGGGATTTTCAGACTCCACACTGCAGGAACTAAAACAGGTTGAATACCTCTAAAGTTGACGATCTTGTATAAAGATTGCACCGAATAAGCACCTTTAGTGCTAAACTGCCAAATAGCAGAGTCCTCCTCCTCGAGAAACTAATCGTAGGAGCCAGTAAGCAGACTTCCTCCCATTGGGATAACATATTTTCATCCCCCATTCTACTAAAAGTGCATTTCAGGTTAATGCCATCCCAGAGATCAGCTATAGACTTATCTTTCTCATTTACCCATCTATAAAGTTTCCAAAACTGTGTAGCTAAACAAGAATTCCCTAACCAACAATCCTCCCAAAACTTAATCTTTTTTCCATTGCCAACCTTCCATCTATATCCTAATCTAGCAGCTCTAGCTGCCCACATGAACCCTCTAAAAAAAGGAGAAGCAGTAGCTGTTTTAGTATGGAAGATGTTTGGTTTATGAGTCCTATACTTATGGTCAATCAGCTCTGTCCAAAGCTTATTTTTGTCACTTTCATACCTTCTTAACCAAGAAGCTAACAGACACAAATTTAGATCTCTAAGACTAGGAATTCCCATCCCACCAAACTCTTTAGCCATAGAAACAGATTCCCAATTGGCTAAGTGGTATTTGTGAGCATTTTCTTGATCATTCCACAAACAATTACTCATATGGGTATTCAGAATTCTAATGGCCCATTTAGGAAACTTAATGAATGACATAAGATAGATAGGAATACTAGCCAGGCAAGTTTTAATGAGTAGAGCTCTAGCTGCCAGAGACAACAATTTGCCTCTCCAGCCAGCAATCCTTTTTAAGAGCTTATCTACAAGAGGTTGTAGATCCTCCCTAGTCAATTTCTCAAAGTGCAAAGGCACACCTAAATATTTCATAGGCAAACTCCCTAGAGGACAGTTGAAAATGCAGCTAGCTCTATCAGCATCTACTTTTTCCTTGTTCATAGCAACCAACTCACTCTTATGGAAATTAACTCTCATCCCAGAAATTTGCTCAAACCACATAATAACCTGTTTCAGATTAGTAAGATAAGTGGGATCATCAGAGCTAAAGATGATGGTATCATCAGCATATTGTAAGGAAATAATACCATTTTCTCTGAAGTCAGTCAGAACACCCCTAATCTGACCAGCACTAGCAGCCTTATCTAACATTCTAGTGAAAGCATCCCCAACTAGATTAAAGAGCAAGGGAGATAGGGGGTCTCCCAGTCTTAGACCCTTACCAGACTTGAAGAAGGAGCTATCTTCTCCATTCACAATCACACCTAGAGAACCACCCATGACCAGCTTCTTAATCCAAGAAACCCAAAGAGGATTGAATCCTCTAGACTCTAAGACTTCAAACAAAATCTCCTAGTTAACTCTGTCATAAGCCTTTTCATAATCTAATTTTAGGATAACCCCTTTCTCTCCAGACTTGTGCAAACTATGTACCACCTCATGGGCCACTACAACACTCTCTAAAATGTACCTACCCTTAATGAAAGTATTTTGGTTAGTAGCCACCAACCTCCTTGCAACTTTTCCTAATCTGATAGTTAACAACTTAGAAATCATCTTAAAACTACAATTTAATAGGCTAATAGGTCTAAATTGTTTCATAGTACTAGCATCATTAACTTTAGGCACCAAAATAATGAGAGCAAAATTTAATCTATGGATATCTAAGTCACCTTTGTAGAAAGCATCAAATAAAGCAATGACATCATTCTTAACAAGTTCCTAGAACTTTTGGTAGAAAAGAAAGGAAATTCCATCGGGTCGGGGCCCCTTCAGGGATAACAACTGAACACAGCTTCTTTAATCTCTACCTCTCGAAAAGGGGCCTGTCAGCTCACAATTTTCCTCACTGGAAACTTTCTGATCTTCCCCCCAAAAAACTGAACCTAATCTCATATCTCCTCTATCCTCCTTGGCAAAAAGCTTCTTATAAAAGTCTACAGCCAAGTCCATCATACCTTTCTGATCAGTAACAGGGCCAGAAGGGCTCTCTAGGAAATCAATTCTTTTCTTTCTACTCCTACAGTTAGCTACAGCATGGAAGTATGTTGTATTCCTATCCCCCTCTAGAACATCTCTATCCCTAGATCTCTGCCTCATTTTTATCTCTTCAATTCAACAAATTTTATCTAGCTCTCTTTCTAGTTCCTTATATCTAGCCCATTCGAAGCATCTGATGGATAATCTCCCACACCACAAATATTAATCACATAAGGTTGTAGTCACTTCAGCCTCAACGCCTGAAAGAGAAAAGAAACAGAGCATGGGTAATTAAAAGCAGAACAGATAAACATGATACAAAATTATAAAATCTAGCTCATGGTCATACCTTACGTCTTCATAGCCATTTGATTGAGAATCTCAAAACGCATTCACCAATACCCAGTGTAAACATCCAGGTCCTCTCAGTGCAGCTGTCGGTGCCGCTCTTGGAGCCCAGGCAGCCAATGTGATGAGGAGACAGCTTGCATATCCTCTGTCTGAAACAGCTGGTGCAAGTTGTGCAGCCTCTCAACACACCTCAAGTTGGGACACAGCTGTATGCGCAGTTGTCTCACTTGGGGAATATTTAAGACCCTCTCTAGGCCTTCACAATCTACAATTACAAGGACCTCTGACAGGAAACAGAGGTTCTCCACCACCTTAAGGCTGTGCATATCTCTTAAATGGAGCTCTTTCAAGCTGGTGGCCTCCTGTTCAAGCTGTGGTGGCAGAGCTCTCAGCTTGGGGCAGTCCTCAAGTTCCAAATGCTTCAATTGTGGCAGAAGCTGCATCCTTGGATGTGGGGCATCGCCCTTTCGATTCGCAACAGCCACATCCTCTGCTCCTTCTGTGCCTGCTGTTGTTGCTTCTTGTTTTTCGTCATCAACAAAGGACCACTCCTCCCAGTTAGGCATATTTCACATGACCAATGTTTCAATCTTTGGGAAAGCTATTGCCTCTGTAGATCTGAGATTACCCACCCCAGAGACAACAAATTCGGGTCCAATATTTGTGACTGCAGTGGCTCCCTTGATTCTCAGATATTTCAAGTTGGGGAGCTGACCAATTGGTGGAAGATGCACACATGATTTGCAGTCTATGAGTTGTAAATAAATCAGTGAAGGCAAATGGGTAGCAGTATCTAGCCAGGTGGGAAACCTCCGACCAAAGAAATTCATAAGACTGAGATCCTCAATGTTTTGTGCTGGGATTAGCAACTCAAAGGTCTTCTCAATATGGATTACAGAACCTTCAGAATAAGCCTCATGTATGTGCTCAGTGCAACGTAGACTCAATTCTCTGAGATATTTTTTGTCAAGTAGAGGTAAATCAGTACTGCAATTACCTGCTCTTTCCAGTTTAATCATTTCGACCCTCCTCAACTGTGAAAGAGAATCCAACTCTTCAAGGAGCCATCCATCTTGTTTTTTTGTACTATTTCCACAGGCACCACCAATTGGAAATCCATTTAAATCACTGAGAAACTTTAAGCTACCTATACCTTTCGGAACATCATTTACTGGTGTGTTCTGAAGGCCAAGGTACCTTAAGCTGCATAATTGAGTGATTGTAGAAGGAAGTCTGTTCAAGGCATTGCATCTCTGCAAGTTCAGTATTTGAAGGTTTCTAAGTGATCCGAAAGAATCTGGAACACAAGATATGATAGTGCCATTAAGGTCTAGTAATCTTAGGTGGATCAAATTACCGATGCAACTTGGAATAGTTTCTATAGTTGAATCAGTTAGATCCAAGACTCGAATGTGTGGAAAGATTTTAAAAATTCTATTGTCAAATTTTGATGTCTTCTCACACCTGGCAATCAAAGTCCTTACTTTACTCTCTTCCATTTGTACAATGGGGGTGCTCATAAAGTCCTTGTCTGTAGAAAATGAAACACGCCGTAGTCTAGATAATTCTTTAGCCTCTAATGACTGTGCATCTCCACAAAAACATTCTTCTCCAGATAAATGTCCAGCAAGCTGTCTTAAGAGATCATGCATTTTGCAAACAGAATTGTCAGCAATATAAGTGACCGGTTGAAGGAGATTTCTATGCATCAACTCATAGTAATACTCTTCAGCTGTATCTTCAAGAAGCTGATCATCTTGCTCTTCTACAAAACCCTCAGCAATCCAAAACCTTGTAAGGTCCTGAAGATCCATGGTCCAACCTTCTTGATACAAGGCACAATAAAGGAAACATTGCTTCAAGTGTCGTGGTAGATCATCATAACTTAAATACAAAGCACCTCTGAGCTCAGCAGGAAGCTTCCTCATGGACATAACACTTCTTGTCATAACCTTTCTCCATTGATTCTCAGTTTCTTCTCTAGTTGCTAGAACACTAGCAATAACCTTGATTGCAAGGGGAAGGCCACCACACATGTGAACAATTTCCTTCCCTACCCTCTGTAGGTTTTGTACTTCTTTTTCTTCGTTAATGTTCATACATTTTCTAAGAAGTTCCCATCCTACATCATCTGACATCAATTCAACTCGATGCACATATTCCACCCCAATTATCCGGGCTACAGTATCATTCCGAGTGGTCACCAGAATTATTGTAGATGCACTGTATAAAGGAGTTCTTAAAAGATTAGTCCACACCTTATGGTCCCAAACATCATCCAACACAAGAAATAAGCTTTTTTTTTCCGCTGCTCCTGCAAGCTTTCGGCTAAGTTCTCCGAGAGTTTCATCTTGTTTATAATCTACCCCTATGTTCCGGAGAACTTCTTTCAGTATTGAAATATCAGAGCGCCCTTGAGAAATACATATCCATAATAGTGTACTAAATGATCCTTTTATTCTGGGATCATTATAGACTTTCTGAGCCAAAGTCGATTTTCCAACCCCTCCTGTTCCAACAATACCAACCATGTATACCTTCTTTCCCATATTTGCAAAAATAAGGTCCATCAATAATGTGCAAGCAAACTTAGTTTCCTTCCCCACAGGGTTAGGCTCCACAAGTTCACAAGTTTGTATACTCCTCACTGCTGAAGTGTCATCTTTAGATTGAATATTTTGAATCTTCAAAAAGCTTTTTCCTATCTTAGAGATCTTCTCAACCTCAGCATTTAAGTTCCTAATCCGAACAGCTATCTCATGACGTCTTTGAATATTTGGGAGGCAAGAGAAAAATGAAAAGCTTGTACAGGATGCAGAGTTTCTTGATGATGAAGGGCGATCTGCTAGCAGCTTACTACCTTCTAATCTGGCCAAATCGATAATATCATCAGCTACATACATAGCATCTTTCAGCTGTCGAAGCCAATTGTTAACTGCTAACTCTTCCGTTCTCCTTTCCTCAGCGTCATTTAGAAAGCACTGTATTTGGTTCATTGTTTGTTTTAGTTCTTTGAGTTCTCCTTTGACCCCTAGAATCAGAATGGCCTCCTCTGTAATGATATCTTGCAACTTCTTAGCACATGATCCAATCAAAGAATCAAGTATGGTAGCCATCAGAAAAAATATATTGAGGGAGGTCCACCAAAAAGATCTACTAGTTTTTAAGAGCTGTAGCCTGGTAATGAACACAACTTGTATTAGTAAGATACATTGAAAATATGACAAGCTTCACTAAATTATTATCCTTATAATTATAACAGAGATTCAAAGATATTTCCACTGAAAGCTTATATTTGGCATACACTTCTTTTGCACATAGCATTTGTACTACTACATATACATAGTTGTGAAGTCATTGATGGAGAAATGTTGTTCTCATTAACAGCCAGAACTCATTGTGGCGGATATGCTAGCAGTCATAAAGAGGGCAAAGGATTATGAACAGATCAGTCGAATGGCATAGCAGACAGGAGGAAGCATTATTAATGAATCAGAGCTTCTAGAACTAAAAATGATACCTGAATACTAAGCAGAACACAACCGCATGGGACTGATCAGTGTTCTACAGCGAGATCAATATGTGTCAACGATTTAATTGTTTTCCTTTTTGTTTCCTCAAACAGGATGACATCAATCAGAAATGCTGCTCTCAAGCATGAAACTTCAGCTACCGCTGTAAGATCAGGCATGCATTTTGAGAAAGAAGAGATGAAAACAAGAACTCCTTCCTAGATCAATTAAGTACTGGAGGCCAAGGAACAGCTGATATACCAGAAGCTGAGAAGAGCAGAGTTGATGGTTGCAATGAATGGTTGCTACAGACGGATGTCAGTATGTATGACAGCAGATTTCATTACCCCAAGCAGGATCTCATCACTTAGCTGTCCAACCGAAATGTGAAGGAACAGTTGCACTGTCAAGACATGTTAATCAAGGGGATGCAAAACATCTCAAAGCTTTATGAACCACATGACGATGTGTTTTACATACCAAACTGAAAGGATGTAGAAGCAGAGGATCCAGCTAAGTCATATGGAAAACCAATTTATTAAGTGGATAGAAGAAGTTATCAGCCAATCACGAAACAGAGAACCACAGATAACACAGATAACTAAACCTGCAAAGAAAGGGAGTACCTGATTAAGGGCAAGTCGCTTGCTCATTTAAGTTATGATCGTGCAGTAGTAAGTACCTGATTACAATTCAACTGATAAGGGGGTCATTATGTGCCAATGAGATTTCCTTTTTTTTTTTTTTTTTTTTTTTTGCTCCCGTCAGGATCTGGTTGGTGTGAATGAGTGTGACAATTACTTAGAGCGACACCAACAGAAATGGGTATGCAGTGTGACAATAAGAACCAGTAGTAATCTGAACCCGAGATAGGAGATTAACTAGTCCAACATAAGTGGGTACACAGAGCGTCAATCTTTTGCCACCTCTCAGTACATGCAAATCTTAATCATGACTAGAAACCATCTCCCATGAAGGAAATGAGTGGGACAATAAGAACTAGTAGTAATCATCTTCTAGAATCTGTTCGTTCGGATAAGATCTTCAAGAGTGAGTGATGACAGACACCAATTTATAGAAAAAATTATGAAAGACAATCACTCGATCACCAGGAGAAATGAAAACCAACAGATCCCACGGAAACTCCTGCAAAAAATGTAGGCAACTTAACCAGTTTAGCAGGTTTAGTGACAGCCATAACTAGAACAGCTTAGCAGGTAATCAACAAGAAGAATTACCGCTGAATCAGAATTTCCAGACCAAGTATAACTGGAAAACGTCGTAGGTCAACACCGGACAACCGGGAAGACACTGATCGGACTGCTGCTTATGGAAATCAGTTTGTCTCGATGTAAATTGTTCTGCTCCCAATAGGATCTCTTCAATCTGTAGTCCTACAGAAACGGGAGTACTGTCGAGCATCAATCTTCTGCTATCTCTGCATCACCAGGCAATAGTACGAGAACCGAAAAGACAAAATCAGATCACCTCGCTGACTAATTAAAGACCACATGTTTCTGCGAGAGATGAGAACATACCTTGGGCTTGGGAAGAGCACGGTGAAAGGATGCAACAGCAGAGAAGCAAAATGCGTCTTGTGGCTGGGAAATATGCTGTGCAAGATGTAGACTAATAGGTAGTGTCTGCAATGACCGCTGAACCTCTGGTATTTGAGTATTGCGAATAGTAACGAGCAGCCTATTGGATGTTTATTGGCATCAATAATCTTTAGAATTGGTTGTCCACATGTGATCTGATTACCTCGAGACTTGAGGAACCAGTTTTCCAACTACCAATTGGATTTTTCCGCACCAAGTGGACACGAAAATGTCTGAATAAGCCAGGTTGGTTATTCAATGCCTTGATGATGAAGTTCAATTAAAATACACGCTGTCACTGCCGTGAATTATCACTTGGTAGGTTGACGTTAGGAGTGGATGACCACGTAACACATTTATTTCCCCAACTTCTTCAGACGAGGCGAATTCGAATGTGCAGGCTATATCTCTGCTACCTAGTATGAAGAGGAAGGAGGGAGTCAGAACTCTCATTATTGCTGAAATGAGCTTCCACTAATTACACACCATGAACAGATCAGCCGAGCTTGGCTGAAGAGAAACAGCACAACATAATGTATTGTAATAGATGTCGCTGACAAAGTTTCAAAAAAAAAGATGTCGCTGACAATCAGTCACAAAACAAATGTTGCTGATAATCATATAAGCAGGTTGCGTAATAGAGATTATAAGAGCCGGCAGCCCATCCATGTGGCTGGTTGGCGAATAATGTCTACGAGGCCAACAAGCCACCAGCTCCTCGTCGCGTCATCATAAACATATATATATATATGTCCAGTTGACATCTAAATGGATGCCCACCTTGTGCTGTATATAAACTAATCCATCAACCCGTGCTCTTACACAGGCTACCATTTTAGGAGATATACATATTATGTACTGTTTAGTAATCATTTCATCACAAATTATTGTGAAGTTTTAAATTTTTAATATATTATTTTTCCTATGTATCTTAACAGTATATCTATGTGTATAGCAAAACTATGTATTTTGAAAAGTCAAACATCTTATAATTTGGAATGAATATAGTCATCTAACTATTAAAAAATTACTTTTACTAAATTTAAAGTTTTTTCTTTGTTTTGTTTTCTAAAACAATCGATATACTAATAGATATTATGTAATCTACGTCCAGTTATCATAAACTCATTAATTGCTATTTTCCAAGGAACTTTCATGATTTTTTGCATGACACCTCTATATATTTTAAATATGAATTACTTTGAAACATTATAATTAATCATGGTGGCTCTTGTTGCATCACATATATTTCTGAAGTCATGATTCTAAATTTTATTTTTTCAAATTGTATTCTTATTGACTGCTATGGATTTCTCTCTCTCTCTCTCTCTCTTCAAGTTAAGTTAAGCCACGGAGCTTGAAGTGAGATTTAGTGATAACCTCAAGATAATTTTAATACTTAAACCTTATAATGCTTGATTTTTTATTCTAAAGTATTTTTGAAGTGCTAAAAAATATAACCACAAGTGGTCACACATTGCTCAAAATGGTTGAATTTTCCTATCAAATAAATTTATTTGCAGTTATGGTTGTACTATCAATACAAACATATAAAACATTTTTTAGTTAAAATATATAAATATATCTAAAGTACAATCTATATAAAATATATGTTATGGTTACTAATATGGTTTTAAATAATTTATTAGTATCATTAGCATTTGAGTTGTTAATTAAGAAAATAGTTTTTTTATGTGATGAAATATAACATACGTATTTTACTATTTTATTGCTCATACATGCACAACGCATATGTTTACTTTAATTAAATCTTTCTATATTCATATTGATAGAGGTTGGGAAATATAGAAACATATATATGCTCTTGTTATCTAAAAAATTCTTTAACCAGTAATGTTGATAATTTAGATGTGGATGTGATTTGAGGGAGTATTTAATTTTTCTAATGGCGAGATGAAAAGTGAGTTATGTAATCAATCATAATGAGACGCCACCAGATAAATGCAAATTTAGTCTACTTTAGATCATGTTTCTTAATGACTTATGTCGGTAATATAAATTAGAGTCATAAGTTAGTTTATTTGTTTTACAAAATAGCAGATGTAGATAATTATTTAGAAAATAGAATAGATACAGTAGATATTATTATTATCAATGGTGATTAGGTTATACTTAAATTGATGGTAAAATATTTCTAAATGTTACGGAAATTTCTAAGATCTATATTTTGTTTTCCTATCAAGTCTTGAGATCTAGTTTAGGATATATAGACTATTCATAAAATCCTTTTTTGATTTTGTAAATCTAAAGTTTATCTTTAACTTTATTAAGGTTGTTATAATTTTCACATATTAACTAGAAGTCCTAGTATTCTTCATATTTTATTTAAAAATTATTTTTTATCAAAAAGAGTCTAGGTCCTAGTAGTATTGTTTTCCACATAAATCGAAACTTGGATTGCATCATCACAATAAACATGTTAAATTTTTTATATAACATGAATATATGTATAGTATATAAAATTCATTTGATAATATTGATATGGCATATTGTTTTAGTAAAGAACTGTATAGTTATTTACAATAATAATTAATAAAATTTATTTCAAGGATTATTAGTACAAAGTGTTATTGCTACGTGCTTTGTTGAGTGGACATTTTATTATTATTTCATAAGTTGTTAAAATAAATACTTATTATAATACATAATGTTTATTTGATATAATTGGAACATCAGCATTATAATTAATTTATTTTACAATTATAGAAGTATTTAGTAATATATATGTATCGCACTTTTATGAATATTGGTTTTTTTGCAATAATATACAACTATTGATGTGTAGATTTCAGATACTTTTTATTTATTTTTTGCAGTGGCTATGGTACATACAAATATAGAGATAATACCTTATATTGTCTTTCACAACAACATGTATCAATGAGTTAAATGTAAACTTAGAATATTATTTTGCATTTTTTTAATAATAGTAATGGTGGATAATTTATAAATTCACTAGGAGGTATTTTAAATTACCTTTCATAATGATAACTGGGTATCTTTTTTGAGCCTAGACGTGGCTAAGTTAGAGTTATTGGATTATTTTAAATTATCATTCACTAGCAAAACATGCATGCGCGGTGCCCGGGATGAACAATTTATTATCTAATACTCGTTTCAATGGCACCAAGCAAGTGCTACGTGATAAGAAAAATGAGGACATCTGAACATCTTATTATTAAGCGTTGGCAATAAAGCCTTCCATAGACAAGAACATACCTTGGAGGCTTGGAGACGACGGAGCCGGCTCACTGACCAGAGTGCTGCAAGTGGTGTTGAAACCAACTTTCACGCTGAACAGGATTTCTTCGAGATGCCAATCACTAAATCAGTCGTGAAAGTAGAGACGAAAGATGAACAAATCTGAAACCTTTAATCCCACCAAAGCAAATAGCGTACCATGAATTGGAAGGATGCAGAAAGAGAAGCGCCGGCTGAGAACTCAGAAAGCACTACTGCAGCATCTGTTTGTTCCACACCAGGCTCATTGGACCCTTCAACCTTATCGGAAACATTACTGGCGCTGGTGCATCTGCCATCTGAGTGGCTGCAATGCACCACATACTCTGCTCCGCAGGTGAGGGCGTGCGGCCAACGACTTGACTCAGCAGCCACACGGGTCGACGTCTCCTCGGACCAGCGGCCAAAGCCTGCATTGTTGTCCTCGGCAGCAAGCGCACTGCCGACCGCGATGGTTTGGAAACTTTGGACAGGCAGCAATGGTGGTCTCGATCACTGCTCACCAATGGTCGATAAAAAAGCAACAATAATGATTTAGTGCAAAAAAACAAAATCTGCTTGTAGTCGTTTATATCTATGCAAAAAGGGCCCCTAATCCTTTGGCACAGAAGGTGTCTGCCAGCTGGGCCTCATTGTTAACAGGCCTCGTGGCCTTTTCTAGGCCAATAGTTGAGTTCGAAGTAGAATCTAGTTTCCGAAATGTGATTGCAGTTAGCTTTGGTCATTCAAATGTACTGAAATTTCTGCACCAAATGCACCTCGATCTCTGACCAACAACGGGGCAGGCAAGGCGATCAGCTGCTGTTATGCACTGCAGAAATGTATTTCTATTTGCTAATATTGATACATACAGATATTCAGAAGTCGAAACAGCAGCAGATGTAGCAGTACTTCTGTATAATTTAAGATTCGAGCACAATTTAAGATCCGCAAGTACCCTGGGGATCAAGATTCGAGCCCAGAGCCGGCAGCAATGGCGGCAGTGGCGGCGTTTATGATCGAGCTCCGGCGTTCCTCTGGAGGATTTTTTCAGCCGTCGGCTGTTGGTCGAGGCCGCACCTCCAGCAGGGGCCAAGCTCGCGCCCGGCCATGGCCGTGGTGCTCGCGCCTGTCCGTGGGTGATCTCACCCTCTTGGCGAGGTCCACGCTCGCGTTCTCGTGCCTGTCCGCCGCCGAGCTCGCTTCCCGGCGAGGGCCACGCTTGCCCGCGCGCGACCGTCACACCGTGTTCGTCAATGCTGTGAAGAGCCTAGGAGGGCGCTGATGGGGAGCGCTGTGGGGATGCTGGCGGCGCCGTCGCCGCAGGCGTAGCGGAGGAGCTCGGCGTGCGCCCCCGACACCACGCCCCTGGTCCGCGACGCGCCCAACTTCGTCCGCGTCCACAGCCCGGACCCTGGTCCCCAATATCTGTGAGCGTGACGGCGCCCAGCTCATCAACCAGGGCCTCCATCCGTACGAGGCGGGTCGCGTCGACGCTAGGGAACCCCGTGTGAGCGGGTGAAGCCGGCCGCGCCGCCGACGGTGGGAAGAAGGAGCCGCCACCTCGACGCCAACGGCGCGGCCTCCACCGCGGCGCCCGCGTCCACCAGCGCCTCCAGCGGGACGGCGGCGCTGCCGCCGAGGACCTTGCCAACCCTGGCCGGCCACCCGCTCCTCCCTCCGGATCACCTCCGTGCAGTAGCGGCGACTGACCCAGAAGACGGAGGCGGCGGCGGCTCCGTGCAATAACCTAGAACCGGTCGCTATTTTTCTATTAGTAATAATAGAAAGGCAACGGATCCTATGCAAACCAAGATCCCGTATAAACTTGTAAACTAACAATCTAGACCGCAAGATGTTAATCCAAGGGGTGTGGAGAGACTAGGTAATTTTACACTTAACCGCCCGCTCTTAATCACACTTTTACAAATCCCTCCTTTCACCTCTCTCATACGCCCCTTTGGATCAACATCCTCGCGGTGCCCGATCGTTAGTTCTACAGTTTCCATATGGGATGGCTAGTTTACAGATATGATCCGTTGCTTAATAAATAGTAAATCCTTAATTATAGTGTACCTAAAACACAAAATATTGTATTCATAAAGTTACCATAATACCCTTGATTACAAAAAAGAACTACAAAAATGTAATTAGCCATCCTTTATTTGGCATCGTCTCCCACCTCAGTTTTGGAGGCGATGAAAAGCGATTCAGCGTATATGGCCCACCGTAATAGACACAACAATCGTCTCCCATCGCCTCTGGCCTTTATGGCCGTTGGATCGGTCATTGTGAGCCGTCGGAATTGTCCACAAGTATTCTAAGAATATCTTTTTTTCATGTTTTTTGTCCCATTGAACACCACGAACAAACACGACGACAGCCCCGGGCATCTGAAATCCGATGACTGGGAGCCATGTTCGGGCCAGGCAAGTTTTTGAAGCATATCAAACTAAACAGGCCATTGAGCGGCCAAAGCCGCCAGAATCGCCTTTGGATAAAAAAACAGCAGTAATTGACATATAGTATTTATGTCTCCTATAAGTAATTTTAACCGTGCCCAAGCACAGGTTGATATACTGCATGATAATTAATAAAGTACGTGGGGCTGCCTGGACTAAATAAATCATGAAACTGAAAAGGGGTGGGTTGGGGGGGAGGTGGTGGCAAAGTCTCTGAAACTGAAAGCATGGTAGGAGACTGTTCGGCGCATGCATACACCTTCCCTGATGCCGCCGTCCCTATCAGAGTTTGGCAACGTCTATGAAATGCTATAAAAGCTGATGGCTCCCTGACAGCAGTAGGACACCTACCCATGGATCGAGACATTTTGGAAATATAGCTTGATCAACTATTGTCGAATGGCGACCACGAATACGCTATCCCCTCTGGGCAACGCTAGGCCAGGCTGCAAAACTGAAACAGATCGGCAACCGGAGTACGGAGTACAGTACGCATGGCCGGATAGGCTTCGAGGCCACCGTCGTGTCCGAGATCGGCCCATGGGCCCAAGCAAATAGCGAGCAGCATCTTAGTTGCTGCGGTCCTTGATCAGAGCCTGGCGTAGATTTGAGGCCCGGGATGGGGCGCTTCAGCCCGAGGCGCAGCCTAAGTTTTCATCTGAAAGACGCGGCCCATGTTTCCGGCCCATCAGCCACATCACGCAGGCCTGTCCAGCTCTCGACTCCAGTCCGCCGCTTGCAACCCCTGACGGCGATGCGGCGGCGCTCCTCTCTGCTACTCCGCCTTCGTCCGCGTCCGCCCCTGCAGTTACCCTCCGGCGCCGCTCCTGTCCGCGCGAGTTCCTCCTTCTCTGTCTCTCCATGCCGGGTGGCGGCTGTGAGGGGCTGATGGCCTGACACCGTGACTGGAAGCTGGCTGGCCGGCTCAAGGCAGGCAGGAAGCGCCGCTCCAACGCAGGGCCGCAGCGGCACTGTGGCAGTGCACCAGTGCGGCGCCCCCGGCTTGGCGTTGCACATACTGCACAGGTAAGTAAGACTAAGGTCCTGCTTGATGGATTTCCAGTGCTTCGATGAATGCCAATGTGACAATGTCTGGGTTCTAATTATTGCACTGCAATTTGCAATATTTCATATTATATTAGCATGACATATTATAAGAACTGTTTGATAAACTTGCCCCGTGACCATGAGCGTCTAAGAAATGATGAATGGTGTGTATTGTATTCTTCTATTTCAATTTATAGTGTTATTCTTGTCTTTTTAAAGAACTATGTCATTTTTAAAATTTCTATATAGAACAGAGGATGACTGCTAAGTTGGTGTGAAACAGTAAAGAAATATATATCATATTTTTGTTATGGAATGCACTTTATTCCTTAATTTTCTATCCAAAACGTTATATATTTCTTTAGCACTTTGAATTGATATCATCATTTAATTTCCTTATTAAATGTATTATTAGTTTAAATCTACTGAGATTTCCAATCTCCTATTATTTACTGTGCAAACCCCACCCCCTGCCATGTTTCTGGACACGGCACAGATCGGAGTTCTAGTACATTCTGTCCTCAACATACTATATGATGCGAAAGTACATGGTTTGCTAACTCCAGAAATCCTAGTGACAGGGGGGCGGGGGAGGAACGGTGCACAGATAGTTGAAAGCAGGATATGTAACAAAATAAGATAAATCCAGCAAGTTATCATACCTGCATCTCTGTAGTCACTAATAAGCCAATCTGTATTTGTTCACCAAGTGTAGACATCCAGTTCTTCTCCGTGCAGCTTTTTCTGCTGTTCTTGGAGTCCATACAGCAACTCTGAGGAGACATCTCGCATATCCTCTGTCAGAAACAGCTCCTGCAAGTTGTCTAACTTCTCAACACGCCTCAAGTTCAGACAGAGCTATAGATCCAGCTGTCTCACACGGGGAAGATTGGAGACCCTCTCTAGGCTTTCACATTCATCGATTAAAAGCATCTTTGAGAGGGCCCGGAGATTCTCCACCACCTTAAGGCTACTCATGTTTCTCAAATACAGCTTCTGAAAGCTGCTGGCCTTCTATCCAAGCTGTGGTGGGAGAGCTCTCAGCTTGAGGCAGCAGGCAAGTTCCAACTCCTTCAAACATGGCAGATGCTGCATCGTTGTAGGTGGTGATTCATCCTTTTTCTTAGCAGGAGCTGCATCCTTTCCCCCTTCCTTAATTGTTCCAGACTTTTCTTCTTCAGCAACAAAGGTCCACTCCTCCCAGTTCAGCATATCCGAGACTAAAAATGTTTCAAGCTTGGGAAAAGATACTAAACTTGTAGATCCAGGATTGCCCATATCATTGTTACATATCACACACCTTGGGATGCAGAGAGAAGACTAACTCCGGGCATACTGTTGGCGGTACTTAAACTCATTTCTAACCCCGCCAACTTTAGTCTAGGCAACACTAAAATTCACCTAGAATAGGCCAGTACTCTAACTATTTCCACAGTATGGTGCAGATCCTTTGTTTTGCAGGACACACTTGATTTACACCTAAAATGGACCAAGACATGAAGAAAAATACATGGGTGAAAACACCTTTTGTTTTGGTCCAAGCAAAACAAGAGAAAAAGAAGGAAATCCAACTTCGAGGCCAGCCCAACCGAATAACCGGCATGGGCCGACCCGGGGCCCAACAAGGAGGCAACCGACCAAAGCTGAAGGCCGGCGGGGCCCAGCCTGGCGCGAGCGCGCCAGAGGCGCGCGCGCGCCCGTCTGAGCGCGGCCTAGGCCCAGCTTTGGTTGGTCGGTTTGTTTGCCACCTCTGATGGTCGGTTCGGGGGTGTTTTCGACATTTGCCCTGCGGAAACCGACCATCCCACTCCTATATAAGCATGGGCAAGCCTCCCCCCTAAAACAACAATTCATTCTTCATTTTTAGTCTCACTCTTCACCATACCTCCACTCTACAAGTGTACAATAGAGAGAGTAGAGCCACTCTACCTAGCCTAGCTAGAATAGAAGTAAGGAGTGAGAGAGGAGCAAGAGTAGAGCATCTCTTCAAAAGAGCTCTCGGGAAGCTAGTCTTCCACGGGGCGGAGTGCCGGACTTGTCGGCTCCCTCCTCGCTTGTACCTCTACGGCGTCTTGCTACTTGAAGTAAGACATCGTGTTTATCTTTCGGTAATACCTTTGAGTAAGTTATTCTTGCTTGTTATCTTCTTGCGGGTTCGTCGTTCGTCCCGTGATGGAAGCTCTAGTAAGAGGACCCCGATAGAGACGGAGCTCCCGGCCACCGCTAGAGTTGTAGCAACCGGCATAGACGTGGTGTCTAGGCTAGGACCTACCTTCGTTTGCCTCGTAGTCCACGGTTGAGGTGGTAGGCGGCGGTGGTGACAGCCCCGTCCGTCCCTTGTAATCCCCCACGTCCGGCTACGGCGTAGAGCTACAGCCGGCATCACTTGGCGGACCGGGTGCGATCCGGTGCCCGAAGTAAGAAGTTTAGCAACGAGTCTAGCCATCTCCTAGGCCCATTACCCTAGAAAACCTCATTACCTAAAGCTATCCTACTCCATCTCTGGGCAACCTCTGGTTAGAATTAACTCACAAGCCGTTCTTCGTGAAAGAAATACGATACCCGATTACTCACCGGGTGAAGTGCTATAACGGTGATTTCCGTGCGCTTGCGGATTTGGCTGCACACGCTAAGAAACGCCAACACATACTAACTCCAGAGGTGGAGTGCTCAATATATAGGAAGCCACATGGCTATATTTAGACAGAGCCTATAGATAGACACTTAACACCCCCCTTCAAACTCAAGGTGGAAGTGAAGGATCTGAAGTATTCAGTTTGATCAAGTGAAGCCGATGTTGCTCTCGAGTTTGTGCTTTAGTGAAAAAGTCAGCCAACTGCAACTCTGAAGGCACATACTGGAGAGAAATGGTCTTCTGATGACAATGAGACCGAGTAAAGAAAGCATCCACACCGATATGCTTTGTAAGAGCATCTCCAAGGGTTTTGCATTTTTGCTTTGGCATTTGTAGTCATTTGCCAACTCTTAAAACAAAATGCAAAGGAATAAAAGAGGACATCTCCAATGGTTTTGCAATTTTGACTTGGCAATTACCCAAAATAGGCGTGGGTGGAGGGATGTGGTGCGAGAGTCGCGCGGGGACGTCGAGGCGCGCATGCGACAAATGCCAAGCGCGAGGGGCTTGGCATATATGCCAAGTCTCCCCTCCAAATGCCAAGTTAATGAAAATGCAAAGGTTAAATGCATAACCATCGGAGAGGGTTTTTTTAGGAGTTTTATGCAAATTAGTAAATGCCAAGTCCAAATGCATAACCCTTGGAGATGCTCTAAGTTCATGCTTCACAGGATCATTAGCAATTTGGATGGCGGTGTTATCACACAGAAGAGGTGTGGCAGCATCACAGGAAATCCCAAAATCAGCCAACAACCATCGAAGCCATACAATTTCTGCAGCAGTAGTGGCGAGTGCACGAAGCTCGGCTTCTGCACTAGAACGAGATACAGCAGCCTGTTTCTTGGACTCCCAGGCAATAGGTGAAGAGCCAAAAAAATGCAGTACCCTGTTATGGACTGACGATCTGTCGGGTCACTCGCCCAAGTGGAGTCCGAGTAAACATGAAGCTGAAGCGGACTATCATTCGCATAGAGTAAACTTTGAGATGATGTCCCCCGTAGGTAGCGTAGCACGCGAAGTAAATGTCCAAAATGAACAGAAGTTGGGGCACAAACAAACTGACTCAAAATATGGATGGCATGAGCAATATCTGGCCTGGTGACAGTGAGATAAACAAGGCTGCCCACAATATGTCGATATCAAGAGGGATCTTTAAGAGGTACCCCATCAGTGGGACGAAGCTGCAAGTGAAGATCCATGGGTGTGGCAGCAGTGCGACTATCAGAGATGCCTGAACAAGCAATAAGATCTTTTATGTACTTAGACTGAGAAAGATGATATCCCTTAGTAGATGGCTTGACCTCAATGCCTAAGAAATAACTAAGAGGACCCAAATCAGACATCTGGAATTCAGCACTAAGTTGTTGCTTCACATGGGAAATGTGATCCTCATCATCACCTGCAATCAGCATATCATCAACATAGAGAAGAAGCAATGTACGACCACGTGGTGACAAATGAACAAATAAAGCCGGATCATGATCACTAGCAGAAAAGCCAGTTGCCCATATAACTGAGACAAAACGCTCATGCCACGCACGAGGAGCCTGTTTAAGGCCATATAAAGCACCCGGGGGTGGTTGCATATAAACTTCAGTCAAATCACCATTAAGAAAGGCATTCTTGACATCCATTTGAGATATAGGCCATGAGGAAGAAGCAGCCACTACAAGTAGTGTTCGAACCGTCGTCATATGAGCAACAGTTGCAAATGTCTCATCATAATCTATGCCTTGGGTCTGCTGAAAACCTCTGGCAACAAGACGAGCTTTATATCTCTTTGTAGAGCCATCTGACTTTGTCTTGACTTTAAATACCAAGTTAGATGTAATAGGTACCATGTGTGACGGCAATGGAACAATATCCCAAGTGCCTTGCCGATCAAGAGCAGCAAGTTCCTCAGACATAGCTAGCTGCCATTCTGGAATACAAGACGCTTCCCGATAAGTGGAGGGTTCATCAACAATAGCATTGACATTGGGAAAACCATACTTTTCTGCAGGATGAATAGAGCTACGGTCTCGAAGATTATATCATGGACCAACGTGTAACTCATCAGAGACAATAGATGACTCATCAGTAGTATTAGAATCATCCACAGCAGGCTCATCAGGACTGACCAGGGTGGTAGAACTAGACGAAAGTTGGGTAGTGTTTTGAGGATGACGGCTGAAAACATGTGTAATGGGTGGTTTAGAAAAAGATTGACGTGCTGGAGCTGTTGGAGGGGGTAATGGTGGTGTGATGAAAATGGGAGCAGAAGGTGTGGAGGCATCAGTGTCATATGAAAAAGGAGGAAGACACAAAAAGGAGGTGGACTCTTTGGGGGAATACGAGGGCTTGGCGGATGGGTTATAAAAGAAAGGACGGTCCTCAACAAAGTTAACATCACGAGAAATGCGTATGCGACGGGAAGAAGGGTCATAGCAGCGATAACCCTTATGTTCAGGACTGTACCCCAGAAAAACACATTCAATAGATTGTGCAGTCAATTTAGTTCGCTCACGAGGGGCAAGCAAAACATAGCATGTGCAGCCAAAAACGCGAAGGTGATCACAGCTAGGAGGAGTGCCATAAAGTACTTCACCAGGGCATTGGTCAGACAGTTTGGATGAGGGTTGTCTATTGATCAAGTAGACAACAGTGGAAACAACTTCACCCCAAAAATGAGAAGGGACAAAAGATGAAATCAAAAGGGTGCGAGCTGTCTCTATTAGATGGCGATGTTTTCGTTCAGCAACGCCATTCTGAGCATGAGCACCTGGACAAGAAAGCTGTGCAAGGGTACCCTGAGAGGACAAAATATGGCGGAAAGCAACAGATAAATATTCACCCCCAGAGTCAGAGTGAAGAGTTTTAATGGGAGTAGAAAATTGTGTGTGAACCATTCGAACAAAAGACTGGTAAATGGAACACAACTGCGAATGATGTTTCATAAAATAAATCCATGTATAACGAGAAAAGTCATCAATAAAAATGACATAATATTTGCAGAAAATGGTGCAGGACCCCACACATCCGAATGAATAAGATCGAAAGGCCTAGCAGACCGTGAAACACTAGAAGAATAAGGAAGTTGTATTTGTTTGCCATGTTTACAACCCTTACAATGAAAACTTGACTCAATAGATGCATGACCTAAAGAACCTTTATTGATCATGGAAGACAATCGAGACCCACAAAGATGACCAAGACGATGATGCCACTTGGCGAAGGAGGTCGAAGACGATGCAGCGGATGAGGCATGAGCTGGAGATGCATTAGACGAAGGAAGACGTAGGGTGTCTAGAACATAGAGGTTGGAAGCACCCTTACGGCGATGGCCAGTCCCAATCACTTTCCCGCTGCGGCGATCCTGAATAAAATAAGACGAGTCATCAAAACCAACAAAGCAATTCGGATCGGTAAGTTGACCAACCGACAGAAGATTCATAGACAACTGAGGTACAAAGGAAACATGGGTACAGAAAAATGATTATTGCAAAGTGAACCCAAATGAGTAATATGGCAAGAAGTACCATCAACTGTTCGAATAGAAGAAGCGCCACTAGTGAGCAAACTTTGGCCAACCAAACTGTGGATCGATCGATGTCACATGAAAAGAGGCTCCAGAATCAAGCACCCAAGACGAAGGAGCATCGATAGTCGATGAAGCAGCAACAAAAACAGTGCCAGCAGAACCTGAACCTCGAGGAGTGGAAGAAGTACCACGACCATAAGCAGCACGGCGGGCACGAAATTCAACCAGTTTCTCTGGATGTTTACCAAAACAATTATCTGAACTATGATTATTCTTGCCACAATGTTTACAAGGTTCTTTGGATGAACTGGTCCTCTTGTAAGCTACCAACACACTGTGAGAAGGAGGCACACAAGAACACAAGGCCTGAAGATGAGTTTCTTCAGCAGTTAATTCAGACAATGCCTTTGCCATGGTTGAAGTAGAAGAAGCATGGAGCAATCTTGTACGAATAGAATCAAATTCTGCCCTGACTCCCATGACAAATCGGTAAGTAAGAAACTGCTCCATAAAGGAAAGGGCTGTGCAATTTGGACTTGCTGTACACTGGGGTACCATGGATATCAAAGAACCCATTAAATGATCAAATGCAGAATAGTACTCATCAATGGACATGTCTCTCTGTTCGATAACATGAAGCTGTTGCATGAGAGTATGTTGAAGGGCACCACTCTCCTGAACATAGCGGTCCTTCAGGTAAGACCACATAGGTTTGGCTTGTTTAAACTTGCGCAGACTCATAATCATGGTTGGTTTAACACTATTGACTATAGCAGCCATGACCTTTCCATCATTGATTTCCCGTGGTTTTGACAAAGCAGCGGCATTAGTACTATCGGCTTAGGTGGATCATCAGTCAAATAATGATAAAGACCATGACCCCTCAATGCAGTTTCAACAGTAAAAGCCCACTCTAAATAGTTCTGACCATCTAGTTTGATATTGATAACAATGGCAGAGTGTTGACATAATGATCAATAGCAGGAAAAAGTAGAGATGTCACCACAACTGAGCAGTCGCTTCGGTGCTGGACGTGAGGAAGTCAAGCCGCGCGTGGAGGAGAGCCGCGAAGAAGATCCGCGAAGAAACTCCGCAGCCGTGACGACGCGCGTGGAAGAAGCTTGTGTCCGCAGCCGTGACGACGCACGGAGTCGAAACGTCGATCGCGGTGTGGCAGGATCGCGCGTCCACGTGGGAAGACTAGACCGCGCGGGACCGCGTGTCCGCGCGTGAAGACCGGATCGCGTGTCCGCGCGGGATTTTTGGATGACGGAGTCGCGGGACCGCCTGTCCGCGCGTGTGAAGAGGATCGCGCGGGTCCGCGCGTGAAGACCGGGACGCCCCGTCGACCGGATCGCGGAGAATCGCGATGCGCGGCCATGAAGCAGATTCCCCAGGCCGGCGTGCGACGAAGAAGACGTCTGACGGCAACACGGCGACAGAGGATCCCAGCACACGGCGACAGGCTGCACGAAGGGGAAGAAAACGGCGCGACGACGGGCCGCAAAGAGTAGCAATCCGCGCGAGGAACAATCGCGCAAAACAGAGGAAGGTTCCCAAGGGGAAAAAATTGGATCGTGGGTTGAATTAGAATTGGCTAATCCTAACCATAAACCAGAGCTGTGATACCATGTTACATATCACACACCTTGGGATGCAGAGAGAAGACTAACTCCGAGCATACTGACTCCAGAGGTGGAGTGCTCAATATATAGGAAGCCACATGGCTATATTTAGACAGAGCCTATAGATAGACACTTAACAATCATATCCGAAAAGTTTGGGTCCAATCTTGGTAGTGACAATTTTTTTTTTGAGTGAAACAGGAGGGGTTATCCCCTACTGGACTTTAATTAATATGAGCAAGAGTTTTACATAGTCAAATCATGAAACAAAGAAAGTTACAAAAAAAGATCATACTAATTACACAAAAGCTTCTAGCCATTGATCAACGGAAGGATGATAACTTGCTTTTGCTTGAAAACTAATTCAAGCAAATTCCCTTTTAAAGATCCTCTTGCAGCTAGCTATTGAGGGTGCAATGTTTCTGAAAATTACATCATTCCTGACTTCCCAAATTGACCAGATCATTGTAATTGTTAATTCCATAAACAAGAGCACATGCAGTATCGCTTTGGCATGGTCTAGAAAAGAAAAACAATCCCCAAGTTGTGGAACAATGAGTCCTAGAGTGAGCAAACATGCTCCTGCAAAAGGACAGAGTAGGAAAAAAATGTTCCATCGTCGTTTTCTCAGCTCATGGCGATTAGCATCCTGAATGCATCACTGCTCTTGCGAACCGAAGCACAAAAGCAGAGGCATTCACCATGTAGTCCCTTCTTCACAGACGCTCCATGCTTCCATGAACGAGGTCTGAGACAGGGCATCCCAACACAAACTCAAAAAGTAGAGATTAACACTGACGATATAAATAGGGCAAGCAAATAACGATGGATTGATCAATAAGTTCTTCACGTCACATTACATAATCCTGAATGTCAAGCATGACAAATATTCTCTCAGTATTCCTCATAGCAGAGCTGAGGGATCGAAGTAGCATCACATTGTTTTTTATTAAAATACTTTCATACTAGAATAAATGATATACGAACTTATAAGCATAAATAGAACAAATCATTATTCCGTCTCCTTTGTATTTCCACATCAGCACGTCGTGGTTGATTTACTTCATGACCGGTCCTCCTCCATCCTGTAGAAGTCAAATATCCACTAATTAACAAAACCGCAATTAAATGGACAGCAAAAAAATAATAATGGACAACCAAATTAATCCAAAACGAATTAGTAAGTTCATACCTTGTATTTGCGCTGCTCATTAAGGCCTTGTTTGGATGTTGTTAGATTCAGCTCAACATATATATGACTACGCCCAGATAAGGCCTAACTGGTTATAGGCCATGTGTACACGTCTAGATCTCCGCCATGGCATTGTTGGCGTCCATGTTTAAGCCCTGGCACCCAGAGTGAGGATATGTCTTGCATATCTATGTCCAGCCACAGCTGCTCTAGGTTACCCAACTCCTCAACGCGTCTTAAATTTGTACACCGAGATACCCGCAGCTCTCTCATTTGGGGAAGATTTGAGACCATCTCTAGGCCAGAACATCCTGCAATTACAAGGTCCTCTGACAGGAAACATAGGTTCTCCACCACCTTAAGACTGTGCACCTCTCTTAATTCGAGAACATTCAAGCTGGTGGCCTCCTGTCCAAGGTGTGGTGGGAGAGCTCTCAGCTTGGGACAGCGGTCAAGGGCCAACTTCTTCAGTCGTGGCAACAGCTGCATCCTTGGAGGCTGGTCTTCCCCCTTTTGCTTTGAAGCAACCCTATCCTCTCCCTCTTCCATATCTGCAACAAAGGACCACTCCTCCCAATTGGGCATATCCGAAATGACCAATGTTTCAAGCATGTTAAAAGCTACGGCATCGTAGATCGATATTACCCATCCCATAGCCAACAAACTCGGGTCCAATCTTTTTGACTTCGGTGGCTCCATGGATTTTCGGATATTTCAAGTTGGGGAGCTGACCGATTGGTGGAAGATACACACATGATTTGCGGTCTATGAGTTGCAAGTATTTCAATGAGGGAAAATTGGTAGCGATATCTAGCCGGGTGGGAAGCTTCCGACAAAAGAAATTCCTAATAGTGAGATCTTCCGGGTTGCGTGCGGGATAAGCAAATCAAAGGTTTTCTCAATATTGATTCTTTCATCTTTAGAATATGGCTCGTGTATGCGGTCACCGCAGCATAGCACTAATTCTCTGAGATGTTTTTTGTTTGCTAGCAATGAATCTTTACTAGGAGGAACTGCTCTTTCGAGTTTGATTATATGAAGCCTCCTCAACTGCCAAAGCTGACCCAGTTCTTCTAGGTTCCAACCATCTTGCATTCTATCACAATTAACATTGCCACCACCAATTGGAACTCCTTCTAAATCATTCAGGAACTTCAATTCACTAATCCCTTTTGGAACCTGGCTAATTGGTGTTCTATCAAGTCCTATGCGTCTTAAATTGCATAATTTAGAGATTGCCAAAGGAAGCTTGTGCAAATTTGGACACCGCTTTGCAAGTTCGGTATTTGAAGGTACTTGAGAGAACCAATTGATTCTCGGAAGATAAGATATGTCAGTCCCATCAAAATCTAGTAGCCGAAGGTGGATCAAATTCCCAATAGAATTTGGAACATTTTGTATAATTGAACCAGTTAAATCCAAAACTCGAATGCATGCAAGTCTTTTGAGTATTTTATTTTCAACTCTTGCTGACTTGGTCCAATGAATAAGCAGCAATGTTCGAGCTCTAATATGCTCCTTGTTCACGGTGGGGAGTGTTATAGAATCACCATCGCAAAAATTGAAATGTGTCGTCGTTTGTATAAATTTTTTGCCTCCAGTGATTGTGGATCTCCACAAAAATATTCATCCTGCGACAAATGTTGACCGAGCTGCCGTAAAAGATCATGCATTTTACACCAACGGTAGTCAGCATATAGAGGGTCTGGATGAAGGAGATTCCTGTATATCAATTCATTGTAATATTCAGTAGCTGTATCCTCAAGAAGTTGCTCTCCTTGCTCCTGTATGTAACCTTTAGCAACCCAGGACCTTATAAGATCATCACGGCACATGATCTGATATTCTGGGTATAAGGAACAAAAAAGAAAGCATTGCTTCAAATGCCATGATAGGTCATCATAACTCAAATACAATGCTCCTCTTAGCTCGATGGGAAGATTGCTCATGGACCAAGCACTTCTGTTTATGTTGGAACACGGTTCCAGCAGGTTTTGTATTCAATCGTAATCACAATTACAATGCTAGAGCGTGAAGAAGGGAAACTCTTCCACTCCAGTCAGTCTCCTCTACAACAGGGGCTGGGGGGCTCCTTATATAGCCAGCCCAGCTCCCAAGTACAAAAAGACATTACACCCCCATAGGGGAAACAGGGAAACCCTAATCCTACGACCCTTCCAGGTGGGGCTGGCAGGGGCAAAGTTGTCCACTGGAGTATTCAGCGGTTCATGGGCTCCTCCTGGGCCTCCCAAGCGTTCTACGTCTCCCTTGCTCCCGGGCCGTTGGTGGGCCATCTTCCATGGGCCAGATGCCTCCGCACAGGCCGGTGGCCTCCGCCATCGTCCCGATGCCTCCGCCTTGAGGTCATCGACTCGATGCCTCCGACGGAGGCCGGGGTCTTCATCTCCGGCCCGGCGTCTCCGACGAGGCCGGAGGTCTTAGCCCCGAGCCGATGCCTCCGCTTGGGGGCTAAGGTTTTCATCGCCGTCCCGATGTCTTCGCCTCCGATCGGTCTTGCGACGCGCCGGTCGGCGTGGTCTCCGATTACTCCCGCACAACGGGTTAAAGCATGTGTAACAAAATAGGATAAATGTGGGGTCAAGCGCCCGTGAGCGTGTGCCATGTCTCCGCTGCTGAGATGCCTTTTCCCAACATTCCCCCCTTGAGGGTTAGGTCCAGCGGAGGCGGGCCCTGGCCATCAACTCTTGGCTTGACCAGCGGAGACCATGCCCCCCCCCCCGGCACGTCTTTGGTGGACCTCGGTTTTTCTTTGGCATATTGAGGGTCTTTTCTCGTCCGTTGGATCTAAGGCCGCTGATTTTTGACCGTGCGATATGTGACCGTTGCGGTGGAGGGACGGTTCCTTCTCGGACCCGTCGCCCGGCCACTATAAAAGGGGAGGGGGTAGGTGAGAGTTTTTTACCCCGCGCCGTAATTCTCGCGCTGTAGTTTTCTCCACCGCCTCTCACGCCACCTCCGCGCTTGCTTGTTGCCTCCGCTCTCGACCGTGGCACCTCCGGCCGCGACGCGCTTGCCTCCGCCACCACTACACCGGTCCTTATTCCCGGTTTCAGAGAGTGAAGGTCGGAGATTGGCTAGATCTCTTTGAGAAGTGTATGCTTGTTGCGGCGAAGGCTAGGGACCTGGAAGAGTCTCTTTCCGACGTCGAAGCCTCCGTCGAAGACCTCATTCCTTCACACAGTCCCGGAGGTATGGCCGCTATTACCTACGATTTTGGTCCTAGCAAGATGACCAAGGCGATGATCGAAGACCTTGAGCAACGGGCGTTATCCCGGTCGGTCGTGCCAAGCTCCGGGGTCGAGATCGAGCCAACCCCGCCCGGGGTATGCGGTCGTTTTCGGGGATTTCTTTACTTGCGGCCTTCGGCTGCCGGCCCATCCTTTTCTGAGGAGAGTTCTGGGGGAGTTCAATGCTCAAATTCACCACCTTACGCCTCATGCCTTCTTGAACCTTAGCAAGTTTGTCTGGGCAGTTGAGTCTTATGGCGGAGAGAGGCGATGTCAATGCCTTTGGAGGCACTATGAACTGCAGAAGCAACCATGGTCGTTTGGCGAGGACAAAGTGAAAGCACGGTTTGGGGCTGTACCTTTATGGCGAAGAGGTTTCAGGAGGAGCGATTGGAGATCTCGTGGTGTCGAAGGGCAAGTGGGAGCCGGCCAATTGGATGGATTATTGGTTCTACGTGCGGACCGTTGGTGTCACCGGGGAGGATGACGATGGCAATAAGATTGTGAGGTACCCCCGGCCTCCGCTATGACGGAGATGAAGCCGCACACCAATTTGAAGCCTCTTCCGGCGTCTTCCGTCAGAGCCGCGCTCGCGAGAAGTCCCGCCGAAAGGCCTTCGCGGCCGCTTGCAAGTACTCCGAGGTCGCGACCTTCCGGAGGAGATAGTGGCCTCCGGCTGCTGGCCCTTGGCCAAGGACAGGCCCAAGTTTGAGATTGTCCGGAAGGAATTGCCAGTTTTCGGAGAAGCTGCGGGCATACCGTGCCCTGTCTTCGGTCTCAGTTTACCTCGAGGGGAGACTGGGACCAATTTCGTCAACCGTATTGAAAGGAAAGTTGTGGAGATAATCGGAGAGGTCTCCGAACGTGAATATCTTGCGCGGAAGGCGGAGGCTAGCTTCATGCCGCGCCTGAACCGCGTCTTTGAGGAGCTTCAAATCCCCTATTCCTCCCGGCCTGTCCCCGGCAAGGTGCTCCGGAAGATAGAGTCAAGGGCATTGAAGAATGCCTCCGCCGTTGCTACGGTCAAGGCGGAGGCGTAAAAAAAGAGGAAATGTTCGTGTGTTGGCCGCGGGCCTTCCAAGAAGGAGAAGACCTCCGAGCCGGAGGTTGTTGAGGCTTCCGCATCTGCATCTCTAGATGCATCTGAGGCTGGCTACCAGGGCGACGACGGGGAAGAAGAGGTTGCCAAGGAGGTGGGGGCGTCCGCTAAGCCCTTGCCTACGGCGGAGACAGAGCTGGCTTCACAACCTTCTGCTTCTGCACGGGCTCCGTCGCCGGAGGTGTCTGTCCATCCCTTCCCTAGTGCTTTTGCCGAGCTGTCTAGCTCTGAAGATGGTGAGGCCGGTGAAGAGGAGGAAGAAGCGGGGGAGGACGAGGAGGCCGGGGATGCTGAGGCATCACTCTCGCCGACTCATCAGGTTCGTGATATCCCCGACGAAGTCTCCGATGATGATTTTGTTGGGAGTCCTGGCCGTAAGCTGTCGAGAAGCACATCTGATGCTGAATTTGTTGCTGACAAGGCCGCCGCCGGGCAGGCCTCCGGCGAAGGGCGGGCCTCCGCTCCTGGTGACAAGGGTCCGGTGGGCGGGCTTTCTCTTCGTAAGTTAATTTCTACCTTGGTTGTTTTTCTTGGACATCTGTTGTAACATTGAGTCTGAGGAGACCTTTAACCTTTTTGTTCTCAATGGCCGGGCTGCCGGTATTGCCGGAGGATGATGCCTCCGCCCGGCATTGATCTGGCGCGCGTGTTTCCAGCGCGTGGTGCTCGTACTCAGCCTCCGGGCGGAGGTTCCACTTCTGCCGGAGGTAAGCCTTCTATTCGCGCCTTATTTTGGTTGACGCGGTGTTGCACGACTTGCTAACGAGAATACGTTTACATGTCTTTGTTTTCTCAGATGCCTCCGCGACGTTCGGTGCGTGGGGCTTAAATGTGCATGATATTTTCGAACATTACGGAGGTTTTTGCCGAAAGATTCACCGCCATCTCAGTATGTTTTCGCTTATTCTGGGTTTGCACTCATTTTATTCTGTTTTTTGGTTTCTCTTTTGTTTTGGCTTCAGCCCAAGTGGACAACTATCTTGATGGGCTACCCTTCGAACGCCTGCTGCGTCTTCAACTGGAGCACCACTGCATGGTGAGTATGCTTTGGCCTATTGCCTTTTCATCTTTTGCTTGATGTTGTTTCTCACTGCTCTATTATTGGCTACAGACTCACCACATGGCCTTCGCCATTGAACACCGGGGAGCTGTGGAACTTGCTCAGCGGACTAAAGCTATTGAGGTCCTGAAGGGAGAAGTGGAGACCCTTGGCCGCGAGAAGACTGATCTTGCGGCCAAGGTTTCTAACTTGGAGGCCGCGCAGCAACAGTCGGAGGCCCTGATGAAAAAGGTCGAGGACTTGGAGCTGAAACTTAAAACCGCCGACAAAGCCACGGACGTTCGTTGCCGTTGAACGTGCCAACAAAGCGACGGAGGTGTCGAGAACCTCCGCACTCGGTGACTTCCATGGAAGAGAACGCGGAGACCTTCAAGAAGGAGGCGGAGAGATTGACCGCGGAGATCGAGGCGATCCGGGTTCTTTGGTGCCGAGATTGTGGAGGCGTACTTGTCCACCCTTGAGGAATTCGGCGGCATTGCCTCTCCTCTTCCCGCGATTGCACCGCCACGGGCTTGATGTCTTGGATCAAGTCTAATTTGGCAAAGTTGTCCCCGTTTGTCGGAGGTGTGTCGATTTTGCGCACGGGCCTCCGCTCTACGGGTTATTGAAGAGCTTGATTCGCGGAGGTCTCGATATCAGCACTTGTAGATTTTCCCGAGATCTCCGATTCGTCGAGCTCGGGAGACCTCCCGCCGATCCGCAAGACGGTGCGAAGTTCCCGAAGTCTTTCGGGCACCTTTTGGTAGGGCGGAGGCCGTTGCCGCTGCTCACGCGATGCGGAAGGTGAACCTTTTCTCCCTTCGTCTTTTTCTCGCTTGTCTCTTCTTTTGGTTCTTTATGAAGCTAATGTTTTGCGTGCTTTAAGGCTGCCGCCGGAGGCCTCGGACACCGGTTAGACTTGTGATGAAGGGTGTCCCCGTCCTTGGCGAGACTTCCAAACCAGTGCGGCGGAGGTACTCAAGTTCCTCGGCAACCGTGTCTCCGGCGAGGATACGGCCGAGACGGAGGTTCCGGGACGGAAACCCGGGCACACTCGAAGCTCGTGCCGCCTCTCCCACGGAGACATTACAAGAGAGGCAAGACGGAGATGCCGATAAAGCCGCTGAGGCCCACGACGTCCGCGGGGAGGAGGTAGACTAGGGTCTCACTTTTTTGTCTCTCATGATGTAAAAACACTTGTTACTTTTGCTGTGGCGCCTGGTGTGCGCGTATTGTAATGAAACTTATGGGTCAATCCTCCTGCGCAGGTCTCCGATTTAGGGCCTGTGCAGGAGGTGGAACCTGCAACCCTTATGCGCGATGGTGTTTACGTTAGCGGTTTTACGTGGGATTGCCGGCGATCGGTGTTCCCTCATCGCGCGTTGATGATATGTTTGAATTTGTTCGCGCTCGAAATGGACGATAGGCGCGACACCTTCGTTGGGTCGCTAGCATGGAGGGGTCCTTGTTGAATTTGGCGCTCGTCGGTTTTTTCCATGAGATGTTTCTTTTTTCTCGTTGCCTTTTGTTCGGAGGCTATGCATGTGTTTACTTTTGGCCTTTTACCTGAGATTTGTCTGACATTGTGTAATGGAACTCAGATGTATTCATTTCATACGCGGAGGTTATGGAAGAAATCTTAAATTATCGTATACGTGTTTTTTTTGTGTGTCATATGCCAGTGTTACCTGATTCTGAGCTAAGGTATTAAAACGGAGGTATTGTCTTTGCTTACGTGTAGTTTTGTAAACTCATCTTCGCGCGTTGCAACGCTAGTCCATACCATGTTTGAATTGCACGCGGAGGTTACTGGTCAGATTCCGGAGACTTTTTGTCGGGTACCTTTTATTGATCTTTTTGAATGGTCGGCTGTTAGGTTACATGGTTCCATGCTAAGGCATGGAGATTAGGGTCTTAGTGCTGCCTTTTCTCCTACTATAGCTAATTGGACATGGTCCCTTGCTAATGGGGACTCTCAACTTGTCACTAGGTACCACCTGTCCTCGGGCTCACTTTCATGTGACATTCCACGCCTTTGTTGAGCGATTTTGATCGGGGATGGGGACGTTACGAATTCTTACGCGGTGTCCCCCTAGCCCATTTTCTTCCCTGAGGAAAGGCTCGTTGGTGCATGCTCTGAAGAAAAGGGTGGTGTGCATTTTGGTCTATGTGGCCCTCTGCTTACGAATTCTTACGCTGTCTCTCTATTGCTACTATGAAACTCTTGTAAATATACATCAACCTCCATCCCCCCTACTCTTGACTTGTGCCGTGTGTGATGCTGGGGGTGGATGTTGAAAACGTTTCCCTTTTATAGGCCTTGGTATGGCTGGTTGACTTAATTGTCTCGATCTTCTTTGGTACGCTTCTTAGTAAATGCTATGGATGTTGTGTTTAATTTCTCTTGATATGCTCTCTTAATTGCTCAAGGCCAAAAAACGATTGCTACGATGGTACACGTGGTCGGATATACTTGGTTGCCATTAAAGGCTAAGATACGGGGCTTAGTCTTTTAACGTGGCGGTTGCGTATCAAGGCGTTTATTTGTTCGATTCGGGTAGGCATTTATTTGCCCTCTTCCTTCGTGGGGCTATATAAAGCTTGTGGTTTCGATGCTTGCTTAGTTACTTCGGTGTAGTATTGCCAACACTTCACTTTTGTTAGCGCATGGCTTTGCTTTGTTAGATGTACTTTGAGGCCGATGCGAGTAAGAATTCGTAAAGGCTATATCACAATGGTGTGTCGCTCTTCCGCGAGAGGTGCGGAGTGGTATCCGGCTACGAATACTACAGTGCTTGCTGCTTGCCCTATTCTTCTGAGGTGTGTAGTGGGACGGGCTAGTGCGAGGTGTGTCGGTTGGCAGTTTGTGTATTGGGTACCAGGAGCCGAAGTCCGTCAGTACTGAGGCTCCTTCCCTTCTCGGCGATGGAGAATTGCAGCGCTCTTTGCTCTTTTGCAGGCTCGTTTGCTGATTGTAATAGTAAAAAGTAGCACACCTTCTCTAGAGTCTACACTAGTTAGAGCTAGGGCATTGGTGATTCTTGTAGCCTTAATTTCATGCTTGTATGCAAATTAATGGACTGGAGTGGCTTGCTCGCGGCCGTGTTACCTTCTCTTTGCTTTCGGTGGCCTTTTTTGCTTATGTCGATTAGATTGCTTTGATTGCTTCGGTTCTCGTTTATCGTGTTTGGTATGCCTCCGCTAATCTTGCGGAGGCTGAGAGGCCACTTGGCCGATTAAGCGATCTTTGCTTTGATATCGGTGCCCTAGCCGCCGCCGGGTCTTTTTCCGATTTTGGTGATGCCTTTTTTCGCTTTTTGTACCCCTTAGTGCCCGATCGATCGGGTCTTTTTCCAAGGGTTTTCAACCTTTTTGGAGGTCGCTTACAAATCTTTTTGAGGTCCGCGGTCAAGGCGAAGTTTGAAGTGACCTCTTCCGATGCTTAAAGCTCCGTCGAATATTGCGGCTGCGTTGCCGGCCGCTTTCGACTTTGCGTTTTTTCAAGTTTCTCGGGGTCCTCTTTATATATTGCGTAGGTTGATTACAACGGAGTTGCCTCGTTAAAAACCTCACCTCCGATAAGGAGTCCCCGCGTGAGGAAAAGAGTGCAATCCGGTTCAAAGGGAAAGAAAAGAAACATGAAAATGAACTATTGGATGCCTCCGCTTATAGATTTACGGAGGTTCCTTACATTTTAGATGTAGTATTTCCTGAGGTTGTCCACATTCCGGTGTGGGTTGATACTTTCCCATTTTCATCTTGTAAGAGGAATGATCCTTTCCTTCCCGCTTGGTGAGCTAGGTAAGGTCCTTCCCACTTTGGTTGCGGTTTCCACTGCGTTTGGTGCATTTGGTTTCCGGCGGAGGACCCAATCTCCTTCTTTGATGTCTTTGATTACCACTTTGGCATCCCTCCACTTCTTCGTTTGGTTTTGGTACTTGATTATGTTGTCCACTTCTAATCTCTCTCGCCTCTATCATCTCTTTGTTGTACTCTTCATTTTCTCGCTAGTGCTTGTTTTGTGACCCGGAGACTTTGGTTTTTTAACTCTTCCGGCATCATAGCCTCTTCCCCATATAGTAACTTGAAGGGTGTGAAGCCGGTGGCTCATGAGATGTTGGTGTTGTGAGACTACACGACCTTAGGCAACTCCTCTACCCATTTTCCTTTCTTCAGGCCGTGTAGCGTTTTTGAGATTGCTAAGAATATGATCCTATTGGACCTCTCTACTGCCCCGTTGCTCTCTGGGTGGTATACTGAGGCAAAGGCCAGCTGAGTACCAATGCTTCTGCAGTACTCCTTGAACTTGTCCGAATCGAATTGCTTTCCGTTGTCTACTGTTAGGGTTCTTGGGACACCGAATCTGCACACTATGTTCCGCGGAAAAACTTTTTACATTTACGAAGTGATGGTTGATAGTGGCTTGGCCTCGATCCACCTTGTAAAATATTCTACTTGCCACAACCGCATACTTGCTACCTCCTTGAGCTGGTGGGAGCGGCCCAACGAGGTCCATACCCCATCTCTCGCATAGGCCATGTTGGTGGGATGAGCCGTGACTCCCCCCGGCTTGGTTTGGTTTGGTGAGAAATTTTGGCGGCCGCACGTCTTCACTATGCGTAGGGCATCTTTGATGTGAGTGGGCGATAAAAACCTTGGCGAATGGCCTTTGCGGATAATGCCCTTGGCCTATGTGGGATCCACAAATCCCCGCATGAATCTTTGCGTAGGAGTTCTGGCCTTCTTCATTGCTTAGGCATTTGAGTAGTGGTTGCACTATGCCTTTTTTGAATAGCTGTCCCTCTATTACGGTGTAGCTTCTTGCTCGAGCCGCCGGCCTTGCCGCGCGGGGCTTCATCGAGGTTACATGATTGCCACCGATTTGATCTATGATTGCTTGCCTCCGTCTTCCGAGTGAATTAGTAGTACCTCTGCATGCTCGCTTAACCCGGGCGTGGCTGGTTGCTTTGTACCTCTTGGTAAAGGTGCTGCCGGCATGTCAAGCTTGTTTTGCTGCCTTTGCCAACTCGTCGGCCTCCATGTTTTCTCCTCTCGGTATGTGCACGAGGGTGAACCCTTTGAATCTCTTCTCAAGGCCTCTCATGACCTCTAGGTATCTTGCGAGTTCGGGTTCCCTCGCGGTGTACTCTTTTTCCACTTGTCCCGCTACCACCGTGAGTCTGTGTTTACCGGCACGTGAGTAGCCCCGAGTGCTTTTGCTTTTGTCAACCCCAATATGACACCTTCATACTCTGCTATATTGTTTGTTGCTTTGAAGCATAGTCTAGGCTGCATATTTTGTCCCGACTCGATGGTGAAAACAGAATGCGGAGGCCCCGGCCCCCGGGACTCCCCGGGCACCATCCGTGTAAAGTGTCCAGTGGGATACCTCCGATTTTGATTCGGAGGTATTTGCTGGCACCCATTCTGAGAGAAAATCCGCTAGTGCTTGCGATTTGATTGTTGTTCTTGCGACAAACTTGATCTCGAACTGAGACAGCTCTGTAGCCCACTTGCCAATTCTTCCTGAGGCTTCTTTGTTGTTCAGGATCTCGGCCGATGGCTCGCCGTTGGTATCGAATAGTGTGGTCCCGAAAGTAGTGCTTTAGCTTCCTTGATGCCGTGATTATCTGCGTACGCTATCTTTTCAATCTCTCGTGTAGTTCGGCTTTGCTCCTTGCAATGCCTCGGACACATAGTATATTGGCCGCCGCTTACCATTTATCTGTCTCTCTTGCACGAGTACCACACTTACGCCCCTCTTGATGCGACACGTACAACGGAGTGGCTCGTCGCTATTCGGGGCTGCCACCATTAGGTCCTCGGCCATGTATTTCTTGAGCCGCTGAAAGCTTCGATTGCTCGGTCCCCATTCAAACTTTTCGTTGGCCTTGAGTGCCTTGAAGAAAGAGAGGCTGCGTTCGGCTGATTTGGAGATAAACTGTTCAAGGCCGCGATTCTTCCCGTGAGTCGCTGGACCTCTTTTTTGTTTGATGGCTCGGGCATGGCCGGGACGGCTTTTGTTTTGTCTCAGGTTGGCCACGAGACCTTCGGTCCGACGACATATCCCAACATTTTTCCCTGCCGACTCCAAAGACACATTTTTCCGGGTTTAGCTTCAATCCGGCCTCCCTAAGGTTTGCAAAGGTTTCCTTGAGATCTTCCGAGATGGTTCTCCGGTTCTTTGCTTACCACGGCAATGTCGTCTACATAGGCTATGATGTTTCTCTCGCAACCGAGACCGTAGTACGGCTTGTACCATTCTTGCGAAGGTTGACCTGCGTTCTTGAGCCCCTCGGGCATTCGCACAAAAGCGAGGTTCCGGTCGGTATAGTGAAACTTGTCTTTTCCTCGTCTTCTTTCCTGAGCCAGACCTGATGATATCCCGAAAAACAGTCCAGGAGGGAGAATCTTTTGCATCCGGCGGCCTTATCAACTGAGGCGTCTATTCTAGGTAGCGGGAATGGGTCTTTTTTGCATGCCTTGTTCAGGTCAGTGAAGTCGATGCACATTCGCATTTTGCCATTCTTCTTTGGGACAAGCACCACATTTGCTAGCCATTCGAGTATATGACCTCTCGTATGACGTTTGCATCCAATAATCTCTGCACCTCCACCTTCGCGGCTAAGGTTCGCTCCTCTGACATTTTCCTCTGCCTTTGCTTCCTTGGCTTTACATTTTCATTTAAACCCAGAGTGTGCTCGATTATGTCTCTCCCAATTCCTTTAAGGTCTTCTGCTGACCATGCAAAGACATCTCTGTTTTTGGACAATAAGCTAAGTAATTCTCTCCGTTCTTCTTCTGATAGATTTGCTCCGATCGTGACCTTCCTGTTTGGCACTGCCTCGTCGAGGGGCACTATAATCGTGTCCTCCTGATCTTTCATGTCCGTCTTTCCTCCGGGCATATCCGGTGGCTCATCGATGCCACTGTGTTTATGTTTCTGTGAGCCTTGTATATTGCTCTCTCTATGTTTCTGGCTTCCTTCTGGCTTCCTCGAACCGTGATGATTCCATGTAGTGCTGGCATTTTCATGCAAAGGTAACCCATGTGGATTGCCACATTGAACCTGTTTGCGAATCCTCTTCCTAAGATTGCATTGTATGGGTAGTATATGTCTACTACATCAAAGGTGATGTATTCTGTTCTCGCCTTGTCCCCATCCTAAAAGGACACGGGTAGGGAAATTTTCCCGAGCGCGTGAATCTTCCTACCCCCGAATCCTATCAGAGGTGTATCTCGGTGGTTGTAGCCGAGACCCAGCGAGCTTCATCGATCAAACACGCTTGCAAAAATGATATCTGCGAACTCCCGAGTCAACCAAGTGTGTTTATCTCCCATCCCGCAACATTCGCTTTTATGACCATTGCATCGGTGTGAGGGTAACTCTCCAATCGGAGGTCCTCTTCTGAAAAACTGATTTGGGCCTTAGACCACTCTGTTGTTCGGTGTGCTCCTTGCACAGCCACATTATTCACCAATCGGAGGTGATCTTTTTTTTGTTTCTTTGTCTCGAACTCCATCGCTGAACCGCCGGCTATCGGTAGTATCATTCCTATTGTGGGCAGAGCAGAATGGGGGTTCATCTGATTCTCAATCGGAGGTTCGGCCTTTGGCATGGTGCGGGGCGGGTGACTGCTGCGGAGGTCTTTGGTAGGGCCTCGAATTGCCTTTGTTGCGGAGGTGGAGGTAGTGCTTTGCGTCGCGCATTTGCTTGGTGATGTGAAGACGAGGTGTTTCTACCATGGATATCGTGGGGGTCGAGTGTTGACATAAGTGATCGCACTCTTCGCTCCGACGGGTGCCGGTTGCCGTCTTGAGACATCCGCACCGCACAGGGCCGCCATGCTTTGGTAGGGACGGTGGGTAATGCTGGCGTGCGACGTTCTGCGAGAGAAAACACCATTGGTGTACCCCGGGTAACTTGAGTTGTACTGGCGATGGTATTCTTGAGTGAAGGTGTGATTCACTTGTCCGGGCTGGTTCCTAAACGGGTGGAGGCAGGTTTGTTGCTTGCTCTTCATCCGATCCATTGTTTCTTTGGTTTCGGGGCATTCCTTGGTCTTGTGCCCCTTTTCTTCCCCATGGAAGATACAATAATGTCTTCTCGGCTTCGGTTCTTATTCCAGTTCTTCGACTTGTTCTTGTTGAAATTCTGGTTATTCGAGCCTTTGCATCTCGACCGTTTCTGGCTCGTACGTCGGCGCCGAGGGCCGGGCTGCTTTGCACATTAAGGACTTGCCTTTGTTGAGAATTCTGTCTGTCATAGGACCTATTGTCCCTATTGTTGTTCCTTCGGAATACCTTTTGCTCGGCCTTCACCTTCGTCCGGTCTTTTCCGGAGGTCGTTGTCCGTCTGCGGTATTTTTCGAACTCTTCATGCGGTTTTTCCATAGTGGCTGGCTTTTCCTCGCTAAGTGGCTTGCGAAGGGTCCGATGCGGAGACCTTTAATTGCTGCCTCTATTGCGACGCTATCGCACATCCGCGCCTTCGCCCGAGGTGTAAGAATCTCGGAAGTAATCCCTTAACGGCTCTCCCTTGTCATGTTTGTTGCTGAACAGTCCGCCGACGACAATGACTCACTTGAGAAACCTTTGAAATTGGCGATTATCTTATCCCTCGGGTTCTCCCATGAGTAGATTGTCTTGGGCTGCAGCATGGAGTACCATGTCGGTGCGTCGCCCTCCGCGGCGATGACGAAGGATTTGGCTAGGACACTTGTCATTTCCTCCCGCGGAGGCAACCGCCGCCTCAAAACTCATCAGGAATTGCCGTGGATCTGTTTTTCCATTGTACCTGGGCAGGACCATGGGCTTGTAGCCCGGAGGCCATGGTGCTTTCTGTAGGCCTTCTGACAGCGGGGATTTCGGGTCGAACGTCCTCTGGTAAACCATGATCTGAGGTATCTCTCGTGGGTGTTGCGGCCATGTATTGGCTGAGTTGTGGGGTTGTCGTAGTGTTGTTTTGATGCATTGTTATGGGTTGCATGCTCGAATCTCCGCTTGCAATATTGCCATTTGCTTTGCCTAATCTCCTGCGCTTGCCGGGAGGTGTGTATTGCCCCGTGCGTAGTTGCTTGCTCGCTCTCGGCTGTCTCGTTACGCTTCCATGCGCTGCATTTCGGCTCTCGGCCGACTTACCTCATTTTCCTGGTGTTGCTCGCCGTCCTGGTTTGCCGGAGGTGGTTCATCTTCGCCGTGGCCATCATCGTTCTGTTCATCTTCGGTTGCCTGCTCGGAGGCATACGTGCTTTGGGCGGACCTCCGCGGTCTGCCCCTTCGCGATGGTTCGGGTGCCTCCGCGGGTGCCTCCGCCTCGGCGGCGGCACGTTTTCGTCGAGCGGCGGCGGCCGCTATTTGTTTTCTTGTTGGCATCTGTGAGCGATATCCTCGGCCAGACACACGGGTGGACGCCAACTGTTGGAACACGGTTCCAGCAGGTTTTGTATTCAATCGTAATCACAATTACAATGCTAGAGCGTGAAGAAGGGAAACTCTTCCACTCCAGTCAGTCTCCTCTACAACAGGGGCTGGGGGGCTCCTTATATAGCCAGCCCAGCTCCCAAGTACAAAAAGACATTACACCCCCATAGGGGAAACGGGGAAACCCTAATCCTACGACCCTTCCAGTGGGGGGGCGGCGGGGCAAAGTCGTCCACCGGAGTATTCAGCGGTTCATGGGCTCCTCCTGGGCCTCCCAAGCGTTCTACGTCTCCCTTGCTCCCGGGCCGTTGGTGGGCCGTCTTCCATGGGCCAGATGCCTACGCACAGGCCGGTGGCCTCCGCCATCGTCCCGATGCCTCCGCCTTGAGGTCATCGACTCGATGCCTCCGACGGAGGCCGGGGTCTTCGTCTCCGGCCCGGTGTCTCCGACAGAGACCGGAGGTCTTAGCCCCCGAGCCGATGCCTCCGCTTGGGGGGCTAAGGTTTTCATCGCCGTCCCGATGTCTTCGCCTCCGATCAGAGGTACTGCGACGCGCCGGTCGGCGTGGTCTCCGATTACTCCTGCACAACAGGTTAAAGCATGTGTAACAAAATAGGATAAATGTGGGGTCAAGCGCCCGTGAGCGTGTGCCATGTCTCCGCTGCTGAGATGCCTTTTCCCAACAGTTTATAAGATGTCTCCACTGGTTTTCAGTTTTCTCTTTGGATGCTAGAACACTAGCAGTAACCTTGATAGCGAGGGGAAGGCCACCACACATATGGATAATCTCATTCCCTATGCCTCTTAGATTTTCCACTTCAGTCTCTTCATTAATGTTCATACTCCTCCACAGCAATTCCCACCCTGTCTCATCAGACATTAATTCTACTCGATGAACATCTTGCGCACCAATTGCTCGTGCCACTATATCATTACGAGTGGTCACAAGAATTATTGTAGTACATGAAGTGCTTAATGGGGTTCTTAGTAGATTAGTCCATGCATCATGTTTCCAGATGTCATCTAGCACAAGAAATACATTTCTATTTTGAACTGCTGCTGCAAGCTTTATGCTAAGTTCTCCAACAGTTTCGTCTTGCTTATATTCTAGACCAAAGTTTCGAAGAACTTCTTTCAAAATAGTGTCTTCGGAGTACTCTTTAGAAACACAAATCCATGCTTGCATGCTAAAAGTTCCTTTTATTTTTTGGTGATTGTATACTATTTGAGCCAAAGTTGTTTTTCCAACACCTCCGGTTCCAACAATGCCAATCTTGTATGACTTTTTTTCTTTATGTGCTAGAATCAGTTCCACCAATCTTGTGCAAGCAACAAAAGTTTCCTTTCCCACGAGGTTAGGTTCCACAAGCTCACAAGTTTTCATCTGCCTCACTAAAGAATTCTCCTCTTTAGGTTGCATATTCTTCAGCATTAAAAATCTTTCACCCGTCTTTGAAATCTTCTCAAGTTCAACATTGAATTTTTTTATTCGAATGGCAATTGCATGACGTTTTTGAATATTGAGAATGCAAGATAGAAATGAGAAGCCTGTACATGAAGCAAAGTTTTCAGATGATGAAGGACAGTCTGCTAGCTGTTTACTTCCTTCTAATCTAGCCAAGTCAATTATATCATCGGCTTCATACATTGCATCTTTCAGATCTCCAAGCCAGTTGTTAACTGCAGACTCTTCTGTCCTTCTTTCCTCAGCATCATGAATAAAGCATTGTATTTGTTTCATTGTTCTTTGCATGTGTCTGAGCTCTTCTTTTACCCCTAGAATCATAATAGCCTGCTCTGTTACTATATCTTGCAACTTCTTGGCACATGATCCAACAATAGGATCAAGTATGGTTGCCATCAGTAAAAATGAATGATTGAGATGCACTTAGAGGAACTTATTTTGGAGAATGGAAAACATGCAGAGGCGTAGGCTGGCAGTAAAAGAAAACAGATGTTAATAAGATGTGACATATAATGGACAAAGTGGACGACATTTTGTAAGGTAGAGAGATTAAATATGTAACTTGTAATTACCCACATAAAATTTTGACTATGTCAGTAAACTTTACAATTGATTGTGTTGTGGACTATGATGTTTCAAAAAATAAGAAATACATGACTTTTTGTAGACAACAAGAAGAATCGTCTTTAGTGAATCTGATATATTAGAAGTACAAAAGATATATACCTGAATATGCTTTAGCTAAAATAATGCACTGATTGTAAAAAGGATGCAAATGTGTGTCAATCCAAGTTTTGCTGATCCCAACTCGATGTTGCCAAAAGGTGGTACGACATAAACTGGTGCTCTGTCCAGCATCAACCTTCTGCTCTCTCTCTATATGATCAGCATCAACCTAGAGCTAGATTGATGCACATGTACACCAGTATGTGTATGTATGACTTTTTCTCTGAAAGGAAAAAAAAAATAATAACTTCAACATATGCAATCTAACTATTATTAAATGCAAGCCTCAATGGCTGCACTAGAAGAAAGGTAAATCCTAAAATTTCTCATAATAAACAGAAACATACTGACTTTAATTTGGTGTAGACTCCAATAATCATCATCAATGATAGCCATTGGATTTATTCTGTTTTATAAAAAATATACACACATCAGCCATGACCAAAACCTATAGAAAGTAACCCCGATTTTGCATCTAAATTACCCACCTCAGCCAGTATAAAAGATAATTCAAAATAATCCCCTAAATTTACATACAAATGACTACCTCTATCAAATATAATTCAAATAACTCTGTAACTTTGTATCTAAATTACCCGCCTCTAACATTTAAAATATAATGCAAACTAACACATGTTTTCATTCAAATTAGCTGTACATACGCAAAGAAATTAACACTCGATTTAGAATAATATGTGGGGCACTATAATGGATTATAGACACAAGCGAGTGTGAAATGCAATGATAGAGGAGGCTATGCACGTTGCAGGTTCAAACCTCCGCTGCCGCGAAGCGCACGACTCTTGCATGAAAAGATTGCAGCGACTTTTTTTTGCCATTTTTCGTGATTTCTAGAAATTGATTTGTAAATCGCCCCTAAAAACCGATTTGTAGGGGCGGTTGGCCAGCCACCCTAGAAACTGTGATTTGTAAGACATGGTGGGCGGCTGCATGAGTTGGTTGAGGACATTGATAGAGGCAACTGTAATCCATTCCTCTTTGGTCATGTTGATCCTTATTTTCAAAGACAAGCCATAGAAGCCGTTTTCAAATATTGGATATAGGAATTATATGTAGACATGTTTTTCCTAGTTTAGCTAGACCCTTGAATTGTTTTATCTGATTACCTCGTTCAAACCGAAGGAGGTATCCTTAACTAGTATGCTTAGCATTGGTACTTATTGTCGATACCCACAAATTATGCGTTGTTTAAAATACAATTATTTGGAAAGAAAAATCATATGGGTTGGGGGATTGAGTCCTGTGGGATTGTGAAAGGGTTAATGAACAAACTAGAGATGTGATTAGCCTCAAGATGGGGTGCATTATTGGTCCCTTTGAGGGATCCCTTGTAGTTGGATTGTTCCTTTTGTTGGTAAGCAGAAAAATATCTGCCAAGTCCCGATTAAGGACTAACTTGTTGACTCATCTCACCTAACTCATTTTTTTCATACAACAACTCGACCTTTTATGTGGTGAGGCTTAAGTTTAAATCTCCATAGTAATGGCAATCACCTAAAAGTAGGTGTGCAATAGGACACTACAAGATCTATGTGGGATTAAGGAATTGTCTGAAATGCAATGACCTCTGTAAATTATGGTACTATGAGAAACTCGTGTTAGCATTCCTGTGGTGAGTGCCAGCACTTACCTATGTAGGGTAATGGCTTTGGTAGATCTATGCTTGCATGACAGTGTTAAGTTACGGTACCGTACTTGTGGGGAAATTGTACAAGGTCCACGTAGTGTAACTTTCTATCTAGATAGCACTGACTGCAATCTCAGATTTGATATGGTTTTGTTTCAATGACTAGATGGGTTGGCATGATTGGAAACATGAGTGTTGATTTTCAGAATGAATGGTTGTCAGTCATGTGTTGTCGGAGCGGACTGTTCAACAACACTTAAAATTGTGACTAACCTCTTTTTAGAAATACTCTTATATATGGAAAATATATCTTTCTCAAAAAGGTATTTACATATAACCCTACATGTGTCAAAAATACAACTTGATGCAAATGAAACCAAGCCTTATTCTTGATTTATCTATATGCATGTATTGATATCAACTTCCGTGTATAGGCTAAGGTTGGATTTGCTGAGTACTTTGTACTCACCCTTGCTTTTTGTATGGAGGAAGACTCGGACTTGTAGAATGATAGAGAGAATGGGGAAACACCTCACACCCAACCGTGGGGGGCGGGGGTGATCTCATATACATAGCCAATATGGCTGATTGATACAGGCAGTGCATGGCAGGTGCTAATCACTCTAGCCTTGCCTAATATACACTTTCCTAATGTATATGTCTAACACCCGCCCTCAGTCAAAGCAGCAGGATTCCGGATGCAGAGACTAGACTGAAATTCCTCAAACAGCGGTGTCGGCAGTCCCTTTGTCATGATGTCGGCGAACTGATTCTGTGACGGCACATGGAGAACACGGAGTTCACCGAGAGCCACCTTCTCGCGGACGAAATGGATGTCGATCTCGATGTTCTTGGTGCGGCGGTGGTGAACCGGGTTGGCTGTCGTAGTAGACGACTGTGGCGACATTCAATGGAATGTGAAGTTCCTGAAGGGGTTGTCGAAGCCAGCAGCACTCTGCGACCACATGAGCAACAGCCCGGTACTCGGCCTCCGCACTGGACCGGGACACCTTTGTCTGCCTTTTGGATGACCAGGACACCAGGCTGTCGCCGAGGAAGACGCAAAAGCCTGATGTGGAGCGGCGGGAGTCTGGGCACCCTGCCCAGTCAGCTTCGGAGTACGCAATCAGCTTGTCGACAGGCCCAGTGCCGATGTGGAGGCCAGCCGACAGCGTGCCATTCACATACCGAAGGATATGCTTGATCAGCGCGAGGTGAGCTTCGCGCGGGTCATGCATGAAGAGGCATACTTGCTGAACCGCATATGCGAGGTCCGGGCGAGTGAGCGTCAAGTACTGGAGAGAGCCGGCAATACTTCGGTACTTGGCAGGGTCGTCGACTGGAGTGCTCTCCGAGGCAGAGAGCTTGGCATGAGTGTCGACTGGTGTCGATGTCGAGTGACACTCGGCCATGCCTGCCTTCTGAAGAATGTCCACCGCGTACTGACTCTGGCTGAGGAAGAGCCCGTCGGAGGAGCGTGTGACAGAGATCCCCACGAAGTGATGGAGCTCCCCGAGGTCCGTCATGGCAAACTCAGAGTGGAGTCGGTCGATAATGCGGCGGAGCAGAGCGTTCGAGGAAGCAGTGAGGACAATGTCGTCGACGTACAGCAGCAAGTAGGCACTGCCACCACCCTCAGTGAAGATGAAGAGGGAGGTGTCAGTGGCAGAGGCGACGACATCGAGTTGTCGAATGTACGTGGCAAAGCGCTGGTGCCGTGCTCGGGGGGCCTACTTGAGGCCATAGAGGGAGCGCTGAAGGAGACAAACATCGTCTGGTTGTGCCGGGTCGACGAAGCCAGGGGGCTGCTAACACTACACCGTCTCATTCAAGTGACCATGAAGAAAGGCATTCTTCACATCCAGCTGGTGGATGGGCCATTGACGAGAGGCGGCGATGCTGAGGACGACCCGAATGGTAGCAGGCTTGACGACGGGGCTGAACGTCTCGTCGTAGTCGTTGCCGTAGCACTGAGTGAAGCAGCGGACGACCCAACGAGCCTTGTGGTGAGCCAGTGAACCATCGGAGTGGAACTTGTGCCGGAAGATCCACTTGCCAGTGACCACGTTGGCGCCAGCGGGCCGGGAAACATGGCGCCATGTGTTGTTGTCGACGAGGGCCTTGTACTCCTCAGCCATAGCCGCGCGCCACTAGGGGTCAGCAAGGGCCCCCCGGTAGTCACGGGGAATTGACGAAGCAGTGGAGGCGGCGGCGGTGACGTGAGCAGACGGTGGGAAGCCGTAACGATCAACAGATCGCAGCGAGCCCATCTAGAGGTGCGTCACAGGCCGGCTCGAGGTAGGAGGCGGTGGTGGCGGTGGAGCCGCCACAACTGGAGCAGGGGCCAGCTGTGCTGGAACAGCAGGCACCTACACAGGATCCTCCACAGCTGGAGTAGGGGCCGGCTGTGCGGCAACAGCGGGCGCCTGCGCATGCGCAGGATCCTCCACAGCCGGTGGAGGGGGTGGTGCAGGGGCCGATGCAGGGGCACCTCCACGATGCCGAGTGTAGACCCGCAGCGGTGGAGGTCCGGGTGGAGCAGCACCAGCCGAGGCAGGGCTGAGGACCAGGCCGATCTGCAGAATGGCGGGGTCCTCGGTGAGCTCCTCCAAGTGAGCTCGGTGGCGCGGTTGCTCAACGTCGTTTAACGACGGAGCAACCACAGGGGGCACCATGGTAGTGGTGCGGGGCGCCGGCGTGGTAGGACATGTAAGAAGAAAGTCTAGGGAGCTCGGGAGCACACTGGGGGGTCAGTACTGAACGAAAATTGTGTCTTGTCGAATACGACATGTCATGAGATGATGATCCGTTTAGTTGTGAGTTCGAGACACCGATAACCCTTGTGTGAGGAGGGATATCCGAGGAAGACACAAGCGGTAGAACGAGGGGCCAGCTTGTGTTTAGAAGTGGCGGTGAGGTTGGGGTAGCAAAGGTATCCGAAGACACGAAGAATGGCGTAGTCGGGTGGCTGCTGGAAGAGTTTCTCATTGGGCACTTTATGCTGAATGCCTGTTGATGAGATATATGGCTGTAGCTAGGGCCTCTGCAGTATTTGGGCGGCATGTGGGCATGAATTAGCAGTGTGCGGCATATGTCGTTCAAAGAACGGATGATGCGTTCAGCCTTGCCATTTTGAGAGGAGGTGTAAGGGCAGGAGAGTCATAAGCGAATGCCGCTGGAGGCGAAGAATGTGGCGAGGGCATTATTTACGAACTCGGTACCATTATCAGCTTGCACAGCCTTGACAGGAAGGCTGAATTGTGTGTGGACGAAGGCGCATAAATTTATGATGTGAGTGGCTACCTCGGACTTGTGGGCTAAGGGGAAAGTCCAACAGAAGTGAGTGAAGTCATCGAGGATGACCATGTAGTACTGTGCACCAGAAATACTAGCGACTGGGGACGTCCAAACATCACGGTGTATAAGCTCAAATGGTGAAGATGTTACTGAACTGGAATTTGCAAAAGGAAGCCTCACATGTTTGCCAAGTTGACATGGGTGACATACAGTATGCGCTGACTTATTACATGAAATGGAATTATTTGCCTAAGCAAATGTAGGGTGGCAGCTCCAGGATGACCGAGACGATGATGCCACAGGTCGGTGGAGATGGCGAGGTTGGCATGTGGCGTGGCAGGGACAGTGTAGAGGCCGTCAGGACTATTGGATCGAAGAATCACACGACTGGTCTGCAGGTCCTTAACAGAGAAACCAAATGCGTCAAATTTGATAGTGCAATGGTTGTCACGAGTGAATTGGCGAACTGAAAGTAAGTTGCGCACTAGAGAAGGGACAACTAGAACATTGCGTAATGAAAAAGAGGATGCATGGCTTGGTAATGTCGAACTGCCGGAGCAAGAGACAGGAAGGTGATGACCATTGCCAACAGTAATGGATGGAATAAAGGAGGGCTGATGAGAGAGGAGTATACCATCCGAATTGTGCATGTGGGAGGTGGCACCGGAGTCCATGACCTAGCCGGAGTCCTAGAGGGCCATCTGGTTCAGGGAAGCGATGAGGCCGGCCTGATTCCACATGGGAGCGGATGGCGCATGGGCGTAGGCGTGGTGAGCCTGCGGATGAGCGCCCATGATGCCCTGGCCGTGCCCGCCCTGGCCCTGGTCACCGTGAGGCTGCCAGCCCGATGAAGAGTGTCAGCCACCAGGGTTGTTGCCCTGCTGCCAGCCACCGCCTGGGAAAGGAGCGCCTCCCTGGTAGGCCCAGGGATTGTAGCAGAGCCATGGCCTCATGGGGCGGTTGCCCCCTTCTGGCTGCTGCTGCTGCCAGCCGTCGCTATTGGTCTGGCCGCTGTTGCCCTGGCCGCGCCACAACTTCTTGCCGCCCTTGCCCTTCTTGCCACCCCCGGTGCCCTTGGCAGGTGCGAGCACACCAGAGGAGGCAGAGCGGCACCCTGGAGAGGTGCAGGAGGAGCCAGACGCAACCACCATAGCAGAGGCAGCCGTGGTCTTCTCGTTGTTGGCGAGACGCAGCTCCTTGAGGGAGAGCATCTCACGCGCCCTGGAGAAGGAAGGCAGCACAATGGAGTTGGCGATGTCGTCGGCGGTGGCGGTGTAGCTCGGGTTGAGGCCACGGAGGAGGCTGAGGACGAGCTGGGAGTCGTCGATGGTGTGACCGATGTCCCGAAGGGCAGCAGCCTTGATCTTGAGCGGCTGGCAGTACTCGTCGATCGACGAATCTCCCTGCTTCGGGGAGTGGAATTCCTCCAGCAGGAAGACGGCCCAGGGCGCGCGATTGGAGCGGAAGAAGCCCTCGATTGCGACCCACACAGCTCGCGGGCAGTCTGGTTTTCGTCGGTGATGGCGAGGTCGAGAACCGAGTCGTCGACGGTGTTGAGGATCCAGCCGCGGGACGGAGGCTGAATTTCCCGCACAGAGCCTTGAAGAACGAAGCCCACTTGGTGAAGTTGGGGTTCTTCATCTCCAGGGTCACTGTGATGTGAGTTTTCACGTTGACCGCTATGTAGGGGTGGACGATGACAGCCTGTGGTGGAGCTTTGGCAGCAGCGGCGGCGGCGGCTGCGTCGTCGTCGCCAGCCATGGCTGCCGGGAGGAGTGGAGGAGGAGAGGAGCGGAAGCAGAAGGTCCGGATCAGGGATCAATTGATCGCGACTGATACCACGTAGAATGATAGAGAGAATGGGGAAACACGTCACACCCAACCGGGGGGGGGGGGGGTGATCTCATATATATAGCCAATATGGCTGATTGATACAGGCAGTACATGGCAGGTGCTAATCACTCTAGCCTTGCCTAATATACACTTTCCTAATGTATATGTCTAACAGAACTTCATCCCTGAGTTGGTAATGAATTGAAGTCGTGTGAACACCCAGCTAGCTTGTGGCTTTGGATGGCCAAATGGGTAGCACGCTTTAGGATTTTTTGGCCCTTTTTTATGTTGTGATTTATTTATTTTAGTATGGCTTAAATGTCCGCTTCTTTCACAACTAGAACTTCTTATAATGTAATAAATGTGTATACTAACCTCCTAGAACTATTATTGTATTACATTTGAGTTCCCAGAACACCAGGGCGCTTAATTTGTGAGGTGCCTAGGAAAGTTAGACCTCATCTTTAGCGCTTGGCGTTGGTTTTTGTCTAGTGTTTAGTGAGTTTTGGGTATCTCCAAGCTGTTGGTGCTTGCGTGCACCCAAAGTTTACTAGGGGATTGTTTTGTTGCAAAATTCTCTGGGCTATCTAGAGCTCACCTACATTGCAATGTGTGACCCATGGCCCATCTTGAGACCCGCTTTGTGCATGGAGACTGTCCAGAGCCTATCCACAGAGTTACCCAATCAGGAGGTTGGCGCCTATGTGGGCATCCAACGAGGAGTAGGGGAGCAATGCGAGCTAAGACAGGGGTCGATTCGATGGTATCAATTTGGAAAATTACTTAGTAAGCTAAGTAAAACTACCTATCTCTAATAACTCCCTGATCTTGTACACCATGATAATATCAGATTCCATGTACATATTGGATGCTTACCTTAGACTTGTATCTTCCAACTAGAGTCAATAGTTATCCACTTGGCATATATATATATATAGCCACTTGGCAGATCAAAAGTAAATCCTTTGGAAAACCAATTTATTAAGTAGGTAGAAGAAATTATCAGCCAATCACCAATAGAGAACAACAGATACCACAACTAATTAAACCTGCAAAAAATAGAAATAATCAAATTGCAATAACTAGATGGTAACCATAACTGGAATAATTCAGTAGAAAATTAAATCAAGAAGAGTTATCACTGTGTTTAAGAAATGATGGTTCAACAGTAAGTACCTGATTACAAGTCAACTGACGGGCCACTAATCAGATGGGATCAGTATGTGTCAATGCTATTTTCCTTTTTTTTTTTTTTTTTTTTTTGCTCCCAATAGGATCTCAGAGATTGACTTGTTCAATAGAACAATGAGTACACAGAGCATCAAACCTGTGCCATCTATAATGCAAGCCTGAAGCACTACAAGGAATCATCTTCCATGAAAGAAATGAGTGTGACAATAAGAAGTAGTAACCATCTTGCAGAAGCAATTGATGATCAGAGATGAGTACGTTTAAGATCTTCAGTAGGGTGAGGGAAGGTCTTTAGACACCAATATATAGAATAAACAATGGAAGACAATCAGATGCCACGGCAAAACCTGCAAAATGTCGGGACAATTAGAACAGTTTAGCAGGTTTAGTGACAGCCTTGTTGATCAATACCTATAACTAGAACAGCCAACTAGAAGAATTACCACTGAATAAGAATTTTCTGCAGAATTATTAGAACTAGAAAGCGTAGGTCAATACTAGTCAACTGGAAAGGCACTCATGGGACTGCTGCTTATGGAGATCAGTTTGTCCCGACACTAGGATCTCCTCAATCTGCAGTCCTATAGAAACGGGTGTACTACCCAGAAACAACAAAATTAGCTTGAAGCTTTTTCTAACGAATTAGTATATGTGAACAGAAACAACGAAATCTAGCACCGTCTTAACTAAGTAAAGGCCATGAAGTTTTTTCTAGAGATGACAACATACCTTGAGAAGAGCACAGTGAAGAGATGCAGCAATGGAAGAGCAAATGGAAACTGGAGAGATCCTATGGCAAAATGCCTCTTGCGAGATGGAAATTAGCTTTGCTTAAAAGTTAGACTAAAAGGCGCAGTCTGCGAAGACCTTATTGGCTGTTTATTGGCATCGATAAGCCTATCGTTGGTTGCCCATGTGATTTCTTAACCTCGAGATTCCACAAACACATGTGAAACCTGCACTCACTGTAACAGGGTGCTTGGTTTGGTGAACAAATCATTCTCTTCTGAGTCTGACTCCTCACTTCATTGCCTATAAATTATTGCTCACTTGCTAATAATTAGTACTAGTACAGGGAAAGAGTCATTTAACAAATTTTTAGGAAATGAACTAGTAATGATGCACCATCTAACATAGAATGGAGTGATTTCTCGAACACCAAGTCAACATGAAAATAAAATATGCTGCCAATGGCGGGGTGTCATTTCTGCTTGGAGCGAATTAATCAATGTGAACAAACACAGCTGGATATTCCATCGACCCCCCAGACTGTATGCTTCATTTCTGCTTGTTTGAAACTTTAAGAGCAGTCAAAATATAGGATTTTTTTTATTTTACGAACAAGGAAAAAGAGTAATTAAATTGTACTGTAGACGACGGCAACCACAGCCAGATACTCCCAACTCTCACGAAATTTTAAGGGTGGAGAAAACTTGACTAGTTTAACTTGACGGGGAACAAGCATGGAGCCTCGCTCCTAGAGTAAACGGCATACTAGGAGCTGACCAGACGGGGTCCTTCGAAAGTACCTAGTGAGTACTTAGCTTGCTGCCTAAAAACCAGTAAACTAGCTAGGACGCCAGCCTTGCTTCTGCCTGCTTATTGGCAACGACTTTGGTTAATTAATTTACAATAAGTATTCCCAAGGTTACTGGCTGAATGTACATGTGCACCTTTTCCCTAGAGATTCCATGAGCAGTTAGAGCTCATTAATACCCACTACTCGTACCCGCCAATTGCGCTGGATCTTACCAGCTTCGCACTGATTTTAGATTGCTTGAAAAAACAAATTACATGACAATAGTGACAACACAATGTGCCGTCGAGAGAGCCCCATCAAGCAGGAGAACAGCACATCAGTGACGGCTCAGCACAATATTGACACAAGCGTTAAAGTTGGCAGGCAAACTCTCGAATGTTCACGTCATGTCCCGTGTGTACTGTAGAAAGCTGTCGACTAGGACACATTCTCCATAAAAACCTCTCAAACGACTCCAAGATTTGGTAATTCAACCTTCACTATAGCACTGGCGGTCAGTAATTCAACCTTCACTCCTCGAGGGGTCCTGATGCAGGACGACTGCAGCGGAGCACATGAAACAAGGGCCTCCGATCCTACTGCGATCACTGATCAGGTCACTGATAACAGCATGCCTGAAGGCATCTGGAAATCCCCTCACCAGTGACAAAACTAGGAGGTTTCTTTGAATAAATTCAACCATCCAAACATGAAAGGAATGCATTGTCATATAAACAATTTGATCGATACAGAATTTCTCAAACAAAATGAACCCTGTCCTTTTTTTTTTGTTTGCCTTCACAGGGCTTGAGCTCAGAATTCACACACATCGCAGCAAAATTGTACGTACATAGCGACTCGAAACAACAGGTGCAGTTCTTGGCACGACAACTTCACAAAAAACGAAAGACATTCACGACAAAATGTACGTAGCATAGCACACCATATTCAGACATTCACGCATACACAAAACTGGACAACTATTGCGTCTTTTCACCAGCCAGGTACCTCCTTCCTCTACAAGCATAGCACACCATTCCACGACTTCATACATTAGCTTTCGTATGACATGCACTCCAGCTCCTACAAGCAGAACACACCATCGGTCCATGTGTAGGCTCGTTCTTTGAAAAGCAGGGCACAAAAGTCTGCCACTCCCTGCATCAGGTTACCACTTCCAGGATTGAGACCTCCCTGCATCAGGTTACCACTTCCAGGATTTAGACTGGCTAGCTTGCCTGCCCTATCCTTGCCAACTTGGTACAGACGTCTATGGGTAGACATCTGATGGATAATGGCCCACACCACAGTATTAAGGTTGTTCTCACTTCATCCTCAATGCCTGAAAGAGAAAAGAAACAGAGCAAGGGTAATTAAAAGCAGAGCAGATAAACATGACACAAAATTATAAAATCTAGCCAATGGTCATACCTTACATTCTTCAGAGACATTTTATCGGGAATCTCAAAACACGTTCACCGTAGCCAGGTGTAGACATCCAAGTCCTCTCCGTGCAGCAGTTGGTGTTGCTCTTGGAGTCCAGGCAGCCAATGTGATGAGGAGATATCCTGCATATCCTCTGTCGCGAAACAGCTGGTGCAAGTTGTCCAGCCTCTCAACACACCTCAAATTGGGACACAGCTCTACACGCAGCTCTGTCATTTGGGGAAGATTTGAGACCCTTTCTAGGCCTTCACAATCTGAGATTAAAAGTAGCTCTGAGACGAAACAGAGATTCTCCACCACCTTAAGACTGTGCACATATCTTAATTGGAGCTCCTTCAAGCTGGTCGCCACCTGTCCAAGCTGTGGTGGGAGAGCTCTCAACTTGGGGCAGCCGACAAGTTCCAACCTCTTCAATCGTGGCAGCAGTTGGATCCTTGGAGGTGGAGTTTCCCTCTTTTGATTTGCAATATCCTCGTCCTCTGCTCCTTCCGTGCCTGCTGTTGTTGCTTCTTGTTTTTCGTCAGCAACAAAGGACCACTCCTCCCAATTGGGCATATCCCAGAAGACCAATGTTTCAAGCTTGGGGAATGCTACTGCATCTATAGATCTGAGATTACCGGCCCTAGGGCCAACGAATTCTGGTCTGATCTTGGTGACTGCAATGGATCCATGAATATTTAGATATTTCGAGTTGGGGAGCTGACCGACTGGTGGAAGATGCACACATAATTTGCAATATGTGAGATACAAATAGATCAGCGAAGGCAAATTGTCAGCAGTCCCTAGCCAGGTGGGAAACCTCCGACCAAAGAAATAAGAAAAATCAAGGTCCTCCGGGTTGCGTCTTGGGATTAGCATATCAAAGGTTTTTTCAATATTGATTACAACATCTTCAGAATATGGCTCATGTATGTTTTCACTGCAACGTAGAATTAATTCTATGAGATGTTTTTTGTTTGCTAGCAATGAATCTTTAATAGGAAGAACTGCCCTTTCTAGTTTGAGCATATCAAGCCTTCTCAATTGCCGAAGGGGATCCAACTCTTCTAGATTCCATCCATCTTGCCTTCTTTAATTGGTATAAGAGCCACCATGAACTAGAAACCCTTGTAAATCATTGAGGAAAGTTAATCTGCCAATACCTTTTGGAACCTCATTTAATGGTGTGCCATCTAGGCGGAGTCGCCTTAAATTGCATAGCTGAGTTATTCCTGAAGGCAGACTATGCAAAGAATCACACCTCTCCAAATTCAGTATCTGAAGGTTTATGAGATTACCGATGGACTCCGGAAGAGAAGATATGTTAGTCATAGCAAGGTCTAGTAATCTTAGATGGATCAAACGTCCAATGCAAGATGGAACATTTACCCGTGAATCCGACAAATCCAAAACTCGGATGCAAGGAAATATTTTAAATATTGCATCATCAACTCTCAAAGACTTATTATAGTCAGTTCTCCAGGTTCTCACTTTATATTTCCAATGATCAATTCTAGGCAACACAACCATATCCTTTGTAGTGGCAACTAAAATGCGTCGGAATTTAGTCATGACGTTAGCCCCTGATGACTCTAGGTCACCAACAAAACACTCTTCTCTAGATAAATGGCAAGCAAGCTGCCTTAACAGATCATGCATTCTACATCGTCTTAAGTCAAATGTTGTATAATCTGGTTGGATGAGATTTCGATACATCAACTCATAGTAATATTCTTCTGCTGTATCTTCTAGTAGATGGCCATCTTTTTTGTCTATAAAGCCCTCAGCAACCCACATCCCGATGATATCATCACGGTCAATAATCACATCTTCAGGGCACAAAGCACAATAGATGAAACACTGCTTCAAATGCTGTGGCAGCTCTTCATAGCTTAGATATAGAGCACTTGTTATTTCACTAGGAAGACTACTCATGGTCCAAGCATCTTTTGCCAAAATTTTCTTCCACTCATTCTCAGTTTGATCTTTAGTTGCTAAAACTCTAGCAATAACTTTGATTGCAAGGGGAAGACCATCACATTTGCGAACAATATCGATCCCTAGGTCATGTAGATTTTGTACTTCTTTTTGTTCTTTGATGCCCATGCTCTTCCATAGTAACTCCCATCCAACTTCTAGTGACATTAAATCAACTCGATGTGTGTAGTCCATTCTGGTTTCTACAGCAACAGTATCAAATCGAGTTGTCAATAGAACTACTGCTGAAGCTGCAGCATGCAGTGGGATCCTCAGTAAATTTGTCCATGTGTCTGACTGCCACACATCATCCAACACAAGGAAAAAACTCTTATCCTTAATAGCCAATTGTAGCTTTCTTTGGAGCTCACTGGCTGATTCATCTTGCATGTACTGTATGCCAATTTGTCGAAGAATCTCCTTTAAAATAGCTAATTCAGAGAAATCTTTGGAAACACAAACCCATGCTTGTTTGTTGAAGCTCAATTTTAATTTTTGGTCATTGTATATTTTTTGTGCCAGTGTGGTCTTACCAACTCCTCCTGTTCCAACGATAGCAAGCTTGTAACACCTGTTTTCCTTTTGTGCAAGCACCAAATCTACTACTTTTCTGCAAGCATGTATGACCTCCTTCCCGATAAGATCTGGTTCTAGAAGGCTAGAACTTCTTCTCTGTTTTGGTACTGAAACTGTTACAGTTGGTGGTGTACTTGTGAGGGAAGTAAATACTTTATCCTTTGATATGTTATCAATTCTTTTGTTTAAGTTTTTAATCTTAACAGCAACCTCATGATGTGTCTGAATATTAGTAAAGCAAGAACTAAGGGAAAGGCCACTGCATGTATTTGAACTGCTTGATAATGAAGAAGAATAGTCTGGAAATAACTTGCTTGCTTTGGATCTGGCCAAGTCAATAATATCATCAGCGTCATACAGGGCGTCTCTTAGCTGACCAAGCCAATTGCTAACAGCTGATTCTTTTATGCTTCTTTGCTCTGCATCATTAAGAAAGTATCGTATTTGCTCCATTCTTCTCTGCAGTTCTATGAGTTCTTCTTTAACACCTAACATTAGTATGGCCTCCTCTGTAACAATATCTTGCAATTTCTTGGCGCATGATCCCACAAAAGATTCCAAAATGGTTGCCATCAGACCAAGATAGATACAAGATCCACAAAAAGAGCTGTTGGCTGGCAAAAAATGAGAAAATGTGTTAACTTGTTCTTGAAATGTGAAATGTGATAACTTGTAAGACCATTGAGACATCCGCGATGAAAGTGTTTGCTAGACATCACTGGAACTTTGGTAATGGAATTGCTTTCTAGTACTGATTTTTAGTATTTTATTATCTTTATGGCGCAAAACTTTGTTTTCCAGATACCAAGGAATGTTTCTTCCGGTTTTGTAGTAACGAATAACCATATGTTGACCAATGCAGAAGTTGAGATATTAATATATTCTCTTTTCTTAAAAAAGAAATGTAACATTCACTAAGTTTAACATATACCACCACTGACTTGTAGCATAGGTTTTATTTGAGTATAGTTAACTTGACATCCAAAATTTCCAGCACCTTGTTATTAAGTTTTACAGGAATAAAACTCCTTATCTAATCGTAAGGAAAAAAACTCCTGATCTACCGTCGGTAAATCTTGCATAAAACCATTATATTCCATATGAATGGGAAATAGATAATACAATATGTACATTATGCTGCATGACACAAATGATATGAATTAGACACAACACACAAATAAATACAATATGTACATGAAAGGGTCTTAGTTAGCAGAAAATTAGAGACTAGTGCGTTAGAGATGTTCGCCTCTCGCTCATGAAAATTTAATAATACAATCTCTTTGAGTCCATTTATTGTTTTTCTTTCTTTCAAGTCTTGCAAGGTAAGTGACTTATATCAAACACCATGACTTTATTAAACACATTTATAACGAGATTAACCCTAGCGAGTGTACTCTGGTGCCCGACTCGGATATCAATTGAAGCCCTACGGGCTCAAATTGACATGAGCGATGGATGGCCCTATTGAGTCCTCATTGCTTGGGGACGTTGGCCAAACAAGGCCTGGCGAGCAAGGGCTAGATCCCTTGCTAGGGCCCACTCAACTCTTCATCACTTGGGTCCTTTTTTTTGAGATCGTGCAATACACGTTTTTCATTAAGCAGAAGACCAAGACAACAACTGGCTAAGGGAGCCATCTTTTTGTCAAAATTAACATGGAGCCTACATTGAAGCCTCTATTTAGTTATAGTAAGATATACTACCACGCGATAATTGTCAGATTCCAAGTACATATTTGATGTCTTACCTTAGAAAGCTATCTTCCAACTAGAGTTAGTAGAAATCGCCTTGACTTGCAGATAAAAGCAGAAACCAATTGATTACATGTATAGAAGAAGTTATCGTCCAATCACACACAGAGAACCAGAGATAACACCGCTAACTAATCCTGCAAAAAAGAGAGAATTAAAGGGCAAGCCGCTTGCTTGTTAAAAGATGAGTTATCACTGTGTTTAAGCTATGATGGTGCAGTAGTAATAACTACCTGATTACTGTTTAACTGATAAGCACACATGGAGATCAGTATGTGCTAATGAGACCTTTTTTGCACCCAACAGGATCTGCTGGATGTGATTGAGTGTGACACCAACAGAAATGGGTATTCAGTGTGACAACAGGATCTAGTAGTAATCTGAACCAGAAATGTGAGATTGACCCGTCTAACAAAGATGGGTATGCAGAGTGTGAGAATAGGAACCAGTAGTAATTTGAACCAGAAATGTGAAACAGACTCGTCCAACAGAAATGGGTACACAGAGCATCAATCTTTTGCCACCTCTCAGTGTATGCAAATCTGAATCATGACCAGGAACCATCTCACATGAAGGAAATCAGTGGGACAACAAGAACCAGTAGTAATCATCTTGCAGAAGCAGTTCGTTCAGATCAATACTGGTGATGAGCATGTATAAGATCTTCAAGAGTGAGGACATAGGCACCAATTTATAGAATAAATTATGGAAGATAATCACTGGATCACTGGGAGAATTGAAAACCAACAGATCCCACGGAAATTCCTGCAAAAAGTGTAGGCAACTGGACCAGTTTAGCAGGTTCAGTGACAGCCGTAACTAGAACAGCTTAGCAGGTAATCAACAAGAAGAATTACTGCTGAATCAGAATTTCCAGACCAAGTAGAACTGGAAAACGTCGTAGGTCAACACTGGACAACTGGGAGGACACTTATCGGACTGCTGCTTATGGAAATCAGTTTGTCTCGATGTAAATTGTTCTGCTCCTGGGAGGATCTCTTCAATCTGTAGTCCTACAGAAACGGGAGTACTGTCGAGCATCAACCTTCTGCTATCTCTGCATCACCAGGCAACAGTACGAGAACCGCAAGGAGAAAATCAGATCACCTCGTTGACTAAGTAGAGGCCATAAGTTTTTTCGATAGATGAGAACACACCTTGGGCATGGGAAGAGCACAGTGAAAGGATGCAGCAGCAGAGGAGCAAATGCCTCTTGCGAGTGGGAAATATGCTGTGCAGAGGATGTAGACTGAATGACGAATAGGCAATGCACATGAAAATGTTCTGAATGTGCTGGCAAAGCCAGGTTGCTTATTCCATGGCATGATGATGAAGTTCAATTATACTACACGCTGTCACCGTCACGACATGTCATTTGGTATGTTGACGTTAGGACTTAGGAGTGGATGTACACGCAAGCAAGTTTATTTAGTACACATATATTTCCCCCAACTTGTTGAGACGAGGCCAATCCGAATATGCAGGCGGCTATCTCTGCCTGGTCAGTATGTATGTACTATGAAGACAAAGGAAGATGCCAGAACTCTCGCTATTGGAAAATAGAGCCAGCCAGGCTTGGCTGAAGGGAAACAAACAACAGAGCAGCCGAGTAGTAGTTTGAAACGCAAGCCTTAGCACGCCCAGTGCCATGGCATGGTTTGGCAACCAACCAAATAAAAGCATCTTTCCCAAGGGTAATCATCTACCAAGTTGCATAGTGGGGAGTATTATATGCAAGGGCCTTTGCTAAACTGGTCACAAAGTGCCTGGCTACAAGGCTCGCTTCGGTGCTGAACCAGCTTGTCCAGCAAAACCAAAGTTCCTTCATCCGTGGGAGATGTTTACATGACAACTTTCAGAACGTCAAGTCAGCGTGCAAAGCAATTCACAAGAAAAAAAAACCTCCTGTGTCCTGCTCAAGATTGACTTAGCTAAAGCCTTTGACACAGTTGCATGGACCTTCCTCATTGAGGTCTTGCAGCACATGGGCTTTGGTCTTCGCTAGAGAAATTGGATCTCAGCCTTATTGGCAACGGCCAACACTAGGATCATGCTCAATGGTAAACCAGGCAGGAGGATTTGCCATGCGAGAGGTCTTCGGCAAGGTGACCCGTTGTCCCCTATGCTATTCCTACCTGTGATGGAAGCTCTCAACCATTTTCTTCGGTGGCTGGAGCTTCGAGGGTCCTTATCACCTCTTCCTGGTCTGGACGGCCCCCGGGTCCTCTTATATGCTGATGACTTGATCCCTTTCATTGCCCCTAGACGGCTGGGCCTTCTCAATGTCAAAGCTACCTTGGAACTATTTGGTTTTGCCTCAGGCCTGAAAACCAACCTGAACAAAAGTGTAGCCACCCCAATGCACTGTACTGAGGAGGATATGCAATGGGTGGTTGAGGTCCTCGGTTGTCGGCTTGAGGACTTCCCATGCCGTTATTTGGGTATCCCGCTTTCTGTATTCAGATTGAAGAAAAGTGAGGAGCAATACCTCATCGACCGGGTGGCAGCTAGAATTCCTGGATGGAAAGGCAACCTCCTAAATGCAGCGGGCAGAACAACGTTGGTCAAGGCAACCCTCTCGGCGATCCCGGTTCATACTTCCATTGCACTGTGCCTCTCTAGCTGGGCGATTGACTTGATAGACAAACTCAGGCGTGGCTTCATTTGGGCTGGAGTGGACCGAGTTTCTGCTGGCAAATGCAAAGTCGCCTGGCTGATTGTTACTTTGCCCAAGGAGCTTGGCGGTCTCGGAGTGTCTGATCTCAGAAGGTCCGGGGTGGCTCTACGGACTCGTTGGGTATGGAAGGAACGCAGCGAAGGACGCTTTCCAAGGACTACGGAACGGGCAGTGTTGGCCTTGTTCCAGGCGGCCACTGTCTTCAGGGTGGGTGATGGGCGTTCCACCTTCTTCTGGACCGATACGTGGCTCAATGGGTGCGGCATTCAGGCGCTTGCCCCGACCGTGTTTGCGGTTGTCAAACGCCATAAGCTGAAAGCCACGGTGGCGGCCGCCATGGCCAACGATGACTGCTATCTCACATTCAAGGGTCGGTCACTTTGCAGCTGGCAGTAGAGATTGGAGAACTTTGTGACCAGCTCGACAACGTCCACCTTTCACAGTACCAAGACACCTTTTCCTGGAGGCTGACGGTGGACCAGTCTACTCGATGTCTTCTGCGTACGCAGCACAGTTCTTCGGCTCTGCCACGCCGTTGGGAGCAAGGTTGATCTGGAAGACCTCCGCGCCGCCAAGGATCAGGTTCTTCTTTTGGCTTGTTCTTCATGGGCGATGTTGGACTGCCGAGCGTTATCACCGTCATGGTTTGCAGGACTCTAGCACTTGCATCATGTGTGACCGGGGGTGGAATACATTGAGCACATACTACTGGGATGTGTCGTTAGCAGAGAGGTGTGGTTCGCCGTCCTCTCCTTCCTGCGCCTTGACTCCCTTATCACAGTAACTGAAGAGCCGGTAATGAGCTGGTGGCTGACCCAAAGGAAGCGCCTGCCGAAGAGCATCCGTAAAGGTTTCGATTCTCTCTTCTTCCTAGTAGGATGGTTGCTGTGGAAAGAACCTAATTCCAGAACGTTCGACGGCCGTGTTTCCACCACTACCGAGCTTATTGTCGCCATCAAGGAAGAAGCTTTCGCTTGGTCCTCGACTGGGTACCGACATCTGAGGGAGCTCGTCGGCGCCCGTCTGCACTGATTTGCTTTGCTGTGTTGTTGGTGTTTACCTACCTGTGGTATTGTGCGTGTGGGCTGTTGAGTTGGGCTTCGGTAACGTTCGTTGTCGTCCCCGTTCTGCACTTGTTTAAAAAAACCAAACTCCTGTCTTCTTAATGCAATGCATGCCTTTAGCATGTTCTAGAAAAAAAAATATGCAAGGGCCGGCGGATAATCATCTACCAAGCTGATAATAATCTAGTGCCAAGTTGCATAGTGTGGATTATATATAAGGGCCGGCGGCCCATCGACGTAGGTGGTGAGCCCAACATGTCTACGAAAGCAAAAGGCAACCAACTCCCTCGTCATGGCATCACAGACAGACATATATATCCAATTTTCTTCGGAAGGATGCTTACCGTATTGCAGTATATAAAATGGTGGGATAACCAAAAATTGTTCCATCGTAGGAGTACAACAAATGGAGACGACAGACTGTTCTAGCTCTCTGTCATTTTTTAAATGAGAAGCTGCGAAGTTGAAGGACCTGTCGAGTCTAAAAAGGCGAAGAGAAGAACCTAACACTAAGAGATAGCTGCTTCGTACCAACACGATATTTTTGTGAGTAGCAGCAGTAACACACTGACAACACGATATGCTTGAAGCAGAGGGCCTGCTACATGGCCAGCACCTGGTGGCCACCGTTGTTACCAACATGAGCTTCGGCCTTCTAGTGTTTTGTACTAGATAACAGGCCTGGTGGGCTTTTCTAGGTGCGATGAGGAATTGAGCTCAAAGTGGAATCCTTGGCTCCTAATTTTTTCAATAAAAAGCCATGAAAAGCTGAGCTAAATGCTTAAAGAGTATTGGTTAGGCTGTGTCAGTCTCTTCTTGAGTAAGTCGGCATATATTGTCTCTTGGTCATAGTGTTATCTAGAGAATGCTCTAAAAAAAAACTGTTATCTAGAGAAGAGGATAGAAGTGAAGCAAACTCACCTGCATCCTATAATCTTCCTCTGCCCCCAAAACGTCGAACACCTAACGTGCGTTCAACCCACCTTGTACAGTCTTCCACCGTCCTGCTCCTGAAAACGGGCACCCTACTGCTGTACAACTGCCATGAAGAAAGAATCGGTATTAGTTACTCAAACAAGCAATGGTATGGAGAGGGTGACCATGACTGCTAGTACATAGGAGGGAGGCCTACAAGTGAGCTACCGCGCGGTCGTAAAGGTCGGAGCAGAGGGAACGATGGGCGCGCGGGCGGCGGCGGCCGGGAAAGCCTCGTCGTTGTACTGCACGATGATCTGAGACTCGCAGATGGGCTGGCCGTCGTGGATGACCACGGAACGGGCCCATTGCTAGCAGGGCCGACAGGCCGAGCGGCCCGACTGATTTGGGCCTTGTCGTCTGCCCATTTGCCGACAGCGTACTAGATTCACAATTTTCCGTCGAGCGCCTCGTCGATGACATCGTTGCACCGTGCCTCCACCGCCACGAACTTGTCTTCCCGTGACCACGTCGCCCTCGATTGTGGCGGCGGCGACGACCTTGCCGCTGGCGCTGAACACCGAGGCACCTTCCTCAGCTTGTTTATTTATTGACCGTCCTGACGCGACCACGCAACCTGCTGCAGCGTAACACGGGGGCAGCGCGCTGCCTGCATGATGTGCCGGCGAGCTCATCAGCGACACGTAGTATGCCGGCGGCTGCCGCCGGAGTTGGCATGCGCTTGTTGCTGCCGCCCTGCTTTGTGGGCGTGATCGGCGGCACGTGTCGGTGGGCGCGGGGACAGCATCTTGCGGTGGAACGGCGAGCATGACAGAGGACAGAGCGGCCCTGGGTGGTGCACGGGGTTGGACAGCATCTTCCGCTGGCACGTTCGCGCTCCGCGGCAGTGCCTGGTTAGGTCCAAGAGCTAATGTGTTTTCAACTTTGTGAAGCAGAGTACTCTGCTCCAGACGTGTCATGTGAATTCCTCGCAGTTTTTGGCTCTTGACTCAGGGCACTTTCACTGACGTTTTCTTCATAAGTACAAAACGTCAACTGAGAGTAACACTGAAAAATCAACTGCACGAGAACTACCATCGTGCTCCCAGAAGAACTTTATGACCACAGTTCAGATACACCGGCTACAGGGAAATAATAAATTGAGGTAGAGAAAGAAGCAAACTCCAAGGATCAGTGCGACGTAAATTGGCTCTCATGCCAAGCTCCTTGAAGAATTATGCACATTTTGGTTGCAGAGCACCGACAGAAAGAGCTCAAGAATTGTAGCGACGACATATACACTACTTTTTTTTTTTGAGTAAAGTATCGTCATTGGGCCATAAAAACACCAGCCCGACTGGCACAATTACAACAATAGATGCAGTTTTTTTTTTTTTCTGAAACTCGACAATAGATGCAGTTATTCAGATTACAAGTTGATAAACTAAAAGAAATCCAAGTTCATCTCACAACCAATCGAGAGAAAGTCAAGTACGCCAGATTTTATTGACAGTTACACACACTTGCACAAAAAAAAAAAAAAAAAAGATAAACACTTGAAGAACAGTAAACAAGACGTCTGATAGGGCCCAGCAGCGAGGAAGCAAATCATACTATATATTTTCCAACTCCATGAGCCATATTGATGACGTAGCAGTGCTCTAGCCATTTCCATCCTCAAGATACAGTACCTTTATGAACCATAAAGGATATAATTAGTTATGAGGCTAATAGCATCTAACAAAGCACGAACAGGGAGGAACAGCGGGTCAATATGTAATAATATTTAAATATCCATGCAACCATCATACCTTGCATATTCGTAGATTTATATGATCATGACCAAGTGTAGACTTCCAGGTCCTCTTCGTGCAACTGTCGATGCTGCTCTTGGAGTCCAGGCAGCCAATGTGATGCGGAGATATCCTGCATATCCTCTGTTTGAAACAGCTGGTGCAAGTTGTCAAGCCTCTCAACACACCTCAAGTTGGGACACAGCTGTACACGCAGCTGTCTCACTTGGGGAAGATTTGAGACCCTCTCTAGATCATCACAACATGCAATTAAAAGGTGCTCTGACAGGAAACAGATGTTCTCCACCACCTTAAGGCTGTGCACATCTCTTAAAAGGAGCTTCTTCAAGCTGGTGGCCTCCTGTCCAAGCTGTGGCGGGAGAGCTCTCAGCTTGGGGCAGCAGTTAAGTTGCAACTCCTTCAATCGAGGCAGCAGCAGCATCCTTGGAGGTGGGGCGTCCACCTTTTGATTTGCAACAGCCTCACCCTCTGCTCCTTTCGTGCCTGCTGTTGTTGCTTCTTGTTTTCCTTCAGCAACAAAGGACCACTCCTCCCAGTTGGGCATATCCATGACCAATGTTTCAAGCTTTGGGAAAGCTACTGCCTCTGTAGATCTGAGATTACCCACCCCAGAGCCAACAAATTCGGGACCAATCTTGATGACGGCAGTGGCTCCTTCGATTTTCAGATATTTCAAGTTGGGGAGCTGACCGATTGGAGGAAGATGCACACATGATTTGCAATTTATGAGCTTCAAGTATAACAGTGAAGGCAAGTGGGTAGCAGTATCTAGCCAGATGGGAAACCTCCGACCAAGGAAATTCACAAGTTCGAGAAACTCCAGGTTGTGCGCAGGAATTAGAAAATCAAAGGTCTTCTCAATATTGATTACAGCATCTTCAGAATATGGTTCGCCTATACTTTCACTGCAGCATAGAAATAACTTTTTGAGGTACCTTTTGTTTTTTAACAGTGAATCAGAACTACAAGGACCTGCTCTTTCTAGATTAATCAAATCAAGGTTCCGCAACTGCATAAGTGCGTCCAGTTCTTCTAGATTCCATCCATCTTGCATTTTAGCTCTATTAGCATTCCCAGAACCAATAGGAAATCCTCCCAAATCAGTGAGAGACATTAATTCACCTATTCCTTTTGGAACTTGTTTTATTGGTGTGCCTCCAAGATCAAGACTCCTTAGGCTACATAATCGAGTGACTGCTAAAGGAAGGTTGTGCAAATTACCACACTCCTGCAAGTTTAGTACCTGAAGGTTTTTTAATGAACTAATGGACTCTGGAAGGCAAGTTATACTGGTACCCCGAATATCTAACAAATGTAGATGAATCAAACTTCCAATGTAGTTTGGAATTATTTTTATGTTTGATCTTCTGAGATCCAAAACATGGACATGTACAAATCTTCTGAACATTGAAGGTTCAATAGTTAGCGACTTGTCACAGAAACTTTTTACAGTTCTCACTTTGAAATGTTGATTATCCAAATCCAGCAAAACAACCTTTTCCTTATCTGTTGCCAATGACAAACGCCGTAGTTTAGAAACAATTTTACCCTCCAAAAATTGTGGGTCTCCGAGGAAACAATCCTCCTTCGATAAATGACATGCAAGTTGCCTCAATAGATCATGCATTTTGCACATGCTTTGGTCAACATACAAAGGATCAGCTAAGAGCAGGTTCCTTGAGATCAACTCATAGTAGTATTCTTCTGCTGTATCTTCCATTAGTTGGTTCTCTTGCATCTCTACAAAGCTTTCAAAGAATCCACAACCTCGACAAGATCATCACGATCCATAACTGAATCTTCGTGGATATAAAGCACAGTAAAGGAAGCATTGCTTCAAGTTTTGTGGCAGCTGGTCATAACTCAGGTACAAAGCACCTCTCAATTCAGCAGGGAGCTTACTCATAGACCAAGCATCATTGCTTAGAATCTTTCGCCATTCATTCTCTGTTGTCTCCTTTGTTGCTAGGACACTAGAAATGACCTTAATTGCAAGAGGGAGGCCACCACATTTTTGAACAATCTCAATTCCAGTGTCCTGCAAGTTGTGCACTTCTTTCTCATCGTAGATGTTCATACTCTTCCGAGTAGCTCCCATCCTACTTCCTCGACAACAATTCAACTCGGTGCATATGTCCAACTCCAATTGCCTTTGCAACTATATCATGTCGAGTTGTTACTAAAATTGTTACATGAGCCGCAGCATCAAGTGGAGTTCTTAGCAAATTGGTCCATACATCAGACTCCCACAAGTCATCCAACACAAGTAAAAAGCTCTTTCCTTCAATGGCTTTTGCAAGTTTGCCTTTGAGCTCTCCTACACTTTCACCTTGCTCTTGGAGCCCCACAATATTTCGAAATAATTCTTTCAACAGAGCAACTTGAGAGTATTGTTGAGAAACACAAATCCATGCATGTTTCTCAAACTTGCCTTTAAGTCTTTGATCATTGTAAATTTTTTGAGCTAGTGTAGTCTTTCCAACTCCTCCTGTCCCAACAATACCTATCTTGTAAGCCTTATTATCTTCCCTATGGTCCACCACCAAGCCTACTAATGTCCTGGTAGCATGAATAATCTCCTTTCCCACAACATTTGGTTCGACAAGGTGAGATGTTTTTCTATGATCTGAAATATTGGCAGGAGGTTCTGTTTCAAACTTGAATTTTATACCTAAGTCTGCAATCTTCTCTATTCTTTTGTTGAGGCTTCTAATCTGTATAGCAATCTCACGACGTGTCCAAACAGTGGAAACACATGAGATAAGTGGAAAACCATTGCATGCCGATAATTTTTTCGATGATGATGAAAAGTTTTCTCCTAGTAGCTTGCTTGCTTTAAACCTTGCCAAGTCAATAATATTATCAGCATCATACATTGCATCTTTCAGCTCACCAACCCAATTGCTCACTGACAAGTCCTCAATCCTTCTGCGATCAGCATCTTTGAGAAAACACTGTATGTGTGTCATTGTTTGTTGCAGGTCACTAAGCTCTTGTTTAACACCTAGTATTTGTATTGCTTCACTTGTAATAATCTCTTGGAGCTTTTGTATGCATGATCCCGCAAAAGGAAATAATATGGTCGCCATTAGGTGAATTCTATAAGCAGAACCACCTGCGGAAAAGAGTTTTGATGTTAAAACCACTAGTAATCATCTCGCAGAAGCAGTTGTCTTATATCGCTATTTTCATAAAAAAAATGATGAAATATTTTTTTCAAAATTTTCAGTAGTTAGAGAAGGAGCTTAAAGTCAAGTGCACGAAGGGAGAAAATAAATAACTAAAGAATATCACTCGATCACACATTCACGCAATAACTCCTTGGAAAAGTGGGGACAACTAAGATTAGTTGACAGCCTTGTTGGTCAACACCTATGACTAGAAGATCTTAACAAGTAATTAACAAATAAAATAACACTGCATAACGACTTTCAAAGCTATTAGAAATCGAAAACATAGCTGATCACTTAACATTTTGAAGGAACTTATCAGAGTACTAGACACAGTTATCAGTATGTCCACGGTATACGAAGCATAATAAGGGTCTGTTTGGTTCCTAGGACTAAAACTAAAGTGGACTAAACTTTAGTACTAAAGAGCCAAACACAAGAACTAAAATGGGACTAAAATACTTTGGTTGTATGCATACACTCTAGTCACTCATGATGAACTAAAATGAACTAAAACATTTTAGTCCACTTTAGTTTTAGTCTTGTGGAACCAAACATGCCGTAAAATGAATCAGAGCATCTATAACTAAACACGGAAAATAGTGCAGATCAAGAAGGATTACTAATGAATACGAGCTTCTAGAACCAAAAAATTGACCTTAATACTGAGATCAGGACAACTATATGGGACTGATCACTTTTCTGCACTGAGATCAATATGTGTCGAAGATTTTATTGTTTTCCCTTTTTTTTTTCCTCCAACAGGATGACATTAATCAGAAATGCTGCTCTCAAGCATGAAACTTCAGCTACCTCTGCAAGATCATGTCTGCATTTCGAGAAAGAAAAGATGAAACAAGAACTCCTTCCTAGATCAATTAAGTACTGGAGGCCAAGGAACAACTGATATACCAGAAGTTGAGAAGAGCAGAGTTGATGGTTGCTACAGACGGATGTCAGTATGTATGACGGCAGATTTCATTACCCCAAGCAGGATCTCATCACTTAGTTGTCTAACAGAAATGTGAAGGAACAGTTGCACTGTCAAGACATGTTAATCAAGGGGATGCAAAACATCTCAAAGCTTTATGAACCACATGACGATGTGTTTTACATACCAAACTGAAAGGATGTAGAAGCAGAGGATCCAGCTAAGTCATATGGAAAACCAATTTATTAAGTCGATAGAAGAAGTTATCAGCCAATCACGAAACAGTGAACCACAGATAAGACGGATAACTAAACCTGCAGATAAAGGGAGAGAATTTAAGGGCAAGTCGCTTGCTCAGTTAAGTTATGATTGTGCAGTAGTAAGTACCTGATTACAATTCAACTGATAAGGGGGTCATTATGTGCCAGTGAGATTTCCTTTTTTTTCTCCCGACAGGATCTGGTTGATGTGAATGAATGTGACAATAACTTAGAGCGACACCAACAGAAAAGGGTATGTAGAGTGTGACAATAAGAACCAGTAGTAATCTGAACCCGAGATAGAAGATTGACTAGTCCAACATAAGTGGGTACACAGAGCATCAATCTTTTGCCACCTCTCAGTACATGCAAATCTGAATCATGACCAGGAACCATCTCCCATGAAGGAAATGAGTGGGACAATAAGAACTAGTAGTAACCATCTTCCAGAATCAGTCTGTTCGTATAAGATCTTCAAGAGTGAGTGATGACAGACACCAATTTATAGAAAAAATTATGGAAGACAATCATTCGATCACCAGGAGAAACAAAAACCAACAAATCCCACGGCAACTCCTGCAAAAGGTGTAGGCATCAGATTACCGCTTAACTAGAACAGTTTAGCAGGTAATCAACAAGAAGAATTACCGCTGAATCAGAATTTCCAGACCAATCAGAACTGGAAAACGTCATATGTCAACAGTGGACAATCGGAAAGATACTCATCGGACTGCAGCTCATAGAACTCAGTTTGCCTCGATGTGAATTGTTCTGCTCTCGATAGGATCTCTTCAATATGTAGTCCAACAGAAACGGGAGTACTGTCGAGCATCAAGCTTCTGCTAAGTAGACCACCTCGTTGACTAAGTAGAGGCCATAAGTTTTTAAGATAGATGAGAACATACCTTGAGCTTGGGAAGAGCACGGTGAAAGGATGCAGTAGCAGAGGAGCAAAATGACTCTTGCGAATTAGAAATATGCTGTGCCGAGGATGTAGACTGAATGACTAATAGGCAGTGCACATAAGAATGTCTGGATGTGCTGCCAAAGCCAGGTTGCTTATTCCATGCCTTGATGACGTTGTCACTGTCGTCACTTGTCAAAGGCGAGAAGAATCACTACGATCTCAGAGATACATAAACTAAATATACCTGACGGTAAGACTCTGATTCGTATGTTCTGCACTTCTGTTGTCCCTGCAAGTGTAACGAGATGGCTTTTTTCATCTGCTGGAGGCCATGGACCTTACCAGACCTTGAGCAGCGTAGAGCAGAGGTGATGGATGAAATAGCAGAGAAGTAGCTGAAAACTGGAGTGCTACCACCCTAGCAATCAGCAGCAACACGCTTTCTCTTGGTTACATCGAACGAATAATGTAATGAGTACTGGCATAAAAGACACACGCATACTACAAATCATGGTGTACAAACACATATTTTAATCCGGCCAGTGGTTTTGGTTGAGCATCGTAAACTCAGTCAAGGAGCAGCCTATTAGCATATTGGAGCCGTTAATCCAATTAAAAGCAGTCTGCCGATACCACCGAGAGACCAAGTATTATTGAAAAAAAAAATGTCGCTGTTAATCATCGATCTGTGCACGTTATGTAACTGTAAATTACAAGGACCGGCTGATCCTTGTAGATGGTTACTACGTGATGTAAAAATATGTATACGAGAGGACAAGACACCAGCTGCTCATTATGGAGTTATTAACGAACATACTATAACGTCTATAAGTTGTAGTGATATGTAGTGATAAGAAATATGAACATCTGCATGGCTGACGAAATTACTATGTCTGCACATGGAGTTGCAAGTTCTTTTTTTTTTTTTTGAAATACGCGCCAAGGCGTGATCGCAAAAAAAAAGTTTTGCCGCTGTTTTTCTTTTCCGAAAGGAGCGACAAAAGCTTTGCCGCTGTTTTATGCAAGTTCGCTTTGCGATAGCTTCATAAATGATTTGTTAATAACAGGAATCTGACACCATAGTCAGGAAAGCATGCGATGTAATCAGCATAGCAGCCGGAAATACTACAGGGGAACAAAAGTTTCAAAGTTTCAATACATGTCCCGTCGGCTCCTAGAATGGGGAGGTAAGCCACGTCACCTGAATTTTTTGAACCGCCAGATCTCGAGTGAACAGTCGCGATCTGTAGAATCTGATTTTACCGGAAGCAGCTTCTACCTGCTCCTCGTGGCTTTTACCCGGCTTCTACCTTCCGGCTTCAGCTTCACCTAGAATCTAGGCAAACAAATATATACCAGATTTCAGCTTCTGATTCAGAGATCTTCTTTCCTCTTCCCCCGTCTCCCTCCGACCCCGATCCCCGTCCCCGTCCTCCCGTAAAAAAAAAACCCGCGAGCGAGCAGGGCGGTGGAGGCGGCGCTGGTGCGGGGCGACGCCGGGACGGCGCGGCGGAGGCAGCGGCTAGGCTGCGTGGGCGGCTGGCACGGCGGCGGCTGCGGCCAGGCGGCCCGCGGTGGCGCGGCCACGGTGCGGCGTGGCAGCGCGGTGGCGGCGGCGGCGCCCAGTTGGGCCGCGGTCGGGCGGCGCGGCAGGGCAGCGCGGCGCTGGCGCAGGTGGCCTCCTCCCTCCTCCCTCTCTCTCCTCCATGTTTCTCCATGTTCCCTAGGGTTAGGGTTAGGGTTCCTCTCTCTCCGGCGTGGTGGTGTGCGGGGTCGGCCCTGGCGCCGCCGATTCGCTGCGCGATGCGCTAGCAGGGCGAAGCTACGGCAGGGCGACGCGGCGGCGCTCTGGCGTGGCCCCTCGGTGCAACGGCCACCCGGTGCTCCGCCCCCGGACGCTGCGCTGTGCGCAAGCGGTGGCCCGGCCATGCACGGTCCCGGGAGCGGTGGCGACGCTGACACACGATGATGGCTTTGCGTCTTTTGGTGCAGCGGCTTGGCAGCCCCTGGATTCGTTTGCGGGCATTTAAAATAGTTATGATTTGAACCGAGTGTGCAGCTACTGTACTGATTTTTGTTGCAAACTAACATAGCTACTATAATGATTCAGATGTTAATCTTTCTCTTGATGTTGTGCGGACCTGATTTTTCTGCTGTCTTAGAGATTCCTAATAGAGTAAACTTTACTTTCTAACAAAATGGCACTTTGTAATACCCTGCATTTTGTTACTAACCTGGTTGTGATTACGTAATGGCACAGCTTATTTCGAGATTAAGATGCATTTTTTACTTGGTTGCTGTCCTCGGCTTGGATGACCCCGTTGTTGCTGATCCTCCTCGCGCGGCGTTCATGTCAAGCGTAGATGGGTGCAATATCAGGCAAGTGCTTCCCCTTCGTGCCCCCGTAGATTTCACCAATGCTGGTATTCTACATGTTTGTTCAATTGCTTCTGAGAGGTCGGTGATGGCGTTACATATTTACATTAGGATTGAATAAATTCCGTCCCATTTTGATCCTCATCCAATGTCTGTGATGGTGTCTTCCAAGAATGTGGTGGCAATTAATGGTAAAGTTTAGTGAATTTCTGGACTCAGTGAATCAAATTGCAAATTACTAAACTGTAAACAAATGTACTTACATTCTGGGGAATTTCAAGTGGTACCAAATGAAGTTAACAACGCTAGAGGGCTATAATAAATCTATGCAGCCTTAGATTTCACTCACAACTCCCAATTTGTACACATTTAGTTTTCCTCAATCATTTGCCGAGCATATTTTAACTCTTCCAATTGCACATCTAAACTATTACGGAATTCTTACATTCAGTTATCAGCAAACTATTTAAATTATGTGGCGTCGACAATCAGCTCTACCAATTAAATATTGAATTCTTGGTTCAAAAATAACATGCGAGATGCTCTGAAACTTTGCCCTACTGTTTGGTCTTGCAATCAGCATATGCTGCATACCTGCTACATGCTCATAGCATTCATATGTCAAACAAGGAGTTAACCTTTTTCTTTTCGGTGACTAACAAGAGGTTAACTGATCTCTTGAGAAAATGCCATTCCAGACCCTCCGAAGCTTGTCATACTGTTTGGATTCAGTGATCAGAGCCAAGGTGTCATCCTACATTCCTACTGGAATGCTTTTGCCTCACAGTTTATTTGTTCTAATAAAAAGATGAGTGGAATTACACGCGATGTTTACGCTTATGTTTTTGAATACTAACCACATCTGAATGCCTTGCACTAAGCTGACATAACATGGGCAAATTTGGTAATTTAGTTTCTCAATCCTCTTTATTCCACGAACCGATTGTAATGGACTGTTCCCATGATCTTAAAAAAAATAGGAACCTCTCCATAATGATACATGGTTTATTTTGTTTTAATGTGTCTCTGCATATCCTACTTAATTTTAGATTACTCATGGTGCTCTTAACATTGTTTGAATATTATGCGTTAATTTCTACCATTCTTTTGGAACTCTTAGGAACATACATGTGTAAATTTCATTTGCAACTGCCACATATTGTCCCAGTTATATGATTTCAGTACCTATACCATGGGTTCTTACAGATTCATATAAACTGACATATTGTCTGAAGATGGCTGCATTGTTCCTTTGAACAGAGACCATCTAAAGAATAATTTTTGGACGAAGAAAAGCATGAGGAGAGCAAAGATCGAGATCAAACTGATCTATATGTAGATCAAACTGTAACCATCTTCTAAAAATTTCTATTTTATAATTTTATAATTACACATGTTTAGATTTCTTTCAACCTGATGGAATAATACATCATATATTGATGATGCATATAACTGTTGGCCTGCGTCGGACGATAAACTGTAAGAAGCAGATTGAAATTGACCTTTCCTGGTGCAAGTTAGATCATACTGAGCATTGAAATCAATGTGGTTAAAAGGCATCAGTGAATAACCGTTTTCCTCTTGTGTTTCAGAAGTTTATGGCTGCCAACATGTTTCTATAATGGTATCTTCCTATGTACTGTAAGCCCACATATATGTGTTGGTTCCACAACTTGCTGCCTCAATAATCTTATACAACGCAGACAATGATGGGAGGTTCTGTAAATCGGCAAAATGTTTCCTATGCATTTTGGTAAGTTCCTTGGTTTTTCAATGTTTGTATGTAAGAGAAGCCTTCATGGTTTTAAGATCATTTCTGTCAAATTACATTATAGGTTTCATGGAACCACTTTTGGTTCATGGTACAAGTCAGTGATGAATAAAAATTAATGTCAGCGACAAGATTGAGTGCAGCCAGACTTTTTCCATCACGGGCCACGTTCAGGAGATGGACTGTCAAGGCAGATCAAGGCCACGGTACGGTCAACCTCTGTATGTCGGTATCGTCTTCGCAGGTGCAAAGGTAAAGCTTCCAAACAAGATTAATAGCTGCTTGGATCTGCCTGATCACCTTCTCATTGTCTTCACACACATAGTATAGATGGTCAGCACAAAAATAATACATATACATCCTGCCATGTAGTCCCCTGCTGTCCTCACACTTTGGTCCACGTACCAGAAATATGCAGTGTATGCTGAAATCCTTGCACAAAATGATGCCTAAAATGGAACACTTGGTACACATTGGGAAGAGATTAATGCACTGCTCCTGTAAATTGCTATTTCGTTTATTTGTAATACAGATACTATTTGATTAAATAACATTTATTCATATGCAGCAGCTCGCCAAGTCGATCAACCAGTGCCCGCAGAAGTCTAGCGCATGTTAATCGACAAGGTTATTGCATCCATCTACATCTGCAGTCCCATTTGTAATGTCAGAACTTTGTTCGTCCAACAAATTCAAGTTCTGTCATCAGACCACACCTGCTGCTCAAGGATCTGGTGGCATTGACGCCGCATCAGGCCATACAACTTTGTTGCCTGAAGACCATCTGCACCCAATGGGGAAAAGGTACAGTCATGCACTGCCATAACCTCAGCAGCCACGCGCGCCTGTTATTAAAACTAATTCCCTATCACATTGTACTCCCAGAATATAATAGGGCTAGATCAAGCACCGGCAACAAGCACGGCTCAAATTAAAGGTTGTCATCTTCGTCAGATGCTTACATTCAGGTAAGGCTACCTATTTGTTCTCTTACAGCAAGAACTATTGTACTTCCTAACTCCGGCTCCACAGCGTTGCTAAAGTATGTAACAAAAGAATAAGATTCCTACCATCTATGTTCCCCTCATTTAAGAACCACACGCACCAACTTCGCTTTTTATTGAATTGGCAAACTGGATTCCACAGCCCTTTAGTTTTGATGCCAATTTTGTATTCTCTCTTCTCAGGAACAAAGGATGCTGATGTTGTTTAGGCCTTTTGGACCGTGCAGTAGACAGAGGCGTATACCAATGCTCTCTCCACTACACAACTCTTCTGAGAAATTTATTACGCTTGGTTGTTCTATACTGTGTATACACTGTCTTTATCAGGGGAAGTACTTAATGAACGTCCCAGCACCGGGCCTCACATGCTCATCCAACAGATCCAGTGCTACCTTCTTACTGCTCTATTTCTGAATTGTGTATAATTATGGAATGTTGTAAGACCATGTTATGTATCGACCTTTTCTTAGCGTGGTCTTTTTTCTTATGTGTATAATATACAGCTCGGAGGAGAAAAAAGTGTGACGAACTCATCTATACGCAAAGACTGTTGATATCTAAAGTGAAAAGAATGAAAAAGGAAAAAACTGTGACCACCAGGTCCTTCTTCAAGGGGAAAAAAACATAACAAGGTCCTTCTCCAAGGGGAAAAAAAGCATAACCACCCGGCATCATTATCACTCATGCCAAGGCCACACACAAATTCATCCATACTATTATCGACATTAGGTTTTCCTGCCGTAGGAACACGGGCGCGCAGATGCGCGCGCCCTGTTACTAGTGTAGACTATTCACTGAAGGTTTCTGAAATTGGCATTCATAAATGCGAAGCTGAGGTAGATGTATGAACATGAGGGCCTGTTTGGTTCCCCAAACTAAAACTAAAGTGGACTAAAATGTTTTAGTTCATTTTTAGTTCACCTTGAGTGGCTAAAGTGAATGTATACAACTAAAATGTTTTAGTCCATTTTAGTTCTTGTGTTTGGCTCTTTAATACTAAAGTTTAGTCCACTTTAGTTTTAGTCCTAGAAACCAAACAGGCCCTTAGCTGTTAACGCTCACGATTTCTGAAATTGGCATTCGTAAATGCGAAGCTGAAGTAGATGAATCAACATTGTTCGGGTATTGTTTGGATGCGTCTCCTGACGGTGCACAGAGCCATCCCATCTATGGTTGGAGACTGAAGCGCAAGAGAGGAGATGACAGTTTACGTAGCCTTGGACGCCAGCCAGGTCGGAGGTCCGCTGTCATCCACGTAGCCTGGGGAGGTGCTCGCTCGCGCGACGTTCCTTGCGCCGCCTGGGAGACCCGCGACCGGTCCAGGTGGCCTCGCGGCAGTCGTGACGGTGGGCCAGTACAGGGTGCCGGCGCCGCCCTGGGGCGGACTCACGCGCCACGGAGGGTCGTGCTGGGAGCCGCGGCGGAGGGTCGTGCCGGGAGCCGCGGCTGACACGACGGCGAGTGGAGTCAGCGCAGGAGGCAACGTCGCGATTGTGTCGCGAGGGAGAGATGGCGGAGGCAAAGGCTGTCGCAGCGGAGGAAGCGCAGCGCGGCGGCGCTGCCTGCGAGTGGCGTGAGCGATGGCCGTGCAAAGCGGCGGTGCCTAGGTGCGGAGGCGGAGGCGAATTCTGGGAGCGGGCGACTCTGAACTGGCACAGTTATAGGTACAAAACAGAGTAGCGCTTGCACAGAGATACAAACGCAGAATCGGATCTCTGCCTGGGTGCACTCACAAGCAGGGTAGGCAAGATGCGTACTACCGTGACATTCTTTTGACTCATGGAAAAGACAGAAAGATATGCATCCGATTAATTTTTTACTTTGAGAAAAACATGCTTCGGTTTAATGAAACAGAGCGCTGTTGTTAGCTTGTTATTTGAGGTCTCCTACCGTGATCAGGTGACATAGGATAGCGTGCTTCAAATATTTGAGGTCGTGCACATGGTAAACGCCTCCAGTGCAAAACTAAGAGGTCGCATCAATTTAGTTGAACGATCCAAACTTCAAACTGAATGCTTGATCACATAAAAGACCTACAGAGAATTTCTGAAACAAAATGTGCCCTGTTCGCCTTCACAGGTGCAGCCTGAGAAAAAAAAATTCTGCATATCAAACATCCATGCTGTCGTCATGTGAAAAGATTCTGCTCAGAATTCATGAGTGCGCTTCACAAATATAACAAATACAACAGATGTAGTTTTTAGCACGACAAGTTCACACAAACCAAAAGACCATAATAGTCATACTCATACAGACGTACGCCGTCATCAGCCAGCAGGCACCTTCGTCTGCTAGAAGCAGAGCACAACAGTTTGCCACTCCCTGCATCATCTTGCCACTTCTAGGATTCAGAATTTAAGATTGGCTAGCTTGCCTGCCCTGTCCTGCCCAGCACGTCTATGTGTAGACATCTGATGGATAATCACATAAGGTTGCGGTTACTTCATCCTCAACGCCTGAAAGAGATAAGAAAAAGGGTACGGGTAATTAGAAGCAGAGAAGATAAACATGACACACTTATAAAATCTAGCCAATGGTCATACCTTACTTCTTGGTACCCATCTGATTGGGAATCTCAATATGTTCACCATCCCCCGGTGTAGACATCCATGTCCTCTCCGTGCAGCTGTCGGTGCTGCTCTTGGAGTCCAGGCAGCCACCGTGGTGAGGAGATACCTTGCATATCCTGTGTCTGAAATAGCTGTCGCAAGTTGTCCAGGCTTTCAACACACCTCAAGTTGGGACACAGTTGCAGACGCAGCTCTCTCACTTGGGGAAGATTTGAGACCCTCTCTAGGCCTTCACAATCTGCGGTTAAAAGGAGCTCTGAGAGGAAAAAGAGGTTCTCCACCACCTTAAGGCTGTGCACATATCTCAAATGGAGCTTCTTCAAGCTAGTGGCCTCCTGTCCAAGCTGACGTGGGAGAGCTCTCAGCTTGGTGCAGCGGCGAAGTTGCAACTCCTTCAGTCGTGGCAGCAGTTGCATCCTTGGAGGTGGGGCGTCCCACTTTTGATTTGCAACAGCCTTATCATCTGCTCCTTCCGTACCTGTTGTTGTTCCTTCTTCTTCTTCTTCTTCAACAACAAAGGACCACTCCTCCCAGTTGAGCATATTCCGGATGAGCAATCTTTCAAGCTTGGGGAAAGCTACTGCCTCTGTAGATCTGAGATTACCCACCCCAGAGCCAACAAATTCGGGTCCAATCTTTGTGACTGCAGTGGCTCCATCGATTTTCAACCATTTCAAGTTGGGGAGCTGACCGATTGGTGGAAGATGCACACATGATTTGCAGTCTATGAACTGTAAGGAAATCAGTGAAGGCAAATAGGTAGCGGTATCTAGCCAGGTGGGAAACCTCCGACCAAAGAAATCCGCAATACTGAGATACTCCAGGTTGTGCCCAGGGATTAGCAAATCAAAGGTTTTCTCAATATTGATTACAACATCTTCTGAATATGGCTCGTTTATGTGTTCACTGCAACCTAGAATTAATTCTCTGAGATGTTTTTTGTTTGCTAGCAATGAATCTTTACTAGGAGGAATTGTTCTTTCCAGTTTGATTATAGCAAGGCTTCTCAACTGCCAAAGAGGATCCAATTCTTCTAGGTTCCATCCATCTTGCACTATATCACTATTAACACTACTACCACCAACTGGAAATCCTCCTAAATCATTGAGATACCACATTTCACTTATCCCTTTTGGAACCTGGTTTATTGGTGTTCCAAGAAGGCCTAGGCGTCTTAAATTGCACAATTTAATGATTGCCAAAGGAAGCTTGTGCAAATTTGCACACCGCTCCAAGTTCAGTATTTGAAGGTATGTGAGAGAACCAATTGACTCGGGAAGATAAGATATGTCACCCATCAAAATCAAGTAACCGAACGTGGATCAAAGTCCTAATAGAATTTGGAACATTTTGTACAATTGAACTAGTCAAATCCAAAACTCGAATGCATTGAAGTCTTTCGAATATTGTATTTTCAACTTTTGCTGACCTAGTCCAACGAATAAGCAACGTTCGGGCTCTAATATTCTCATTATTCCCATTGGAGAGATTTATAGAATCACTCTCAGTAAAAATTGAAATGTGTCGTAGTTTGCATAAACTTTTTTCCTCCAATGATTGTGGATCTCCACAAAAATATTCACCCTGCGACAAATGTTGACCGAGCTGCCTTAACAGGTCATGCATTTTGCACCAATGATAATCAACGTAACTAGGGTCTGGATGAAGGAGATTCCTGTATATCAATTCACAGTAATACTCGTTAGCTATATCCTCAAGAATTGCTCTCCTTGCTGCTCAACAAAACCTTCAGCAACCCAATACCTTATAAGATCATCACGAGACATGTTACAATCTTCTGGATATAAGGAACAAAATAGAAAGCATTGCTTTAAATGCCATGGTAGATCATCATAACTCAAATATAATGCTCCTCTTAGCTCAATGGGAACATTGCTCATGGACCTAGCAGATCTGTTTAAAAGTTGTCTCCATTGGTTCTCAGTTTTCTCTTTGGTTGCAAGAACACTAGCAGTAACCTTGATTGCGAGGGGAAGGCCACCGCACATACGGACAATCTCATTCCCCATACCCCTTAGATTTGCCACTTCATTCTCTTCAGTAATGTTCATGCTTTTCCACAACAACTCCCATCCTGTATCATCAGACATCAGTTCCACTCGATGAACATGTTCCACACCAATTGCTTGTGCCACTGTATCATTACGTGTAGTCAGAACAATCACTGATATAGATGAAGTGTTCAATGGAGTTCTTAGTAGATTAGTCCAAGCCTCATGTTTCCAAATGTCATCTAGCACAAGTAATACACTTCTATTTTGAACTGCTGTTGCATGCTTTGTGCTAAGTTTTCCAACAGTTTCATCTTGCTTATAATCTACACCAATGTTCCGAAGAACTTCTTTCAAAAGTGCGTCATCAGAGTACTCTTTAGAAACAAAAATCCATGCTTGTATGCTAAAAGTTCCTTTTATTTTTTGGTGATTATATACTTTTTGAGCCAAACTTGTTTTCCCAACACCACCTGTTCCAACAATGCCAATCTTGTATGACTTGTTTTCTTTATGTGCAAGAACCAGCTCCACCAATCTTGTGCAAGCACGAAAAGTTTCCTTTCCTACAAGGTTTGGCTCCACATGTTGGATTTATTATGGGCTAGGCCCATTTTAGAATTTAATAAATCAAATAAACTCTATGGTGTGTAATTATGGAGAATATTAATTGTATCGGATTGGAAGTCCGTGGCCGGGCCGTGGCCGTGGCCGTGTCGGATTGGAAGTCCGTGGACGGGCCGTGGCCGTGGCCGTGTCCGATTGGAAGTCCGTGGCCGGGCCGTGGCCGTGGCCGTGTCCCGCACGACCTCTCCCTCTTCCACCTCCTGGCCACGGACTATAAAAGGGCGCTGCCCTCTTCCTCCGGAGAGAGAACACAACCGTAACCGCAATCCTCGCCAGCAACGAGAGAATTCCCATCTCGTTGATCCGCGCGCACGGTGAAGCGAGAGGGCAGGTGCCTCCGGAGCCTCGCCGATTGAGACCTTGCACGGGGTCGGCAATTAGGTTTTTGGGGAGCGTCTTCGCGATCGCCCAACCTCCATTGTTGCTTTGTTCTTCGCGTTGGTCTTCTTCCTCTACATCCCGGAGAAGAGATCGGCGAGAGCGAAAGGCGAAGTCTTCTGTCGCCGCTCATCGAAGACAGCGATCTCGATAACATCTTCGACGACTACGATCTCGAGCTCGCCTTCGACGACCTCAATCTTGGGCGAGACTCCGTCTCGCATCTTCACCACCAAGTACTTCTACGTAAAGAAGGTATAACCTTGTTGATCGATCTTGATGCTATGCAATGTATGTCATGTTCATATGTCTTTAATTATGATATGCTTTGCATGATTTTAAATCACATGGTTCATGTTCTTTTGAACATGATTGATGCTATGATCTTTATTTACAATTATATAAATGTCATCATCATTTTGTTAATTTATGGAATTAAATTGACATGGAAATTGCCTTATATTCTAACAATCCAAAAACCTAATGATAGGCATTTTTCTCGGAGGTTTTGTCTTTGCATTAAAACCCGATTCTTTTGATGGAAAGAATTTCTTGCTTTGGAAAGCTAAGATGGAACTATGGTTGATCGCTATGTCTTGTTATCATGCCGCGAGGGCGAGCTCGAAAACTTGTCTCTCGGAGCAGGGACTAAGTTTAAGGCTGATGACAACCTCTTTAGAGGAGCAGTGATCAGTGCATTGGATGCAAAGTTTCAAAAGAGCTATATCATTCTTCCCACTGGGAAAGCATTGTGGGATGCACTTGTTGGAAAGTTTGGAGTAACCGATGCTGGTAGTGAGCTGTACCTCATAGAGCAGCTGTATGACTACAAGATGGTTGAGAACCAATCTGTAGTGGAACAGGCTCATGAGATTCAGGCACTAGCTAAGGAACTCGAACTATTCCCTTGTCTTCTTCCTGACAAGTTTGTGGGCGGTATAATCGCCAAGTTACCACCTTCTTGGAAGGATTTTGCCACCTCCCTTAAACATAAGAGGCGGGAGTTCAATGTTGAGGAGCTCATTGGCACTCTTGATGTTGAGGAGAGGGCAAGGGCAAAGGACAAAGGGAAAGGTGATGAGACCGCTTCGCAAATATGGTGCGAAGAAATTCAACAAGTTCAAGAAGAAGAAACAAAACAAGCAAGAGAATTCTCCAAAGCCTGTTCGACGGCACAGTTTAAAAAGAAGAACAACACCAACAAAAGCAAGGTGGGTTGCTTTGTTTGTGGGAGTGATCGCATTGGGCTAGAGATTGCCCGGATCGCAAGTTCAATCCGAGAAAAAGTCGGCAAATGTTGTCACTACGGAGAGGCCGCAGATGGAACAACGGGGTATGGTAATTCTTTACCATTTGTTCTTTCAAATCAGTAATTCACCGAGTGGTGGATGGATAGTGGTGCCAATATACATGTGTGTGCTGATATTTCTTTGTTCTCTTTTTACCGTCGGGAGGTCTGGCGCCTTGTTGATGGGAAATGGGTCGCGTGCTCATGTTCTTGGTGTTGGTACGGTCGTTACAAGTTTACTTCGGGAAAGACGGTGCCATTGAAGAGCGTACAAAGATGTGCCCTCAATAAAGAAGAACCTTGTTAGCGCGTCTATGCTTTGTAAAGATGGCTACAAAGTTGTTCTTGAGGCGAATAAATGTGTTGTTTCTAAACATGGTACTTTTGTTGGAAAAGGTTATGATTGCGGAGGTCTGTTCCGCCTATCCTTGCATGATGTTTGTAATAAGTTGGTAAACTCGCTTGATTTTTCGATGAATCCGATTTGTGGCATTCACGCTTTTGTCATGCAAGTTATAGTTGTCTTATGCGGCTAGCAAACCTCAATTTAATTCCTAAATTTAACCTAGTCAAAAAGTCTAAGTGCCATGTTTGTGTTGAATCAAAACAACCCCGCAAGCCCCACAAGGCTGTTGAGGCGAGGAATCTGGCACCTCTAGAACTTGTTCATTCTGATCTTTGTGAGATGAATGGAATTTTGACTAAAGGCGGCAAAAGATATTTCCTCACCTTTATAGATGATTCCACCAGATTTTGCTATGTGTACCTCTTAAAAACAAAAGATGAAGCGCTGAATTATTTTAAGTCCTATAAAGCCGAAGTTGAAAACCAACTTGAGAGGAAAATAAAACGTTTAAGGTCTGATAGAGGAGGTGAATATTTCTCTAATGTTTTCGATGAGTTCTGCGTGGAACATGGAATTGTTCATGAGAGGACACCTCCATTCTCACCACAATCCAATGGGATTGCCGAAAGGAAAAACCGCACTCTAACCGATTTGGTAAATGCCATGTTGAGTACAGCGGGATTATCCAAGGAATGGTGGGGTGAGGCAATTTTGATGCGTGTCATGTCCCGAACGAGTTCCTACAAAGAACAAAGAGATTACACCATTTGAGGAGTGGGAGAAGAAAAGATTAAACCTCTCTTACTTGCGCACTTGGGGGTGTTTGGCTAAAGTGAATGTGCCAATAAACAAGAAGCGTAAGCTAGGGCCTAAAACTGTTGATTGTATATTCCTGGGCTATGCCTTCCATAGTGTTGGTTATAGGTTCTTAATTATAAAATCTGATGTGCACGATATGTATGTTGATACTATCATGGAGTCAAGAGACGCTACATTTTTTGAGAATGAGTTTCCAAAGAGGTCTACACCTAGTGAAACAAATCATGAGAATATAGTTTCAAATGAGCAAGAACTATCTATTCCCATAGATCATGCTGAGGAATCTCCTTTGCACATCCCTGAGGAGGATGAAACTATAGTCACACACAAGAGTAAGAGGCAAAGAGTTGCTAAAACTTTTGGTGATGATTTTATAGTATACCTTGTGGAAGACACGCCATCCACCATACAAGAGGCCTATTCTTCTCCTGATGCTGACTTATGGAAGGAAGCAGTAAGGAGTGAGATGGAATCTATTATGGGTAATGGAACATGGGAGGTCGTGGACCGTCCTTATGGCTGTCAACCTATAGGGTGCAAGTGGATTTTCAAGAAAAAGCTTAGGCCTGATGGTACCATTGAGAGGTACAAGGCAAGACTTGTGGCCAAAGGATATACCCAAAAAGAAGGAGAAGATTTCTTTGACACTTATTCACCTGTGGCTCGATTGACTACAATTCGCACTTTGATAGCCGTGGCGACCTCTCATGGTCTTATCATTCATCGATGGATGTAAAGACAACTTTCCTAAATGGAGAGTTGGATGAGGAGATCTATATGGATCACCGGATGGTTTCATTGCGGATGGTCAAGAGAACAAGGTGTGTAGGCTGTTAAAATCTTTGTATGGCCTCGAAACAAGCTCCTAAGCGGTGGCATGAAAAGTTTGATAATACTCTCACTACCGCTGGATTTGCTTTGTGAATGAGGCGGATTCGTGTGTGTATTATAAACATGGTGGGGGTGAGGTCAGTCATGCTATGCCTTTATGTTGATGACATATTGATCTTTGGATCAAACCTCAAGGTCATTGAGGATGTGAAGAATCTTCTATCAAGCAATTTTGATATGAAGGATTTGGGAGAAGCTGATGTCATTCTAAACATCAAGCTTATCAGAGAAGGTGATGGTGGGGTAACTTTGTTACAATCTCACTATGTGGAAAAGGTGTTGAGTCGCTTTGGATTCAGTGACTGTGATCCTGCTCCCACACCTTATGACCCTAGCATGATTCTGAGAAAGAATAGAAGAATTGCAAGGGATCAATTAACATACTCTCAGATCATTGGCTCTTTGATGTACTTGGCAAGTGCAACTAGGCCTGACATCTCTTATGCTGTGTGCAAGCTGAGTCGGTTTATTTCAAACCCAGGAGATGATCATTGGCATGCTCTAGAGAGAGTGTTGCGCTACCTGAAAGGTACTATGACTTATGGTATTCATTATACTGGGTACCCCAGAGTGCTAGAAGGCTATTGTGATGCCAACTGGATCTCTGATGCTGATGAGCTTCATGCCACAAGTGGATATGTGTTCTTGCTTGGAGGTGGCGCTGTTTCCTGGAAGTCTTGCAAGCAGACTATCTTAACGAAGTCTACAATGGAAGCAGAACTCGCAGCATTAGACACTGCTAGGGCTGAGGCCGAGTGGCTACGTGATCTCCTAATGGATTTACCGGTAGTTGAGAAACCAATACCGGCTATTTCCATGAACTTTGATAACCAGACTGTTATTACAAAGGTAAACAGTTCAAGGAGTAACATGAAGTCCTCAAGACATGTAAAGAGGAGATTAAAATCTGTCAGAAAGCTGAAAAACTCCGGAGTTATAACGTTGGATTATGTCCATACGTCGAATAATCTGCAGATCGTTTACTAAGGGTCTCACGCAATGTGATAGAAAGTGCATCGAGAGAAATGGGTATGAGACCCACATGAGGTCTACTTTAGTGGTAACCTGCTCCTTGTGATCGGAGATCCCGTGAATTGGAGTGGTGAAACAAGCTAGTAGTAGATTGAGAGGAAAGATCCCTTCTTGACTCATTTCTGATGCACATCTTTCCTATCTGTAAGGCAGGATGGTATATTTACCTTAATGTATTCCAAGAGCCTATTGAGGTGAGATGTTATCCTACAGAACATCTTTTGAGGAATACACCTATATGAGTCAGACTGCTGGTCACAGTCTATGGGACTTGGGTAATCTCTAAATACTCATGAAAGGCACGAAGTGTGACTTATATGCTTCAAACACGGAATGTCTTTAGCTGCCCAAAGTATCGCAAAGGACTTAAGTGAATCTCATCTCGCACAAAACTGTCAATTCAAGGCATAGTCCATTGTTCGAGTTGTGAATGGGTGAAACTCTTGCTCTAGGTGGATGTTCAACTTAACAGGTCTCCACCGAAACACTGGTATATCAAAGAGCCGTGGTTCGACGCTTTACTTTTACAAACCCTAGAGTTTGGTGGGGATTGTTGGATTTATTATGGGCTAGGCCCATTTTAGAATTTAATAAATCAAATAAACTCTATGGTGTGTAATTATGGAGAATATTAATTGTATCGGATTGGAAGTCCGTGGCCGGGCCGTGGCCGTGGCCGTGTCGGATTGGAAGTCCGTGGACGGGCCGTGGCCGTGGCCGTGTCCGATTGGAAGTCCGTGGCCGGGCCGTGGCCGTGGCCGTGTCCCGCACGACCTCTCCCTCTTCCACCTCCCCGGCCACGGACTATAAAAGGGCGCTGCCCTCTTCCTCCGAGAGAACACAACCGTAACCGCAATCCTCGCGGCAACGAGAAATTCCCATCTCGTTGATCCGCGCGCACGGTGAAGCGAGAGGGCAGGTGCCTCCGGAGCCTCTGCCGATTGAGACCTTGCACGGGGGGTCGGCAATTAGGTTTTTGGGGAGCGTCTTCGCGACTGCCCAACCTCCATTGTTGCTGTTCTTCGCGTTGGTCTTCTTCCTCTACATCCCGGAGAAGAGATCGGCGAGAGCGAAAGGCGAAGTCTTCTGTCGCCGCTCATCGAAGACAGCGATCTCGATAACATCTTCGACGACTACGATCTCGAGCTCGCCTTCGACGACCTCAATCTTGGGCAGACTCCGTCTGCATCTTCACCACCAAGTACTTCTACGAAAAGAATGTATAACCTTGTTGATCTGATCTTGATGCTATGCAATGTATGTCATGTTCATATGTCTTTAATTATGATATGCTTTGCATGATTTTAAATCACATGGTTCATGTTCTTTTGAACATGATTGATGCTATGATCTTTATTTACAATTATATAAATGTCATCATCATTTTGTTAATTTATGGAATTAAATTGACATGGAAATTGCCTTATATTCTAACACCACAAGCTCAGAAGTTTTGATCTGCCTCACTACTGAATTCTCTTCTTTAGGTAGCATATTCTTCAGCATTAAATATCTTTCACCTAACTTTGAAATCTTCTCAAGTTCAGCATTGAATTTTTTTATTCGGACAGCAATTGCATGACGCCTTTGAATATTTGGAATGCAAGATAGAAATGAGAAACCTGTACATGGAGGAATGCTTTTAGATGATGAAGGACTGTCTGCAAGCAGTTTGCTTCCTTCTAGTCTAGCCAAGTCAATTATATCATCGGCTTCATACATTGCATCTTTTAGATCTCCAAGCCAGTTGTTAACTGCAGACTCTTTTGTCCTTCTTTGCTCGGCATCATGGAGAAAGCATTGTATTTGTTTCATTGTTCTCTGCATTTGTCTGAGCTCGTCTGTTACCCCTAGAATCATAATAGCCTTGTCTGTTATCATATCTTGCAACTTCTTGGCACATGATCCAATAATAGGATCAAGTATTGTGGCCATAATTAGACAGAATTGATACAAAGAATAGAGTACAGAGGACTCTCAGTCTCAGTTGATGACACTACTAACAACTGTTAAAAGTTGAGAGAATGAAAGCCTGATTGAATCAATATTGTGGGCGGGCTCCTTCCTTTGTGCGGATAAGATAAGAGCAGCCAAACACTGGAATTTGAGGATAGTAAATGCCAAAGCCAAATCTAGGGCCCTAATTCGCACATCCAAATGGGCACTAAGTCAAATATTTTCGAGAGTAATCACCACCAGTCAATCCGAGATATTAGAACTAGGATGCAATTTTTTTTTATCCCAACTGGATGCTGTCCAAAAGAAACTGGTGCTCTGTCAAGCATCAAACTTCTGGAATCTCTATGTGATCAGCATGTGCAAATATGGCATGTTTTGGGAGAAAATGAAGAATGACACCATAACGGTTTCTTGATAAACTTGATCACCTGGAGCTTTTCATAGTAATCAACATTCGATGTGCATCTGAGCTAGAGGAACTGACAGCAGAGTGATCCGGATGTAGACCAGTATGAGTCTATGCGACCTTTTTGTCTGAGAAAAAAAAAGAAACGAATCAACTGACAGAACCATAGGAAGAAGTCTGAAAACTTTATGGACCAACTGATTTAAGTTTTGCTTACCAAAGTGAAAAGGATGTAGAGAACCGGGGGAGGTTTCGAAAGGTGAAAAACTGAAAGCCAAAACAACACCTACTGAATCATGCTTTCTATTCCTGCTCTCACTTGCATAATTTCTGAAGCAGGAAAATCTTTCAGAAATAAATCAACAGGTTCACCAATATTTCCCCATTCAGTGGAAAGTGCCTTTCTCGGGCACAACTTTGCATAAGGAAAGAGGATCCTGTTAATCTTAACCAACTAGGAAAAGAGTCTGATAATAAGAACCCGTAGTAATCGTCTTTGCAGGAGCAGTTTTGTTCAGATCACAACCTGTGAGTACTTTTAAGATCCTCAATAGAGTGAGGGAAGAATTACCCGGAGAAACCAGTAAAAAAAATAGACAGCTGTTGACTATCACTCGATCACCAGAAGAGAACGAAAACCAACAGATCACACAGTAGCTCCTGCAAATAGTGGGGGACAAATAGAACTTCTTAGCATGTTAAATGGCTGCTTGGTTGATCAACAAGAACAGCTTAGCATGTAATTAGTTAACAAGAAGAATTACCACTAAATAAGAATTAAATATCTAGCTGAACATGGGAACCTTGGCAACGCAGTGATCAGAGTGCTGCATAAAGAGATGCCAACACAAATTGTTTCGCTCCCAACAAGGATCCTCTTCACTAAGTGGTCCTACAGAAATGGTTACACTGTGTTTCTGTCCAGAATCAAAGCTTCTGCTCTCTCTAGTGTTTACTGCAGTGCCAAGCAAGTGCTAAGAGATAAGAAAGGAGGACATCTAAACATCTTATTATTAAGTGGAGGCAATAAAGCTTTCCATAGACAAGAACATACTTTGGAGGCTTGGAGACGACAGAGGTCACAGAGCCGGCTCACTGACCAGAGTGCTGCAGGTGGTGTTGAAACCAACTTTCACGCTGAGCAGGATTTCTTCGAGATGCCAATCACTAAATCAGTCGTGAAAGTAGAGACGAAAGGTGAACAAATCTGAAACCTTTAATCCCACCAAAGCAAATAGCGTACCATGAATTGGAAGGATGCAGAAAGAGAAGCATCAGCTGAGGACGCAGAAAGCATCTGTTTGTTCCACACCAGGCTCATTGGAACCTTCAACCTTATCGGAAATATCACTGGCGCTGCACATCTGCCATCTGAGTGGCTGCAATGCACCACATACTCTGCTCCGCCGGTGAGGGCGTGCGGCCAACGACTTGACTCAGCAGCCACACGGGTCGACGTCTCCTCGGACCAGCGGCCAAAGCCTGCATTGTTGTCCTCGGCTGCAAGCGCACTGCCGACCGCGATGGCTTGGAGACTTTGGACAGGCAGCAATGGTGGTCTCGGTTACTGCACTGGAGATGATAGGGGCACCAATGGTCGATAAAAAAGCAACAATAATGATTTAGTGCAACATCTGCTTGTAGTCGTTTATATCTATCCAGAAAGGGCCCCTAATCCTTTGGCACAGAAGGTGTCTGCCAGCTGGGCCTCATTGTTATTAACAGGCCTCGTGGCCTTTTCTAGGCCAATGATGAGTTGAGTTCGAAGTAGAATCTAGTTTCCGAAATGTGATTGCAGTTAGCTTTGGTCATTCAAATGTACTGAAATTTCTGAACCAAATGCACCTCGATCTCTGTCCAACAACGGGGCAGGCAAGGGCCGCAAGGCGATCAGCTGCTGTTATGCACTGCAGAAATGTATTTCTATTTGCTAATATTGATACATACAGGTATTCAGAAGTCGAAACAGCAGCAGATGTTGCAGTACTTCTGCACAATTTAAGTTCACATGCTAAGAGAAAGGCAACCTCACTGAAAGCAGACATGCACGCAGTGCACAACATTTGTTATTGCAATTCCCATGGTCCAAGCAGATAGCAAGTAGCATTTTAGTTGTTGCCTAGGGAAGATTTGCGTCCCGGGTTGGGGCTTCGGCTCGAGGCATGGCCCAGTTTCAGCCACAGATTAAAAAGAGAAATAAGTGTTTTTCAATAATTTGAAATCAAATTTTAAATAACATTTTGAACCATCAAATAAATTGAAACAAAAAAGTGGTTAACAATAAAGATTCATAACTCTTTAAGATCTATAATTTTTATTTCGGGCATTCTCCATTTGAGTTTGTTTTGAAAAAATTCAAATTTTATCCTACATCCATTCGCATAGGTGGCTCAATATAGAGCCGCCTCTACAAATTAATTTGTAGTGGCGGTTGAATATTGAGTCGCCCCTACCTTCATTTTTAGTTGAGTCTCATAACAAAAGCCGCCCATACAAATCGATATCTCGATTTGTAGGGGCGGTGGGATATTAAGCCACCCCTATAAATAGAGAACCATTTATAGGGACGACTCATTATAAAGCCGCTCCTACAAGAAAAAGGGGCAGTGTTCCAACGAATCGCTTTTCACTTAGTAACTACAAGTTCAAGGACGTGTCCGAGTCTAAAAAAACGAAGAGATGAACCTCACGCTGAGAGATGGCTGCTTCTTACCGATGTTTAGAAAGCAAAGTTTATCATTAGATAACTTGGTATAGGAAAATTTGTAGCTATTAGGGTATTCTCACAAAGATGGGGATTAATTTTCTGAAATACAACAAAAACTAGAGGATTAGAACTTGGCAGGAATATCAGTAAAATAATTTTAGCATGCACTGCATCTAATTTACAGAGGTGGACATATTGTTCTACCACAATGTTCTAAGAAAAATTTGTGCAAAATTTCATTTCATCTGGTTTATCTTGCTCGATTCTTCATGCTAAAGACAAGGTACATGGAACTTCCGGTAATGTACGGAACTTCCACACCTCTAGAACTGAAAATTATCTTCTTGTGTGTTTTGAGGTTGTTCCTTGACTTATATTTGCTTCCTCTTGATTATTTGGTTCCTCCATGGTTTTAATATTTTTCGTCCATGGTTTTAATATTTCTCACAAATTTTATATCTCTCTCTTATAGTTTCATGACTTTGCTTTCACTTTATCATATAAAAATTTGCTTAATAAATTTTGAGAATGTCTTGTGTTTTGAGATTAAAACTTTTATTTTCCTTAATAAATTTGCTTTCACTTTATCATATAAAAATTAATCAAAATTGTATATTATGATTAGTTATAAAACTTTTATGTTCATGACTTTTTCAGTTGAAATCGTTTGTTGTTTGAAAATGTTGCTTCAGATCATTTTTTAAATTTAAATTTTAAAATATGCCCAAGAAAAGATAACCAAAATAATAATAGTAAGAACACATTGAGGGACTATGATTTCATTAAATTTTAGAAGAAAACTCATCACATTTAGAGTTAGTATGAGGGAGAAAGACTAGTTAAAAGTTTTAGCACATATTAAGAAGAGAAACAAGTGTTCTTCAGTGATTTGAAATTAAATTTCAAATAATATTTTAAATCATCAAATGAATTCAAATAGAAAGTGGTGAAAACAAAGGTCCATAACTATTCGAGTTCTACAATTTTATTTTGATCATTTTTTCATCCAAGGTCATTTTGTAGAATCCAGATTTTTGTACTTTATTTTAAGTACCCGAGTCCATTTTTACATTATGTTTTATTAGCATAATCTACAAATAAAAGGATCCTGCTTTGCCTCCATCCGAGGTCGTCCACCTTGTGACATCAATATGCTGCACAACCACTTTTTATTTAAATTATGTTTTTCCTGTATTCAAAATAATATTATGATTATTATAGGTTTTTTTTCATGTTTTTTGTCCCATTGAACACCACGAACAAACACGACGACAGCCCCACGTATTTGAAATCAGCTGATGACTGGGATCCATGTTCGGGCCAGGCAAGTTTTTGATGCATATCAAACTAAAGAGGCCCTTGAGCGGCCAAAGCCGCCAGAATCGCCTTTGGATAAAAGAAAAACAGCAGTATTTGACATATAGTATTTATGTCAAGTAATTTTAACCATGCCCAAACATAGGTTGATATGCTGAAGTACGTGCGAAAGGGGCTGCCTGGACCAAAAAATAAAGGATTAAGTCCACTTTTAGCCCCTCAACTCTTGCCACGGTCTAATTTATACCCCGAACTCTAAAACCGTCTAGATTAGGCCCCTAATCTTGGAAAACCGTCTAATTTTGAACCCTGTGCGGGTTTCGGGCTGTTTGGGGCTGACCTGGAAGTGGTTTTGCATGCCAACATGGCATTGAGTGCCACGGTGGACATATATACTATCGCTGGTATTAAAATGGCTGCACGCAAACCTGGAAGCAGCTAATTGCCCGAATTTTTTAGCTAATTGCATGGAAGCAAACATGGACATATATACTGTCTTCTCTCATCATGAGTTTCCAGATTTTTTTTAGCAGCTAATTGCCACAAAAATGGAAGCAACTAAGTACCAGAATTCAATCACATTCATGAGCATGTGTGCACGCAAACATGAGTTACCAGAATTCAAACATAAATGAGTTTTTAACAGAAATTCAACACACACCAAACAGAGTTCAACACAAATCGAGTTCAACAAGATTTTCTAGAATTCGTGACACACGTGACATTAACACAAATTCTGAACATAAATCTCAGACTTGAGAGCTTGGGCCTCGCAGCAACAGTGATGAACAATGGGCGCCCTTGTCATTGTGTGCCTTTTGTCCTCCTTCCCTTGAACGTTTCCTGCTATTTGCTCCTATGGCCGAGACAGTTACCATAGAGCTAGAAGGTCCAGAAATATGGACAATAGCTTTGGAATGTTTGCCAGACAGTCCTGGTGCAGTTGCTTCGAGAGTGAACTTAGCTTGAGCGCCATTCTTTAGTGTTGTCCTTACTCTAGCAGATGAGGACATACCCATTTGCCCATCCTAAAAAGATAGAGTTAGTACACTTGTTTATAGACGAAAGAAATGCTTATTTATATAGGAAATACTTACACTGGAACCAACCAATAGTTAACTTCGAGCAGTGCTTTTTGGTAGTTCCAGTACTAGAAACAGCAGCACTTGGTCTATGTGAATGTGAGGCAGCAACGCTTGCTGCCTGTGACTGAGCACGAGCAGCACTTGGTGCCTGTGAATGAGCACGAGCAGCACTTGGTGCACCGCTACCTTTGGTTGCCTGGGAAGCAGTATTCGGCTGAGAACCATCTCCACTTTGGGCTCCAGAACCTGTCCTCAGCTTGCTTGGATGTATGTCCTCAGCTTCTTATTTGTGTTTGGACAGATTGGACTTGTCCACTTTTCTGCCTTGGTCCTGTTTTCATGGATCAGGCGTACATAACCTGAGTTCATCTATCATATCAGGGGACAAAATGAAGAAGGAATGAGTCGTACCATCACTTGGCAGGACTGTCGCTGGGCGGCGGCCGGCGTCGGGCGGGGCCGCGAGGAGCCGGGTGGGCGGCGTCGGACGGGGCAGCAGGAGGAGCCGGGCGGACGGCGTCGGACCGAGCCGCGGTGCTTAGCAGCGGGGTCGGGGGACGGACGGGGTCGGGCCAAGCCACGCGGTGCTTGGCAGCGGCGTCGGGCGGACGGGGTCGGGGCGGAAGGGGTCGGGCCGAGCCGCGGTCCCCGGCGGCCGTCGCCGGGCGGGCGGGAGCGGGGCGGACGGGGTCGGGCGGCGGCGCGATGCGGACGGTGGCGGCTGAGCTAGGGTTCGAACTGAACGGAGAAACAGCGAGATGGGCAGGCCGCTTGCTTTCCCATTCCAGCGTCATGCCAACATGGCAGTCAATGACAGAGTGGCAGTCAAAACCGCTCCATGTCAGCACTAAACAGCCACAAAGCATCCCAGGTGCTATAGTTAAACGGTTTTGCAAATTGGGGGGCCAAATCTGGACGGAATTAGAGTTGGGGGTTAAAATTAGACCATGAAGATAGTTGAGGGGCCAAAAGTGGACTTAATCCAAAAATAAATAAATCATGAAACTGAAAGGGGGTTAAGTCTCTGAAACTAAAAGCATGGTAGGTGACTGTTCGACGCATGCATACACCTTCCCTGATGCCGCCGTCCCTATCAGAGTTTGGCAACGTCTATGGAATGAAATGCTATAAAAGCTGGTGGCTCCATGACAGCAGTAGGACACCTACCTTCCCATGGATCGAGTCCAAACTGTAGTTTTCATCGCCATTAGTAACCCATCGAGACATCTTGGAAATAGCTTGATCAACAATTGTCCAATGGCGACCGTTGTCATGCGAATACGCTATCCCCTCTGGGCAACGCTAGATGAGGCTGCAAAACTGAAACAGATTTTTTTTTTTTTTTTTTTTTTTTTTTTTTTTTTTTTTTTTTTTTTTTTTTTTTGAGAATCGCAAAACTGAAACAGATTGGCAACCGGAGTATGGAGTACAGTAGGCATGGCCAGATAGGCTTCGAGGCCACCGTCGTCTCCGAGATCGGCCCATGGCCCAGCGAGATGCCAAGGGCCCAAGCAGATAGCAAGCAGCATCGCTGCGGTCCTTGATCAGAGACTGGCGTGGATTTGAGGCCCGGGATGAGGCGCGGCCCATGTTTCCGGCCCGCCAGACACATCCTGCAGGCCTCTCCAGCTCTCGACTCCAGTCCGCCGCTTGCAACCCCCGACGGCGATGCGGCGGCGCTCCTCTCTGCTACTCCGCCCTCCGGCCGTCCGGCCTCCACGGTTGAGCCCCGACGCCGCTCCTGTCCGCTCGAGTCGCAACCGACATTCAGTTTCTCCTCCTCTGTGTCGGCGCCTGTGAAGGGCTGACGGCCTGATGCCGTGACTGGAAGCTAGCCGACCGGGTCAATACAGGCAGGAAGCGCCGCTCCACTGCAGGACCGCTGCGGCATTGTGGCAGTGTAAGTAAGATTACGGGCCTGCTTGTTGGATTTCCAATATTTGGATGATGTCTCGGTCCTAATTATTTTGATGAATGCCAATGCTTTTCAAAATATATTATATATACAACTAAGGTGACATCTACCATGGTGTGAAATTGTTAGGCAATATATATCAGTCATTTCGTTATCCAACGACTCTTTGTTTGGTAATTTTTTATCCACAGTGTGATATAATGCTTTAGCACTTTGAACTGATACTGTCATTCTATTATCGACACCCTATATGATGCGAATCTAGATGGCTCCACAAATGCTAATGACAGGGGGGGGGGGGACAGTGCACATGTAGTTGAAAGCAGGGTAAATAAATATGTAACAAAATAAGAAAAATCAAGAAAATTGTCAAACCTTGCATTTCCATAGTCACCAATTCAGCAATCTGTATTTATATATTTCCCCAAATCGGTGGTGACATTAGGATTAGTTGCACACGCAATTTAGTATATTTCCCCAACTCGGTCAGACAAAACCAGTTCATTGTGCAGGAAGTACAGAAATGAAACAAAGCCGACTTGTGCGTCCTAACCTCCCCTAGTTGAAATTTTGGTAACCAGTCAAACTTCCTGTACGAAATAAATACATAACTCTATTGAACCTATGGTTCCCGGAAAAATGAGTAATGGCATGGTCTTATACAAGGATGATGCACCTCGTGATTATGTTCTTTCTGCAAATAGCTACCCTAAAATGGCGGCTCCCCGCCATAGCTGCGCCCTGGAGAAGCTGATCATCGGCGTGGGGTTCACCGTCGATGATTAGGAGCAACAGTTTTGGCGCTTGACCGCCATTGATTGGTTCAGGCTCCTAGCGAGGTGTGTCTTCTTCTTCCTCCCCTCTGTCTCCCCATGGCTTCCCCATCGCTCTCTTTTGAGCCAGGTATAGCCACCCAGGAGCGCATCCGCCATAGATTTGCTTCCCCGGTAACCCATCATTCCCTCGATCGCTTCTCCTTCATTCTTGTTGCTGCGTTTGGCCGCTGTAAGTTCAGGCTTTCTGAGGAATCTGTGGGCACCCTTCTCCAAGCCTCGCTTGGCGGATCGGCCTCACAGTTCTTCGTCTCTCAGCTCGGAGATCGCACCTTCAAGTTCGCCGTTGCTTCCAGGCGCGTAGGTCTTTTCATTGCCTCTTTGCAGTTCTTTGACTGCGATGCCTTTAAGGTTTACTTCTTTCTCTGGGGAAATGGTGGCCCAAATTGGCGGCTGGAGTTCAACAAATTCTTGCGGGAAGAAGAAGGCTCCTGGTCGACGCCAAAGGCCTTGCGCCGTCAACACTAGGATGCTAGCTCCATCCCTTCTCCATCCATCCCAAGCACATCAGCAATCCTTTCGGCGCCAATGCGATCCCGCTTGGAAATAGAAATCTTTCTACTCCCTTGGAACCCAACCCCGACAATAGCCACTGCCTCACTGGAGCCAACGCTATTCCCATCGGTGGCAATGGTCATCCTAGACCAGCGCCATGCTCTGCCAAGCAAAAGGGCCCTACTTTTGCCGAAGCAGCCGATCTTCCATCCTCTTCCACCGACATGGCCGGCGACGGACGGCAAGCTGCTGGTCCTAGGACAGACTCGGTCCACGCCGCCCATGCTGGGCACAACGGCCATTCAGGGGCGCGCCACGCTGTCAGCCTCCAACACCTTGCTCCTTCTTTTGCTCCTAGGAACGGCAGAATTCAAAATCAGTCTGCTGCTGCGTCCTACTTCTCCGCTACGTTGGGCCTCGCTCCTAATCAGCCAGTCAGGCAAAAGAGGGGACAGCAAATCTTTTGCATTCGCTGCCTTGCTCCTAATCACTCTAGGGTCACCTGTAGGCAGCCAATTAGATGCCATGGCTGCCATGAATCGGGGCATGTTGCCGCCAACTGCCGGGTCTTCAAATTTCAAAGCCGACAACAAGAACTTGCCTTGGCCTATCCAAGCAAGGGTTTCGGGGAGGGCCGTGCTCAACCGTCCTCCTCGATGCACGCCACTATTGAAAGCCCGGTTTCGGGGAGGGCCGTGCTGGAACCCGTGCTTGATCTCAATATGACAATGGGCCGTCGGCCCAATAGGCCTGGTAGTGAACAGTCACCGGGGACGGATGAAGGCATTTACACTCCGCCTGACCCCAACTCTTGGTCACTGTTCCACTCGGCCGCTCCGCTTCCCCAAGTAGAAGGCGACACTGTAGCTCAGGAAAACCCCCCTCCAAACCCTCACCATTCCACCCTCCCAGACCTCAATCTTCCGAGCTCGCCGGAGGATCTCATGGCGTTCCAGCGCGCCGACCCGGCGCCGTTCCTCCCAAACTACTTGGAGGCGATGGAGGTGCCGAATCGGCGGTTCGTGTCAAGGACGGTGGCGCCGTTCCGTCCGCCTGCAAGAAATGAGAATCTGGCGATCGTCACCATCGACCCCATCCCCGGTAATCCTATGCACTTTGCAAATGTAAGGGGAGTTCTCAATGATTTCCTGCATCAGATTGTGAGGGTTCCGTATGACAGCATTGAAAAAACTAGTCTGGGGCAAGCAATGGTCAGACTAGTTCATGCACACGCAAGGGATGCTTTGATTGCCGACAGTCCTCATGTATTTGACAACGTCCTGATCTCTTTCATCAGACATGATAGAGGAAGGAACTGGCGGACAGCAGAGTTCAACCATGAATGTTGGATTCTGCTGCTCGACTTTCCTAGAGATTTTTTGGTTGAAAGAATAATCCATCAGTCCATTGGGGATTTTGCTAGAGTTCTTTCCATGCAGATTGAAAGGGGGTCTGAATCTAGCCTGTTAATCAGAGCAAGAGTAAGAGATGTTACTGAAGTGCCTCAGTTCGTGGTTGTTGAAGATCCAGATGTGGTTGGAGGAGAATCGTACACTGTGCAGTGTGAGGTTGTCAGAAACAAGGTTGCTTATGATAACCCTGAACCACAAGATCCGGCACCGCAGAATAACATTCTGGAGCATGCCATGCCGTTCGACTTCATTGGTCTGGGTCAGCCGGCCAATGCTCTGCAGCAAAACAATGGGGATGGCTGGGATAACTGGCCGGATCAGGGTGTTGATGTGAATCAGCCATTGGAGGATGCAGCAGAAGAAGAACCAGAAGAAGACCCAGAAGAAGTCATGCCTCCGGAGGACCAAGGTGCAGAGAATGGAGCACAAGAAGAAAATGAAGCTGAAGAGGATGTTTTCCTCATTGATAATGAAGATGAACACCCCAACGAGGAAGAACTGGCTGCAGCGCAAGCAGAAGCTGATGAGAATGATGAATTCTTCATCAATGAACCTGTTTGGCAATCAGGCAGCAGCAGAGGACATCCAACAGGCAGAGGCAGAGGATAACCAGCAGGCAGAGCAGATTGCACCTGATCAGGACATGGCAGAGGCAGAGGACAATCAGCAGGCAGAACAGAATGCACCTGACCAGAACATAGACCTGAATCAGCCTCCTATGGATCAGGACTTAGACCCTGTCATCATCACCCCAATGGCCAATGATCGATATGGTCAAGGATACAGCATTCGGTATCTGTTGCAGGGACAAGGGGAGGTTTTCCAAATCAACCCACAGCTTGAAGCTCAAGAGGAAGAGGAGGTGCCACCACCGGTTGAAGAGGCTCCCCAAGTCAATCTGGAGCTCATAGTTGGGGCTCAGCCTGCTTCACCACTTAATTTTCTCGTTGATGAAATCCATCCAGATGAGCTGATGAGGACAGAAGACTTTGAGGCCAGTTCAGAACAAGGGGGAGAGGTAAACATGCAGGTAAACAGCAGGGGAGAAGGTAGGGCTGATGATGAGCAACAGCACATTGGGGGCACAGAAAATTTCAATTGGCCTAATATTCTTCAGGCCAAGGAAAACCATTCTGTTCATGTGACCCCAACTGAAGCGATTGGTGTACAAGATCAGGAAAAGGAGGCAGAAAAGGAGGGAAACAACTCAACTGAGCAAGCCCAGGTTCAAATTCAAAATGATGAAGATGGGCCTCTTGATATAAATGGGCCCAATAACCTACAGGCCAGTCCCAATGACAGTGCTGAACAACTAATGCTCTCTGACAGCTCCTCTACCAGAAATGTTGTCAACCAAGGTGATGAGGAGCAGGTTGCACCAGGACAGCTTCACTGGGGAAAAGGGCCAGCAGTGGAAGAACAAGCAGCTGACCAGGCAGGATTTCTGAAGAATCTGACAGCACATCATCTTTTGCCTGCTGAAAATGAGCTCATGCAGGCAATGGTAGCTGACAACTTCCAGATCAACAAAGAGAATGAACTGCCCAATGATCAGAACATTGTGGGATTACCCATAATACAACAAAAGAAGGGGACCCTGGAGGTAGACCTGGAGGCAAAAAATCTAAGGGATCAGTACTTTGGCAAAGGTAATGATTCCTCACTTCATGTTACCATACCTATGGACTGGACCAATTTTTTCATTGTGCAACTTCTGAATCCAGCAAACTTTGAATGGCTAAAGAACTTGTTAGCATCAGGCTTGTCCATAAGCCTATGTAACAATGAACATAGTGCAATTGAATTTTCAATACCTCAGAAATGTCCTGATCATGAATTTATCTCGTTTGCTCAAATGAGAAGGGCAAAAGGAGCCGCCAATGAAGAAAAGGAGCACCAAAAGAAATGCCATAGCAAATCTTGGACTCGAGGTAAGAAGGAGCCCTAGAATTAAAAGTTTTAATAGAGGCTTCATGCATAAAACTGCCGTTGAAAAGAAATGTTGTTTGCCCTGCTGTGTACAAACTCCAACTCTGAAAAAAGAAACAATCTGGAAGATTGCTACTAAACTCTGTGGTCTAGATGAATCTGATGTCAGTGACACTGCTTTACAGGCAAAGAGGCAGAGGACAAACCCGGTGGCAAGAGCAAGGATCACGAGCCAGAATGAAGAAGTACAGGAGAGTCAGGGAAAGGAGGACGAGCCAGAGCAGCAGGACATCAATGGTGAGGCCGAGCCTGGACAGCAAGCCACCAAGGAGGGTGCAGATGGAACAGACAACTAAAAGAAGATGGGCGCTGGAAAGGGAATGGCAACCTTCTAGGCATTCCCTTTCATCTTTTGTTTTACTGAGTTGGTACCTGGGCTGTATGCCAGATATTATTGTAACTCGCACTGATCAGGTGGTTGTTAAGTGTTTTTCTGTTGTAAGGCAAACTGTTGCCGCTAGACTCAGACAGTCCTTCTCTGGAGAGGTTAAAGTCAGAACCTTTACCCTGCATCTCTTTTGGCTGGGTATTTTTCAAAGGCTTTCTGTTAAAAGCTCCTCTAAGTTGCAAAAGATGGTAGACAGGTACTTCTTGATAAGCAGGCAGATGGTCCTAGCTAGCCGGTTCAGACAAAAAACAAAGTTTCCTTAATGAATACACACTCTGTCAGAGATTGGAAGGTGATGACGTGGAACGTAAGAGGTATAAACTCATCTTGGAAATGGAACCCGGTAAAAAACAAACTTTCTGAGAGTAGATGCGATATAATTTGTCTACAAGAAACAAAAAAGGAAGTCATTGATGAAAGCTTCCTGAGGAAAATCTGTCCCAGCAGCCTCAACTCATTTGATTATTTGCCTTCTGATGGCACCTCGGGGGGAATCTTAATAGCCTGGAACAACAGCCTTTTCACTGCAACGAGAGTGCATGCTAATACCTTTGGCCTCACACTTGAATTTGGTTCCAGTCATAACACGAGCAAATGGAAATTGACCTGCATATATGCACCCTGCACTACTGACGGGAAAACTGCTTTCCTTGAATGGTTCAAGAATATTCATCTTAGCATAGAAGAGGATCATTTATTCCTTGGTGACTTCAATCTGATCAGAAAACCAGAGGACAGAAACAAGCCAAGGGGAGACATAAATGACATGTTCAGATTCAACAATGCAATAACAGCCACTGGACTGAATGAGGTTGTTCTCCAAGGAAGAAAATACACTTGGTCCAACAAGCAGCCAGATCCTCTTCTGGAGAAAATTGATTGGATCTTCACATCAGCAAACTGGGCAATTTCTTATCCAACAACAACAGTTCATGCAATAGAAATGATCCCCTCTGACCACTATCCCTGTGTGGTCAACATCTCAATAGCAATTCCCAAAACAAAGATTTTCAGGTTTGAAAACTACTGGCTAAAACACAATGAATTCAGAAATGTCTTGCAGAACAGTTGGGCCAACAGTCCTAATACAGATGATAGTGCAAAAGAATTAACAGCAAAATTCAAAAAATTGAGGAAAGATATCAGAGATTGGCAAGGAACAATCCAAAATCTCAAGACAACTATCACCAATGTCAGGCATGTTATTTTGTTTCTAGAAATTCTGAGGGAATACAGAGACCCAAGCCTAGAAGAATGGAATTTCAAAAAGATCCTAGAGGATCACCTGTTGAGATTACTAGAAAATCAGAAAGTTTACTGGAGGCAAAGAGGTGAAATAAAATGGGCAACACTAGGAGATGCAGGCACTCATTTCTTCCATGCAAATGCAACCATCAAACACAGAGCAAAAATCATCAGTCGGTTGACAGATAGGCAAGGAAGCACTGTAGTAGAACACAGGGGTAAGGAAAAAGTTTTATGGGAAGAATTCAAAGAGAGACTGGGGAAAACTGAATACACTGGTTTCACTATGCAGCCTGAGACACTCAATGAGGTTCTTCTTGAATTTGATAGTCTGGAAAGCCCTTTCAGTCAGGAGGAGGTGGATAACATTGTTAAAAGTCTACCAAATTACAAGTCACCTGGACCTGATGGCTTCAACAATGAGTTTACAAAGGCAAATTGGCCAATAATCAAGCAGAATTACTACAACTTGTGCAACAGCTTCTTCAATAATGGGTGCTGCCTGAGAAGCATCAATGGATCTTATATCACCTTGATCCCCAAGGTTGATGCACCAACAGCTGTCAATGACTTCAGGCCAATCTCCCTGCTCAACACTTCCATGAAGATAATCACCAAGCTCCTGGCCAACAGACTGCAAAAGAAAATCATCCCTTTAGTGCACAAAAATCAGTATGGATTCATAAAGACTAGAACAATTCAAGACTGCCTTGCTTGGGCATTTGAGTATTTGCATTTCTGCCACCAATCAAAAAAAGAAGTTGTGATAATCAAGCTCGACTTTGAAAAGGCTTTTGACAAAATTGAACATCAGGCAATTCTCACCATCCTGGAAGCAAAGGGCTTTGGACAAAAATGGGTATCCTGGATCAGGGAAATTTTGTCCTCTGGAACCTCTTCAGTTCTACTGAATGGAACACCTGGTAGAAGATTCCAATGTAAAAGAGGTGTCAGGCAGGGGGATCCCTTATCTCCCCTCTTGTTTGTATTAGTGGCAGATTTCTTGCAAGACCTGATAAATAAAGCAATGAGGCAAGGGCTCCTAAAACTGCCAATACCCTTCCAGACCGAACAGGATTTTCCAGTTATACAGTACGCTGATGACACTTTAATAATTCTAGAAGGGGACTCAAGACAGCTGTTCTTCCTTGAAACAGTTCTGCAGAACTTCTCAGCCTCCACTGGACTGAAAGTCAATTACAGTAAATCCATGATGTTGCCGATAAATATGACAGATGACAGATTGAACCACCTGGCTAGCACCTTTGGGTGCTCAAAGGGTACCCCTACCCTTCACCTACCTTGGAATACCTCTGGGCACAACAAAGCCAAGAATCTCAGACTTTCTGCCATTAGTGAATAAATGTGAAAGAAGATTGGGAGGGATTTCAAACATGCTTAATCAGGCAGGGAAATTACAAGTTACTAATGCTGTACTCAGTGCAATGCCCACATATTACATGTGCACCCTGGAGCTGCCAAAAGCTATAATAAAACAAATAGACAAACTCAGAAGGAATTGCCTTTGGAGGGGGAGTGATGTTAATGGTAGAGGGATGCCAAAAGCAGCTTGGGAGATGGTAAGCAAACCAAAAACAGAAGGTGGATTGGGAATCATAGACATTGAGAAGCAAAACCAGGCCCTGCTAATGAAAAATTTTGACAAGTTCTTCAACAGACAGGATATACCTTGGGTAAACATAGTGTGGGAAAAACACTATAAGAATAACAAGCTACCAGGGATCACAAAGAAGAGCTCCTTCTGGTGGAGAGACACTCTAAAAAGTATGAATGGCTTCAAAGCAATGACACACATAAACATCAATGATGGTTTAACCTGTTTTTTCTGGAAAGACAAGTGGGGGGAGGATATATTGGAAAATAAATTCCCACAGGCTTTCTCCTTTGTAAAAAACAAACTGATTAATGCCAAGTCAGCATTCAGCCAGGATAACATGATCTCTCTATTTAACTTGCCAGTCTCTCAGGTTGCTTTCGATCAGATTCAAGAAATTCAGCACATTCTGGAAGCAACAGAAAGAGATGAGGAACAAAAAGATCTTTGGTCAATTTCAGCACAAGGCTATAGATTCAAGGCAGCTAAAGCCTACAGAACACTAATTGGACATCAGATCATTGATCCAGCATACAAATGGCTGTGGTGATCCTACTGTCAACCCAAGCACAAAGTGTTCTGCTGGCTTATGATCAATGATAGATTAAGCACAAGGAATATCCTAAGGAGAAAGGGAATGGCTATGCAATCTTACAACTGTGAGTTTTGCCTCAACCCTCAAGAGGAAACAGTTTCCCATCTTTTTTGGGAATGTCCTTTCGCTAAACAATGTTGGGGTATCATTGGACTTGAAACAGTGGATGATAGTGACAGCTTCCAAAACATTCAAGCAATCAAGGATCAATTGTCTTCGCAGTTCTTCATGATACCTGTCATCCTTTTGAGTTGGGTGATATGAACAGCTAGAAATGAAATGATCTTTCAAAATAATCAGGTCTCATTGCAAGAATGCAGAAGACGGTTCTTCAAAGAAGTCAGACTTTGTTCTTTCAGAGTCAAAAGCAGCCTGAAAATCCGTTTTGATCAATGGTGCCAAACCCTTCAGTAGATTGCTCGGAGCTCCGGTTTTGCTTTTTTTCATTTCTTGTACCCTGATCCCCCACTCCCCTCTCCTCTCCCTCGGCTTTTTGTATCTCTTCTTCCTTTTCTAGCTTAGCCTTTTCTTTTCGTTAAACTGTGTTTGTACCCCTTAAACATCTCTTGTTAATTTCAATAAATCCCTGCTGGGGCCACGGCCCCTCCAGTTCTCTCAAAAAAAAACCTATGGTTCCCGTGGTATCACAAGACATGGGTTTTGTTTTTGTAAATCAACATTGAAGGACGTCCTTGCCGACATCGGTTGCCAGAAAAGTAGAGGAGACATCATGCGTGCTTGAAGTAGCACTACAAAAAGCATCTGACTAGCATTTCAAAAAGTAGCACTTGTAACACCTCTCTGCAGTTTGTCTACTGTCAGCATAGGCGCTGTAAGTGGAAAACAGAGCACGGGTTGCAGTTTGTCTACTCTGACGAACTGCCGCTTTACATACCGACGCTGACATGGAACTCTGCCTGGGCATGCTCCATGGATGACGGAACTAGCCACGAGGCATCAGGAGTTCAGGACTAAGGCTCTGAAACGGATAGGGGAGCGTCCGAACTGCAGTGGGTGCCGAGCAGTGAGACGCCGGACTGGAGAGGGTCGCCTGTGTTAAACATATGAAGACTCTTATATTAGTGGCCTATATGACCCGAGGTTTCCCTGTTACTATATATAGGCTCTCCAGCCCTCTATATATATATATCGATCTCCATCTCTGGAGTCATAATCTTCTCAATTCTCCATGGTTAGTAACAGCCTGAACTCCAGCGAGCACCGAGATGTATGTCGCCGGACTGGAGAAGGGGATCGTCGGTGGGAAGACGACCGGATCTGGGGACTTCGCTAGGGTGCGCGGCGAGTAGCCCCCAGCGGTCATAACGGTGTGACTGTCCTAAACTACACAATACTGGCAGGTGAGAGTGTGGACAATGTCAGACTGCAGTGCCATTGTTAGGGATTTAGCAGTAAGTGAGGCCGAGCAGGACCAACGCGATTGGGTTGGCACAGGCTAGTACCCCAGCAGGTAGAAAGCAATCGAGTACATACTTTAACAAAAACGGAAGTTAGTTTCCACGAACACACTTCAGATAGCATAATATAATTTAACTGATATAGCTCTTCAAACAATAAGTTCACTAAAACCAAATTTGACTAGCATATAATTTATACAGACATGTACCCATAGGAAACACTTTGATTCGACAAATTCAACAAATGTAGCTCTTCAGACGATAAGTTCACAAAAAACCGAAATACTGACTAGCATATGATTTATTCAGACATGTATGCATAGGCAACACTGGTTACTGGTGATCTTGATCAAGCAGGCATCTTGTCCTTAATCCATAACAGAGCACAACATTCAGCCACTTCCTGCATCAGCTTTCACATTACGACACACACATCCGTCCATCCAGGATTCAGGTTGACTAACCTGCATGCCCACGTCATGCCCAGCTCGATTCAGACTTACATGTGTAGGCACCTGATGATGTATAATCTTCCACACCAAACGATATTAACGACACAAGCTTGTACCCTCGAATCACTTCTGTCCTCGACGCCTGATGCAAAAGGAAACGGGCACATATATAATTAAAAGGAGAGAAGATAAACATGTGACCAAATTAGAAATTTTAAATGGTCATTGCTTACATCTTCTTCGCCATCTGATTGCTCATATCTATATTTTCACTGTGTCCAAGTGTAGACATCCATATCTTCCCCGTCATGCGGCTGTCGGTGCTGCTCTTGGAGCTTAGGCAGCCACTGTGACAAGGAGACACCTTGCATTTCCTCTGTCTGAAACAGCTCATGCAACTTGTGCAGCCCCTCAACACACCTCAAGTTTGGACACCATGACCATGAGAGAAAACTAAACGTTTTCCACCACCTTAAGGCTATGCACAGATCTTAGTTGGAGTGTCTTCAAGCTGGTGGCCTCCTGTCCAAGCTGTGGTGGGACTGGGATACTCCCTCTGTCAATACAACGCATTTTGCTTTGTCCCAAGTCAAAATTTTCTAAGTTTGACCAAATTTATAGAAAAGAGTAATAATATTTATGATGTCAAATAAGCATAATTAGGTATATTATGAGATATATTTTCCTAATTTTCCTAATTTATGAGATATTCTTTGCTATATATTTGGTCAAACTTAAATTAAGTTAACTTAGGACAAACTAAAATACATTATATTACAGGATGGAGGGAGTAGGTTTCAGCCTGGGGCAGTGGTCCAGGTCCTGTTCCTTCAGTCGTGGCAGCAGCTGCTGAGGCGAGAGGGCGGGTCGGACGGGAGAAAATATGTTGCTGCGGTAGTGAGCTTGCTATCGACTGCATTTTTCTGAAGATTGTATCATTCCTGACTTCCCAAATTAACCAGATCATTGCAATTATTATTTCCATAAAGAAGGGCACATACAGTATTGCCTTGGCATGGTCTAGAAAAGCACAATGAGTCCTAGAGTGAGGCAGTGAGCCAACATGCTGCTGCAAAAGGACAGAATAGGAAAAGATGTTCCGTCGTTTCCTCAGCTGCTGGTGATTAGCATCCTGATCGTGTCGCTGCTCTTGCCAGCCAAAGCATAAAGCAGAGGAGGCATTCACCATGCGTACCCTTTTTCAGAGGCACTCCATGCTTCCATGAGTTAGGGCAAGCAAATAACAACGGATAGATTAACAAGTTCTTCACGTTACATTATATATTCATGAATGTCAAGCATAGCAAATATCCTCTGACTATTCCTCAAAACAGAGCTCACATTGTTTTTTTATTAACACATTCATACAAGAATAGGTGATATACGGACTTTATAAGCATAAATAGAACAAATCATTATTCCGTCTCCTTTTTATTTTCACATCAGCACGTCTTGGTTGATTTACTTCATGACCGGTCCTCCATTCTCTAGAAGTCAAATATCCACTAATTAACAAAACCACAATTAAATGGATAACAAAAATAGTAATGGACAACCAGATTAATCCAAAACGAGTTAGTAAGTTCATACCTTGTATCTGTGCTGTCCACCTAAGGCCTTGTTTGGATGTTCTCGGATTCACCTCAACACGTGCATTGATGTCAATCTGACTACGCCCAAATAAGGCCTAACCGCTTATGGGCCATGTGTACACGTCGAGGTCTCTGCCATGGCATTGCTGGAGTCTGTGTTTGAGCCCTGGCACCCACAGTGAGGATATGTCTTGCATATCTATGTCCAGCCACAGCTGCTCTAGGTTACCCAACTCCTCAACACACCTTAAATTTGAACACCGAGATACCCGCAGCTCTCTTATTTGGGGAAGATTTGAGACCATCTCTAGGCCATAACATCCTGCAATTACAAGGTCCTCTGATAGGAAATAAAGGTTCTCTACTACCTTAAGGCTGTGCACGTCCCTTAATTCGAGCACTTTCAAGCTGGTGGCCTCCTGTCCAAGGTGTGGTGGGAGAGCTCTCAGCTTGGGACAGCGGTCTAGGGCCAACCTCTTCGGTCGTGGCGCCGCTGCATCCTTGGAGGCTGGTCTTCCCCCTTTTGCTTTGAAGCAACCCCATCTTCTCCCCTTCCATACCTGCTGTTGTTGCTTCTTGGTCTTCTTCTTTAGCAACAAAGGACCACTCCTCCCAATTGGGCATATCCGCAATGACCAATGTTTCAAGCATGGGAAAAGCTACAGTTTCTCTAGATCTGATATTACTCAACCCAAAGCCAACAAACTCGGGTCCAATCTTTATGACTTGTGGCTCCATGGATTTTCAGATATTTCAAGTTAGGGAGCTGGCCGATTGGTGGAAGATACACACTTGATTTGCAGTCTATGAGTTGCAAGTATTTCAGTGAGGGAAAATTGGTAGCAGTATCCAGCCAGATGGGAAGCTTCTGACAAAAGAAATTCCTAATAGTGAGGTCCTCCAGTTGCGTGAAGGGATTAACAAATCAAAGGTTTTCTCAATATTGATTCTATCATCTTTAGAATATGGCTTGTGTATGTGGTCACTGCAACATAAAACTAATTCTCTGAGATGTTTTTTGTTTGCTAGCAATGAATCTTCACTAGGAGGAACTGCTCTTTCGAGTTTGATTATATGAAGCCTCCTCAACCGCCAAAGCTGACCCAGTTCTTCTAGGTTCCACCCATCATGCATTCTCGTCACTATTAAAATTGCGACCACCAATTGGAACTCCATCTAAATCATTCAGGAACTTCGATTCACTTATTCCGTTTGGAACCCGACTTATTGGTGTTCTATCTAGGCCCATGCGTCTTAAATTTCATAATTTAGAGATTGCCAAAGGAAGCTTGTGCAAATTTGGACACCGCTGCAAGTTCAGTATTTGAAGGTACATGAGAGAACCAATTGATTCAGGAAGATAAGATATGTCAGTCCCATCAAAATCAAGTAACCGAAGGTGGATCAAATTCCCAATAGAATCTGGAACATTTTTTATAATTGAACCAGTTAAATCCAAAACTCGAATGCATGCAAGTCTTTTGAATATTTTATTTTGAACTCTTGCTGGCTTGGTCCAATGAATACGCAGCAGCAATGTTCGAGCTCTAATATGCTCCTTCTTCGCAGTGGGGAGAGTTATAGAATCACCATAAGTAAAAATTGAAATGTGTCGTTGTTTGGATAAATTTTTTGCCTCCAATGATTGTGGATCTCCACAAAAATATTCATCCTGCGACAAATGTTGACCGAGCTGCCGTAAAAGATCATGCAATTTACACCAACGGTGGTCAGCATATAGAGGGTCTGGATGAAGGAGATTCCTGTATATCAATTCATTGTAATATTCAGTAGCTGTATCCTCAAGAAGTTGTTCTCCTTGCTCCTGTATGTAACCTTCAGCAACCCAGTATCTTATAAGATTGTCACGACACATTATCTGATCTTCTGGATATAAGGAACAAAATAGAAAGCATTGCTTCAAATGCCATGGTAGGTCATCATAACTCAAATACAATGCTCCTCTTAGCTCAACCGGAAGATTGCTCATGGACCAAGCACTTCTGTTTATAAGTTGCCTCCACTGGTTCTCAGTTTTCTCTTTAGTTGCTAGAACACTAGCAGTAACCTTGATAGCAAGGGGAAGGCCACCACACATACGGATAATCTCATTTCCGATGCCTCTTAGATTTTCCACTTCAATCTCTTCATTAATGTTCATACTCCTCCACAGCAATTCCCACCCTGTGTCATCAGACATTAATTCTACTCGATGAACATCTTGCGCACCGATTGCTCGTGCCACTATATCATTACGAGTGGTCACAAGAATTATTGTAGTACATGAAGTGCTTAATGGGGTTCTTAATAGATTAGTCCATGCATCATGTTTCCAGATGTCATCTAGCACAAGAAATACACTTCTATTTTGAACTGCTGCCGCAAGCTTTATGCTAAGTTCTCCAACAGTTTCATCTTACTTATATTCTAGACCAAAGTTTCGAAGAACTTCTTTCAAAATAGTGTCTTTGGAGTACTCTTTAGAAACACAAATCCATGCTTGCTTGCTAAAAGTTCCTTTTATTTTTTGGTGATTGTATACTTTTTCAGCCAAAGTTGTTTTTCCAACACCTCCTGTTCCAACAATGCCAATCTTGTATGACTTATTTTCTTTACTAGTACCAGGGCGCGTGGAAGCGCGCGCCCATCTCGTTGCTGCAGTTCACTATCCTAATGTGGAATTATGTAACGAATCGATGCAGTATTAAGTTAAAGCATGAAGCAACCAAAGCAGCGCTGGGTTAGGCAATATTTCGAGCTACTATATGTCGATCATATGTTGCATTGGCAGATATATCTATACGAACCCTTTAGATATTCTTTTATTTTACCGAACATACATCCTCAATGCACATAAAAATTGAGTCCTGTACCTAAATCTCTTTTGAAAATTAAATTTCTTCATGCGGTAAACATGTATAAAAGCAAAGAGGGCTTCTCCAGTAAGCAAAGAGATTGTAGTGACAAGGCAGTAAATAACGTAAAGGCCATTCTGACAAGGTTGTAATGAGGGCTTGTCCACTAAGTCAACCATTGCTTCCACAAGCAGAATTTGAACTGATCAAAGGTGCTCTGCGAGTATTGGGTAAGTAGAAGTCACTGGAGGCGGCTTACTCAGCTCTTTGACTAATGTTTTGTTGCGCCTGAAAATAGTCAGTCATAACAAAGCAGACATTATCTAAAAGATCTGGTTACTTAAAAAAAAGGAAGAGGTAGATTTATTCAAGCATGAATTGCAACATATTTCAAGGCGGGGTGGTGTGTCAACAAATATTTATGCATCATGGAGTAAAGGTCTCACGTTCCAACATGATAGAGAAGTTGTTTGTCTTTAAACTTCCTGAACTCGAAAAGCCAGCTTATTCAGTAACTCGTGTTCATTTGGTCTCTTTGATTGAGCAATACCAGCAGGAAAGACTGAAAGAGGTTCCTCCAAATGTTCAGTAGTCTCCATACTTGACCTATATTCTACAAATTTGAAGGAAAATTTAGAAGTTTCCCAAAATAGGCATCAATCAAATTAATCGCACTTGCAATGCAACAACAATTGCTTTCAGTAACTAATTAAATGCAGTTACCACCATTTGGTAAGCTGTAGATAATGACTTAATCTTTGAACTGAATCCAAGGTTGTAACACCAGCATTGAGGCTATCATTGACACATGTGCTCAACAAAAACTGGAAGGTAAAAAACTAATTGGAATCAACGATGCAACCTGGCCATCAGGCTCTGTACAAAACAAATAGGGATGAAGGAATGACATGGAATTGAAGGGAAAAAGTCTTTCAAGGAATCAAAGCTATATTTCAAACGTGGGAATCTGAAAGTGTTTACTTAATATAGACTCCTGAGTACTAATAATAGTTCCTAAAGTTCATAGAACAGTGAGTCTCATCGTACCGTAAAAGAAAAACAGGTCCCGAAGCTGTGAACGTTCAGACCATGAGGGACCGTGTGTTTCTCTATTTTTATGGTAGTTTAGTGATGTATGTGATTGTTAATCTTTATCTAAATGAGGACAAGGGGGATAAAGCAGTAAGGTTTCTACAAAATTTGAAAGTTTTTTCTCATTAGACTAAACACCAGGAAACTACTGCTCTATTTTTAAACAACCTACAGCAAGTTGCATAAATCCAGTGATCAAAAGATGGAAAAGGTAGCGCAAAAACTCGGAACACCCATACAGCAAGTTGCATAATTCTAATGATTGTAACCAGGAAAGGTAGCGCCTAAAACTCGCAGCAATATTTATCTTTGCAATGTAATTAATTGAGGGTTTTATAACTCTATAAATTTCAGGTTGCCAACAAAGGCTGTCATGTACGGCATCCCGTATTCCAGGGGACGTCGCGCCCGCGACGTGCGCAGGGCGACGGAGCGCATGGCGACCCAGTCCAGAGCGACGCCAGAAGAGGTCGCTCAACCATCGAGTGGCTAAGATTTGGAAATAAACTATATTTAGTCTTTCATTGCCTTTTATTCAGGAGAAGAGATCGAGTTGTCATGGGAGCAGGCTGCGACGTCCATCTAATCCGCATGTGCCAAGAATAGAAGCCAGCAAGACCTGCGAGCATGCAACACCACCGAGTGGCTAGAGAGCAATTCGCGGGGATTGACTTAGCTCTGCTCCGTTGGTTTATATTTAGCAAATAAGCTTTGCTCCGTTCATTGTACGAGCAAATTAGCTCCGTTCATTTGCAGCATTAGTGAACTATAAATACTCATGTAATCGGCACTTGAGGAATCAAGCAAGATCAATTACCTAAACCTCTCTTTCTCTCCCTAAGAACTCTCAAGCCCGATCGACCGTGAGGGGTATAACCTCCGGATCGGAAGACACGGCTGGAGGCTACGATCTACGTAGCCAAGGGCCGCCTACCCTCGATCTCCAGGCCCTTGAAAACCTGGTATCTAGCATCCGACGATCCACCGCTGTCACCACCACCGCCGCATCTCCAGCCCCCACAACCAGCCGCCGCAGCCACCACACTCCCCACCCGATCCCACCGCCCCTTCCGTCGCCATGGCCGAACCCACCCTCGCCGACATCCTCAACCGATGAAAACCATGAACGACGACATGGCCGCAATGAAGCGCGACATGGCTTCGATGAAGGCGCATCCGAGTCATCCGGTTCCGGGCAACGATGCCACCGTCGACGGACCGCGAGCGGAGTTCCACCCGAAACACAAGAAGTGGGATTTTCCCCGCTTCGACGGCACATCCGACCCGATGCTCTTCGTCAACAAGTGCGAGGCCTATTTTCGCCAACATCATACCACGGTGGACGAGCGCGTGCCCATGGCATCGTACCACCTGGACGATGTCGCGCAGCTCTGGTTCATCCAACTGCAGACGGACGACGGCACGCCGAACTGGAGCCACTTCAAGGATCTCCTCAACCTGCGGTTCGGCCCTCCCCTCCGATCCGCGCCCATGTTCGAGCTCGCCGAATGCCGGCGCACGGGCACCGTGGCGGACTACTCCAACCAATTCCAGGCTCTACTTCCGCGCGTGGGCCGGCTCAAGGAGACGCAACGCGTCCAGCTCTACACCGGCGGCCTTCTTCCACCGCTCAGCCACGCCGTCCGGCTACATCACCCGACCAACCTCGCCGAAGCCATGAGCCTGGCGCGCAAGGTGGAGATGACGGAGGCCTCCCGCCCGACGCCATCGCCTTCCCGCGCACCGCCGCGTGGCGTCCCCGCCCACTCCGTGCCCCCGCAAGCACTACTACCCCCCATCGCCCCTTGGCGCTCCCGCACCACCGCCGAGCCGGACCCCGGCGGGTCGCGGCGAAGGACCTCACCGTCGACTCTCTCCGGGCCGAGATGGCGGAACGGCGCCGCAAGGCCTCGCTTCAACCGCAACGAACCGTACTCGAGGGGCCACAACCGCTTCGCAAACGCCTCTTCTTCATGGACGGAGCGGAGGTCGAGGAGGCCGTGGACGCCGCGGAGGCCGTGGACGCCGCCACGGATACGCGAGGGACCGACGCGCCCGCTACTCCCTCCACGCCGTCGCCGGCGTTCCGTCGCAGACACCATCCGAGATCACGGTGTCCGTGGGGGGCCTCCTCGCGCCTTGCTCGACGGTGGCTCCACGCACGCCTTCATCGGCGAGGACGCGGCGCGCCGCACAGATCGCCCGATCCAGATCGGCCACGCATGATCGCCACGGCCGCCAACGGCGAGTGCGTGGCTCGCCCGTGCGTCATCGTGAACGCCCTTCTCCATCAACGGCACGGCTTTCCACACCGATCTCTTTGTGATGCCTCTTGCAGGGTACGAGGTTGTGCTCGGCACCTCGTGGATGGGCACGCTTGGTCCCATCGTGTGGAACTTCGCCGATCGCGCGATGTCCTTCCACCGCCAGCCTGCGCACCATCGCTGCAGCCAGTGGGACGCTCCTAGACGAGCTCCTGGCCGCCTACGAGGACGTCTTCGCCACACCCGCGGGGCTTCCGCCACAGCGCACACGGGACCACGCCATCGTCCTCAAACCTGGCTCGTCCCCCGTCGCAGTGCGGCCGTACCGCTACCCCGCGGCGCACAAAGATGAGCTGGAACGCCAGTGTGCCGCCATGATCGAACAGGGCGTCATCCGCCGCAGCGACTGCTCGTGGAGATTCTGCGTCGACTACCGCGCCCTGAACGCACTCACCGTCAAGGACGCCTTCCCCATTCCGGTGGTGGATGAGCTCCTCGACGAGCTTCACGAAGCGCGCTACTTCACCAAGCTCGACTTGCGCTCCGGCTACCATCAGGTGCGGATGCGCCGAGGACATCCACAAGACGGCGTTCCGCACCCACGACGGCCTCTACGAATTCCTGGTGATGCCGTTCGGGCTGTGCAACGCCCCAGCCATGTTCCAGGCGCTGATGAACGACGTCCTCTGGGCCTACCTTCGGCGGTTCGTCCTAGTCTTTTTTGATGACATTTTGATCTACAGCACCTCCTGGACAGATCACCTCCGGCACTTGCGCATCGTCTTCGAGCTCCTGCGCCTGCACTGGCTGTTCGTCAAGCGCTCCAAGTGCTGTTTTGGTGTGGACGCCGTTGCCTACCTGGGCCACACCATCTCCGCAGCCGGCGTCGCCATGGACCCCGCCAAGGTCCAAGCCATCCACGAGTGGCCCCGACCCTGTTCCGCGCGGGCGGTGCGTGGCTTCCTTGGCTTGGCGGGCTACTACCGGATGTTCGTCCACAACTACGGCTCCATCACCGCACCCCTCACAGCGCTCTTGAAGAAGGACGGCTTCACCTGGAGTGCTGCCGCCGAGGAGGCATTCGGCGTACTCAAGGCCGCTGTGACTTCGGCGCCGGTCTTGGCCTTGCCAGACTTCGCCAAACCGTTCGTCGTGGAGTGTGACGCGTCGACATATGGCTTCGGCGCCGTACTTTTGCAGGAGGGCCACCCCATCGCCTTCTTCAGCAGACCGGTGGCGCCAAGACACCGCTCCCTCGCGGCATATGAGCGGGAGCTCATTGGCCTCGTGCTCGCGGTGCGGCACTGGAGGCCATATCTGTGGGGCCGCCACTTTCTCGTCAAGACGGACCACCACAACCTCAAGTTTCTTCTGGACCAACGCCTCGCCACCATTCCCCAGCATCACTGGGTTGGCAAGCTGCTCGGCTTTGACTTCGCCGTCGAGTACAAGTCCGGGGCGACCAACGTCGTGGCGGACGCCCTCTCGCGTCGCGATGCTGAGGAGGACAGCATGGGCGGCCTCCGCACCATATCGGCCCCGCGCCGACTACATCGGCCGTCTCCCGCCGGCGCAGCCGTCGACCCCGCCCCGTCGTGATCCATGACGAGGCGCGCCGGCGCCCGACCGCCGCACCGTGGGCGGTCAAGGACAACATGGTGCTCTACGACGGGCGCCTCTACATCCTCGCCTCTACATCGCCCTCGCTCCAGAGATTGTTGCTACGATCCACGACGATGGGCATGAGGGCGTGCGCCGCACTGCATCGGCCGGCCGCGACTTCCACTTCCCAACATGCGCCGCATCGTACAAGACTTTGTGCGGGACTGCGCCACTTGCCAACGCTTCAAGTCCGAACATCTCCGACCAGCGGGTCTCTTGCTGCCCCTACCAGTGCCGTCCATGGTCTGGGCTGACATAGGGATGGACTTCATCGAGGCGCTGCCCCGGGTCGATGGGAAGACGGTCATCCTTTCCGTCGTCGACCGCTTCGGCAAATGCGCCACTTCATCGCGCTCGGACATCCGTACACCGCCGAGTCCGTCGCCCAAGCCTTCTTCGCCGACATCGTCCGCCCCACGGATGCCATGCGGTCCATTGTCTCCGACCGCGATCCGGTGTTCACGTCCGCCTTTTTGGCGTGAGCTCGAGAGACCGATGGGCACCAAGCCGCACATGACCTCCGCCTTCCACCCCGGATGGCCAAACCGAGGCGGCCGCCCGTCGTCATCGTCATGTATCTCCGTTGCTTCACAGAGACCGCCCGCCGGCTCGGTGGCCGCATGGGCCGGACTCGTCTACAACACGGCCTTCCAGTCTTCGCTTCGGGAGACGCCGTTCCGTGTGGTCTACGGCCGCGACCCTCCGACCATACGCTCGTATGAGCCGGGCGAGACCCGCGTCGCAGCCGTGGCCCGCGACATGGAGGAGCGCGGGGAGTTCCTCGCCGAGGTACGCCATCGCCTAGAACAAGCCCAGGATGTGCAGAAGCTTCACTACGACCGCCATCATCGCCAGGTTGCTTACGCAGTCGGTGATTGGGCCCTGCTGCGTCTGCATCAGCGCCAGGCGACGTCCCTGCCCCGCACCACGTCGGGCAAGCTGAAGGCCCGCTACCTGGGGCCGTACCGTGTCATCGAGAAGATCAATGAGGTCGCGGTGCGGCCGAGCCGCCTCCGCAGGCCGCATCCACGACGTGTTCCACGTCGGAACCCTCAAGAAGTTCGGCGGCTCTCCACCGACTACACCACCTCCTCTCGGGACTTCAAGCACGGCGCGGTGATCCGGCTCCCGAACGTGTCACTCAAGCTCGCCTAGCACGTGGCGTCACCCGTGTCCTCGTCTTCGGGCGCGGCGAACCGGCTTCTTCGGCTTCATGGGAAGACCTCGACGTTTTCGCCGCCGTACCCGATTTCCAGCTCGAGGACGAGCCTGGGTCTTGAGGGCGAGAGATGTCATGTACGGCGTCCCGTATTCCGGGGGACGTCGCGCCGCGCGACGCGCGCGGGCGACGGAGCGCATGGCGACCCCCGTCCGAGCGACGCCGAAGAGGTCGCTCAACCATCGAGTGGCTAAGATTTGGAAATAAACTATATTTAGTCTTTCATTGCCTTTTATTCGGGAGAAGAGATCGAGTTGTCATGGGAGCGGCCGCGACGTCCATCTAATCCGCATGTGCCAAGAATAGAAGCCGGCAAGACTGCGAGCATGCAACACCACCGAGTGGCTAGAGAGCAATTCGCGGGGATTGACTTAGCTCGCTCCGTTGGTTTATATTTAGCAAATAAGCTTTGCTCCGTTCATTGTACGAGCAAATTAGCTCCGTTCATTTGCAGCATTAGTGAACTATAAATACTCATGTAATCGGCACTTGAGGAATCAAGCAAGATCAATTACCTAAACCTCTCTTTCTCTCCCTAAGAACTCTCAAGCCCGATCGACCGTGAGGGGTATAACCTCCGGATCGGAAGACACGGCTGGAGGCTACGATCTACGTAGCCGAGGGCCGCCTACCCTTGATCTCCAGGCCCTTGACAAAGGCAGAGATGTATAAATCATCCCATTGGAAGTTGCATCACCTCTGAAATAACGATTGGCATAGCTTAGTTAGGAAGTTCAGATATTATTATATTACTAAACAACAATATATGTAACAATAGTTTGCTTTTGGGATGAGAAAACAACTGAAATCATGCTGTGCAGTTATGAATTAAGTCTGCAAAAAGCAACAGTAACCCAATTTGGCATATTATCATCTATATATGTAGAAAGTGAACTAAACTGAATCAGTTCTTAGACCGGAATCAGGAATATGAGTGCCCCTTGTGCAAATGTATACATTACTAACTAAAAAAAGTATCTAATACACAGTCTAAATATATGCATAAGCACCTGAATTCTTAAATTCGAACTGAATTAGATCATATAAGCCAGATTTAGACAATTAGCACTAATAATTTAGGACTGCAAACTGAGGAGCACATGTATTTTTAGGTTGAGCAGCAATTGCAGGGGCAACGTTTGGGAATAATCCCATGGAGCTTTTGTTAATCTATACAGACTATCTGAACTGAACTTCCAACTTAGTTAAAGCTGATATATTCTAACGATGCTATAAACAGCTTAATAAGTGATGAGCATACCAAATGTGATCCTAGAATCCAAGATTTTTAAAACTTGCCACCACTATTTATCAACAAATATACCCAGATATCATTTTATTGCTGCCAAAATTGAGTGGTAGTTGGCAACCTGAGATACCGCAACTTCATACTTAAAAATCAAAGCATCAATCAGCACACCTGTGAAAAAGAAGGCAGCCTATTGTCCCTTACATATTTATGTCCCACCATCCTACAATGAACAAACAGGCACGGGAGAAAAATAAAAGGCATGGCATATTTATTGTAACATGGCAGGAAACGGAATCGTTCAAAAAAGGGTTGCATCTGTCGGAATAACTATATTGGCACAATAAAAAAGAAACAGGGAACACAATCTGCAGGATGCATCCCCGAATCGCATTCCGATAACCTGATCCTTTTTTGGACAACTTTAGTTATAAATATTCAATTTGCGACTATGCAACTTTTTTGTGCAACAACATATATCTTTCATTACTGTACAGCGTTAAGTACAATTTGTATAAGTGTGTAAAATGTAAGGACATGCCTGCGCATACTTTTTTCATATATACTCCAGTCCAGGTACTGCGTCATGTAGATCCATATCTGATGGTGCAATCCCTTAGCAAGTGCTAGTTGATCGCCATGGCCGCACAACGACACGAATAATCACAAATAGAAACCATGGACAGAAAATAATCTGAAGGCTAACCTTTTTCCATGGTGCTAGAGTGCAGCAAGCAGCCTCCGATATTAGGAATAACCAATTTCACTTTTGGATAGGAAGCAGAACTGATATGTAGAAATAATGAGGTATGCAAACAAACAAAAGGCCCCCAATTTGGACAATCAAAGGTACATGTACTGAGGTGAACTGAAAGACCTAAAGGAAACTAACCTTTGAACAGCCAAAGAAAGCCTCAAGCGGTGTGCAAGCAAATAAAATGGCTCCAATTTGGCAACTGTAACACAAGAGACACATGCAGGCAAATTCAATGGAACCTTGTCATGAAAATATAACTATAATAAAAGGGCTCTGGCATATGCAGATCAAGACTAAACCATCATGGAAATTCAGGAGGGTTAGTAAGGAGGAGGAGAGTCCATACAAAAACGGATGAAGTCCCGTTCGCGAAAAAAAGTTACCAGGAGAAACATGAACTCTAGGCTGTGCACTGATATGTTAAAAGATGGTGGATCAAGTGGAAAAGGCAACTTTCCGTACATAACTAAAAGATGTTAATGCATGCACATGCTAGCAGCAACCATGGAAACACTAACCTGAGTACCTTCCTCCAAAATATATGGTAGGTATAACACAGTCCATATATAGCAGTTTCAGGATACACAGGACTAACCTGAGGGTATGGGAGTAGTACAACCCAAAAGCTCCTAAACTGAAAGCGTATGGAGAATCAGCAACCATTTCGAATATGTAATTGCTGTTTTTAAGGTAAATAGACAGGCACTATGATATGGAATCTCCAAGTATACGAATATGAATGCCAATTACAGACATTATGATATGGAAGACACGTAGCCACAGATTTTTCTAAAGACTAACCTTTTTAACCAGGAGTGTGTTGTGTCATATATTGAGGAAGAAGAACATTGTCATCATGCAAGCTGAACATAAGTGACCTTTAAATATTGATGTGATGCAGCTCGCATAGTAACTGCTCTCCGAAGAAAAAAGAACAAAGGCTTCACCCAATTGACCTAAATGTGTCAAACTGAATTCATTATGTCTTTGTATCAACATGTCTTAAGTACTAATGAGTCACAATGAACAGAAGAGGGGGAGGGAGACAGGTTGCATAGTAAATAACATATGTTTGTCAGGTGGGGCTACATCTCAGTTCCGCAATAGTGTTTGTCAAAACAGAAATTCAGAAAGTAAGACTTTGTCTGCTAAACTGAGAATGTATATGTTACAAACTTTAACCTGGAAGAAAAATAAGCTAGTGAAGAATTGGTGTAAACATAAAGATAAGCTACAATTACCAAATGATGGAATAGGGAGGTAACACATTGTGAAGTCCATTCAGTTTAGATATGGGTGCAACACTGTCTATGTCAACTAAGCAGCCACAATTTAGAAATAAAAAATTAAGGGGTATGTTGTCTTACCAAACAATAAACCAAAGCCAATAGTCATATGCAAAAGTACTGATCAAATTGGTTGCCATGTTATGCTGATGTGGTCTAACTCTGTATTGATAGTTACATCCATGATAAAACTACAGTTGAGCATCCCTGCAAAAACAACAATCATAGTTTTTCTAAGGAACATATACGTGTACAAATAATGAGCACCAAATTTTGTCTTTTAATCTACAACAGGCAGTGAAATGGGTGTTATGCCATCAAAAAAAAGTTTCAAAGAACACAGATGCTGACTTTTTCACAATACAGATACCTGGAATCTTTGAGGAAATCACACTTAAATTGAAATAAGGAAATTATAGAAGATAATTATGATCGCCATGTTGAATCAATGAGCTATCTATATTGACTATTGCATTCCTTGTGTTTGAAACATGGTTGTAGTCTCATGTATAAGGCTGAAAGTGTTAACCGGCGTGACATACTATACTACTGCATAGCAAGGGCTATGGGTATATGTATTTAAGAAAATTTTAGGCTTTTAAATATAAATATTTCTGGCTTACCCCCCAACCTGTAGCGGTTATTAGTAAACTATGTTATGCAGATACAAATAGATTATATATACAAATACAACAGGTTCATAACTTACATTTTAGATCATGCAACACTATATTTTGAAAGAATTCACATATAAGAATAGACAGAGTAGGTTTAGTCTTTTTTAAAATAAATGCATGTGGCAACTAATCATATACAATATATGTAGCCTAAGCACAACTATAAGTCCAGTAAGTGTAATACAAAAGTAGCAAGAAGAATTAATGATTTGATAGGAAAATTACCATTCAATGTCACATGAGAAGGGAGGCTGTATCGAGCCAATTTGCACATGTTCACTGATAGCCCAAGTCGCCATGACACAAGGTCAGGTCTCGATTTCTTACTTTCTTGGCAACGTAGCTGTCAAGACTCCAATCATCATAGATTCCTGTAGAGCAGTAGTAGCAAAAAAACCTTTTCATTGAACCAAGATATAAATGCTTTTATGCACAAATCCATGGCCATCTATTGTTTCTAGAAATCACTTGCTGCTTGGTACTAAGAACAACTATTTTAGTAAGCACGGACAATTGGAAATTAGAACTTACATGTGTTCATTTCTCTTATACTTGGTAAGACTCTATCAGGTTTCCAACAAATAGCACTATACCCAGTTTTGCTTCAGGAGCGCTGTAGACAGCATATGCGTTAGAGAAATATTTGTACTTTGGAAGAAAATTTTCAATAAGTCAACATTTCTATGTGGATACCCTGAGTTCTAATTAGCTTCCTATTTTCCAAAGCTGAACTAACAGACATGAATATTTCTTGTAAAAATAAATGAAGGCATGAACTGAAGCAAAGATGACAACACAAATATGGCCTGCCTTTGAAACTAAGATCAATATTAATAGCAAGAACAAAGCAAAGATGGCACCAGCATAGATTTTGAAGTGTAACCTTTATCGAGCCGAATTACCTGCATCCTTATCTCCATCTTCTTCTGCACCATCTTCATCTCAATCATCAGCTTAAAGAAAGAATTTCTGCAAGCCACATTTTCGTACTGCTTAATGGTCACGCTGGAAAAGGCTGGACGCCGCCAGGAGTGCGGAGGAGGAAGACGATCTTTGGAGGCCGCCGCGCCGAGGGCCGGCGACCGACGACCTAGTTTAACCCTAACCCTAACCCTAACCCTAACCTAGGGGCCACCATGAACATTACCTCGCGAGGAGCTACGCGGGAGGAGATGTGGAGACCGATAGAGAGGGAGAGGGAGAGGGGAGGGGTCCGGCCGGCGGCGGCGCTGTGCCACCCGCCCCGCTGCTGCCGCGGCGCCCAGCTGCCACCGCACCACCCGCGCCCGCCGCCGCCGCCGCCGCCGCCGCGGCGTGTCGGCCGCGCCGCCAAGCCACGCAGGAGGAGGAGGTGGTGGTGGAGGAGGACGGCGCCCGGGGACGGCCACCGCCGCGCGCTGCCCGCGTGCGCCGGCGCCGTCGCGGTCGCCCTGCTCGCGTCGCGATGGGTGTTGGGAGGAGAGGAAAAGTTACGGGAGGGAGAGCCGAGGCCGGCCTCTTTTTTTTTTTTTTTTTTTTTTTTAGAAGTGGAAGCTAGGAGAGGAGAAGCTGAAGCCCTATATTTATTGACTTGGTTAGATTCTATGAGAAGCCGGGAGCTGGGAGTTGGAAGTCGGGTAAAAGGTAAGAGAAGCCGGTAGAAGCCACTCTTCGGTTGGAACAGATTCTGCAGATCATAGCCGTTCATTCGCGATCGGACGGTTCAAATAAAAATTGATGACGTGTATACCGGCTCCTTCCTAGGAGCCGGTCATCTTTATATCTGTTAAACTAGTGTATTGGCGCGCGCTTCCGCGCGCCCGTCTAGGCCACCGATGCTAGGTTTGGCAGACTTTGGTTGAATAGATCAGAGTTGTGACGTGCACATGGGAAAGCTGAACCATTTAACTATACCTAAACAATGCAGTGGTATGATTAAAAATTATCATGCTTATGTTAAGGTACTTGTATGGATATAGGTGTAAGTGTAGCAGGCCAATTTGAGCAGCCCTCGCTGATCATGTAACATGGAAAGGCGCTTTGTCAAGTAGGTTATGGTTGTAACATGCATATGGAAAAGTTTAATGATGCAAGAATATAAGCATTAACAATACTATAGTAAACCACTTGTACAGATACATATTTTAGTCTAGCAGTCGATAGGGTTTTAGTTTTTATGTGTACAAAGGCATAGCTCCGTATCATATGAACTATAACATCGTGCATACATCATAGGAGGGAGTCTGAGGTAGAATATGTACATTATGTTACTATATCTTACAGGTAGTAGCAACAGGGGTAACACAACCATGTTGTAGATGGGTTCATATATTGTACAGAGCGACTATATATTCACTGTTTATGATGGGTAATAGTAAACTTAATTGGAGGATAAAACTGCTGCCAACTGTGATTCCAGGAGGACCTGTACATTTGGAGTCTTCCTATTTGCTGATGTTGAGGTGAAGGCATATTGTTTCTGAAGAATAGTACCTGTAGGCTTATTTATTACTACAAAAGGAGTAGCACCCCAAGCGCACCTGGATATATACTAAGTAAAACAATCAGCAAGAATTTCAAGAAAAAGGAACTACTCATTTAGATTTGTAATAAAACAAGCATGCACCTAAGCTCGAGCAGTGGCATCACTCAAAAGAAAAGAGATGAAAAGGAAAGGAGAGGTAAACAAACAAAGTAACTTCTATTTGTGTGTTCAAGCAGATAAACAGTAGCAAGAAACTTAGTCCTGTAGAGAAGGCTTCAGAAGAAACAGTTCGTTTTACCTCTGAAGTAAGATCTGGAACGATCGAATGCATAGGACATTATTGGTAAAGATGGAGATCTGTGCATAAAACCAAAGGAGTTGCTGAACTAACTAAGGATAGAGGGGAAAAGAATTATATTGGGACAATCGAAATAACAAAGCCGATGTTCTGAGAATCTAACAAAGTTGATGTTCATTGCAGAAATGGAGCATGGTGCCATCACAATCTCCTGGATAATTGGTTTATGTAGGTCCAATTTAGAATTTAATCATTACGATTAAAGTCTAGGCCTTTTGGTTTTAACCAAACAACACAAGGATCAAGTAGTCTATTCACAAAGCAAGAGTCTTGATAGTTGATACATACCTGCATAGGCATGGAAGCCAGTGACAACAATAAAAAAACTTTGTAGGCATGGTGATGCAGCTTTCCATGCAACGGGCGTAGAACTGGAATGTGCTACAAAGAGTCAACATTCAGACAGAAACAACTTACAACTCAGTTCTATATTTTGGTAGGTAGTATTTTACCGTCCTATAAATCAACAGGAATATTTTCCAGATACTGAGATCTCGATAGCACTGTAACCTGACAACAGTGATCTATTTGGATCAGCTAACTAAAAATATCAGAGGTTTAACAATAAACATTATTTCCCCTTAAGCTGTGAAAAAGCACGTATTTGGCAACTCTAGATTAGGGTAGAGGAATAAGCCATTTCAAGCAAACTTACTAATGTTTGCTGCTGTGGGGAAGGAAACTATTTGATTTCTGAACTGTGTGGACCATTGAAGTCCAGACCTGATAAATACAGTAAAGTATGAGGTCCACAATGCACAGCAAGAAGCCAAAAAGAAGAACCAAAATTAATGAGAAAAAAGAATCAAAGGTACAGGGCATTTTATACGTACCATAGTTTTGGTTTCTATCAAATAAAAGTAGTGTTGCAATAAGGAAGGGCCATTTTCAGTATCAACTTAATAAGCCACTTCTAACAAATAGCTGGGAATTAGAATGTGTACAAACAATTAAGCTATTAGGTTAAATAAGAGCAAACTGAAATGTACATGCTGACAAGGAATAACAGCCCAAAGGATTTTTACCTTTGGCGATTCATGGAGCAGCGGTAGGCTTTCACTCTGTAGTTAAAAGGTAGCATTAGAACCTCAAAAGAATATGATGAAAATGAAGTGTTCTAAGATACAAGAATACTATAACATTAGGAAAGGGCCATGTTAAAAGTACCTACTGGAATGTGCTGAGTGAGGCAAGGATTTAACCACCTATCCAAACACTGTATTTTCTCTAAGGAGGCGCCACTGCCATTTTCATACTCCTCGGTCCAAGGGCAGTAATTTCCTCATCCTGTCAGCAATGGTAATGTGATCTTGATATGGAAAAAAATGATCAAACATGACATCAAATTCTTTCCAGATCATGTTAAATCAATACACGATCTTCCAGATATCAAGAATCATGGATGGGTGAAGTTTTACAGTGAATTTAAGCTAAGTTTTACAGATATCAAGAATCATGGATGGGTGAATCACTGCACAACCCAAAAACCTCATCTACAAAATCCACTCCAAATAATACAATGAACCACTCAAATTAGCATTAGTTTTACGGTGACTTTAAGCTAAGTTATCTTCTTCTCATTGCTTAGATAAAGTAAATTTTGGCTAGGTTCACTAAATTAGCCTGGTAATGTAAGTTATGTTCTTCTCATTGTTTCATTCATCTAGTAAAAGTTGTCTAGGTTTACATAATAACACTACATAATACCTATTTTGTCCAGTGTTGGTATGGGAAGCACAATGGACAGGTATATCAAGCGTTCCTGAAATAACCAAATTGACACAATGAAGAGAATGCATCTTATCAAAGTTCCAAATCTGATGGCTTCACACCTGAAGCACAAACTAAGTGTCATGTTGAAGGACTAAAGATAAATAGGCTGGTTTCTTTGTAACAGTAATCAAAAGCTAATACAAACAATTTAGCTGTCTATGTGGGCATAAACTGAATCTAGAATCAAGAGTTTAGCACTCACAGCCTGAACCAAAGGGATAAGAATTAGGGCCATAAATAAATTGAATCTAAAATCAAGAACAGGGGTTATCTAAGAGCACACTAAAAATGGCCCAAGCAGTAGCAGCACCTTCTTTTAGCATCACTTTTCTTCTGATAAGCACACTCCTCTTGTTTTTGGAAGATGGTGGTGACCCTGTACCCAAAAGAAACAAAATAGTTATAGCTGACAGTATAGTAGGGTGTAGAAAAGGGAACTTTTTGGGTTTTGAGCATAGTATAAACATATAACCTTATGTCCTTCCATGGCTTCATTCAGAGCCTATCTCTCTACCAGAAGCAGAGGAACTTGCTGCTCCACTTCCATATTCAGTCCCTCGTAAAATTCCTGAATTTGAAGATACAAAGGCTGGCACTCATTTGTATCCATCAGTGTTGAATCAAGGCACTCCAGGCAGAGCTTACGACCATTGTCCAACAATACATACCTTGATTCCCTTGGCTGGTAAGTAAAGAAACCATGTTGGAATGAATTGATCCAAATTTCACACAGAGAGAGCTCTTCTAACCATGAAATATGCACACAAGGCCAAATTAAGAAAGAAAAACATGTTGGGCGTACCTCCATTCTTGCATAACTACGGCACTCGGAGTACCATCCACTTCATATGAAGGACAATATTTTTGTAGCCAGAAAGGATGTGCCCTATATTCAATAAGGCCATTCATATTTGTAGGAATCTAAAAAGAAGGAACCATAAGATGTCACTTATGAAAACCAAAAGTAGAAGTCAACACAATCAACTTTCTAGTTACTGCAAACATAATCAATCAGCTATCTAAAATATGTAAGTAACTACAAGCTTCCAAGCCTTGGTAGCTGCAAAAAATTACAATAAAATCATGAAAGTAATCAGATATTGGCAAGAGTAAACATGTCAACCATGGAAAATGTAGAGAAAGCATATTCTCCATGATATTGGAGGCAGATTGTCATAGCACAAACAGGCATGTGAAATTTACAACAAAAACAACTTATAGCATAAACAGATCAGTCAGGGTAAATATGGTGATTCTTACAAATTGCTTGCAGACATCACATTTTGGGTGAAACTGCTCCTTGTAGCAAGTTTTATGGTATGGATGATTCCCAGATATGGAGAACTGCAACATAGCTTTAAGATTAATACACTAAAAGAAACTGCTAAAAGGTTAACAAAAGGTTACCTCACAGTCATATATCGGTCGACTACAGGCATGGCAACGAAAACATTCGGGGCGCCAGATATCTTCCATGCCAATCATCCTAGTGTATTCTTGAGCATTACAACATCTTCCTTAAAATAGAGATGCCAAGAGCCAGAGGCAAAACTTTAAAATGTCCACTTGAAATGTAGGAAATTTTTTCTTTTTAAGGTTAATGAGATTAGAGTCTTGAAAGCGACAAAATTTGCATTTAACCCAAACCATGGCAATATTTCCATGAACAAACCATAGTAAAATTTGCATATAACTTAAACCATAGTAAAATTTGCAAATACCCGAACCATGACAATACCATAGAAAAATTCAACACTAATTCATAGTAAAATCCTATAGTTAGAATCTGGAAATACCCAAACCTTTGGCAATATTTCCATACCACCAAACCATAGTAAATTTCAACACTTAACCCTAGGCATACGACCAAATCATAGCAAAATCCTACACTTAACCCTAGGCATACGACCAAACCCTATGGCCACTGAACCATAGAAAAATAGCAAGGCGAGAGAGGGAGACGAGAAGGGGCCGCTGCTGCTGCCGCCGCCGCGCCGGCCGTCCGCGCCTCCTCCGCCGCCGCGCAGCCGCGCAGGCCGCCTGCACCGCCCGCATCGCCGTCGTGCCGTGGGGGGCCGCCACGCTGCCGGGGCGCTGAAGGCAGCTAGGGTTTCGCTGCGTGGCCATGGGCTCCTTGGAGGGAGGAGGAGGAGGGGCGCCGCCACGTCGCCGTCGTGCCTTGGAGCGAGGAGGAGGAGGAGGGGCGCCGCCGCGCCGCGCCGCTCCGCTCCGCCGCTGCCGAGCCGTCGCGCCGCCCCGCCATGGCAGCGTGCAGCCGACCCACCGCCGCGGCGCTGGGCGACCGGCGCCAGCCACCCGTGGCGCGCCTGGCCGCTCGCCGGCCGCGGCACCTGGACGCGCCGCCACCGGCAGGCCGGGCCAGAGCCGTCTCCGCTCTGGCCGCGCCGCTGCTCCGTGCCGGGGTCGGGAGGACGAGGGAGAGAGGAGCAGGAGGACGCGGAGGCGAGGAAGACTCTGGAGACGGGAAGGATATAGCGGCTTCCCGATCGGGCAGAAGCCGAGGCGAAACAGTAGCAGCTTCGAGGAGAAGCTGTGCAAAGAGAAGCCAAGAGCGGCCACTTCTACAGCTCCGAAGCAGAAGCGCATTTCAGCTTCTCTATCAGAGCCGCACATCTGGTGGACGGACGGCCAGGAAATTGATGGTGACGTAGCACCGGCTTCTTTCCTAGAAGCCGGTCATCTTTATATCTGTTAAATGTGCTAGAATCAGTTCCACCAATCTTGTGCAAGCAACAAAAGTTTCCTTCCCCACGAGGTCAGGCTCCACAAGCTCACAAGTTTTCATCTGCCTCACTATAGAATTCTCCTCTTTAGGTTGCATATTCTTCAGCATTAAAAATCTTTCACCCATCTTTGAAATCTTCTCAAGTTCAACATTGAATTTTTTTATTCGAATGGCAATTGCATGACGTTTTTGAATATTGAGAATGCAAGATAGAAATGAGAAGCCTGTACATGAAGCAAAGTTTTCAGATGATAAAGGACAGTCTGCTAGCTGTTTACTTCCTTCTAATCTAGCCAAGTCAATTATATCATCGGCTTCATACATTGCATCTTTCAGATCTCCAAGCCAGTTGTTAACTGCAGACTCTTCTGTCCTTCTTTCCTCAGCATCATGAATAAAGCATTGTATTTGTTTCATTGTTCTCTGCATGTGTCTGAGCTCTTCTTTTACCCCTAGAATCATAATAGCCTGCTCTGTTACTATATCTTGCAACTTCTTGGCACATGATCCAACAATAGGATCAAGTATGGTTGCCATCAGTAAAAATGAATGATTGAGATGCACTTAGAGGAACTTATTTTGGAGAATGGAAAACATGCAGAGGCGTAGTAGGCTGGCAGTAAAAGAAAACAGATGTTAATAAGATGTCACATATAATGGACAAACTGGACAAAATTTTGTAAGGTAGATAGATTAAATATGTAACTAGTAATTATCCACATAAAATTTTGACTATGTCAGTAAACTTGACATTTGAATGCGTTGTGGACTATAATGTTTCAAAAAATAAGAAATACATGACTTTCTTCGGGATGTGTACCATCTTTTAGCCAACCAAAATTTGGCAATACCAAAACTTTGGCAATGATAAAGCATGGGTAAAAGTTTAAGTTTCAATTTGTGCAACATCAGCCATGGGCTTATTTTTTTTAAAAGCCGAGCTACTATCTCTTTCATTATAGGAAAATAAATACTAGGTTAAAATTGTTGTATCATAATTTAAACCTAGAAACATCATGGATATAAGTACCAATAGTTCCGCCAAAATAAGGAAACATTTCTTATTAGGAAAAAGAAGAAAATCATGGAAGCAACCAAATAATATGGGGAAGCACGCCTACTGCTCTAAACTTACATCACTGTATCTTCCAAAAGGAAAAAAATGAATGGCCATAAATATCAACAGAAACCGTTCGTTCAGATGATCAACTCATCTTTACTCAAAGATCTTAACTGTGTAAGGCTAAAGAATTTCAAAGAAACAACTTCGAAAATAATATATAGAGTAGATAACAGAGGACTCTCTCAATCGATTGCACTACAGCACCTTCAGTGAAAAGTATGGAGGATGAAAGCATGATTGAATCATCCTCATAATTTTCTAGACAACAAGAAGAGTCGCCATTGGTGAATCTGATATATTAGAAGTAGAAAAGATATATACCTGAATATGCTTTAGCTAAAATAATGCACTGATTGTAAAAAGGATGCAAATTTGTGTCAATCCAGAAAGTTTTGCTGATCCCAACTCGATGTTGTCAAAAGGTGGTACGACATAAACTGTTGCTCTGTCCAGCATCAACCTTCTGCTCTCTATATGATCAGCATCAACCTAGAGCTAGATTGATGCACATGTAGACCAGTATGTGTATGTACGACTTTTTCTCTGAAAGGAAAAAAATAATAACTTCAACATATGCAATCTAACTATTATTAAATGCAAGCTCAAGGTTAATTCTCAATGGATGCACTAGAAAAAAGGTAAATCCTAAAATTTCTCATAATAAACAGAAACATATTGACTTTAATTTTGGTGTAGACTCCAACAATCATCATCAATGATAGCCATTGGAATTATTTTGTTTTATAAAAAATATACTCACATCAGCCATTACCAAAACCTATAAAAAGTAACCCCCGACTTTGCATCAAAATTGCCCACCTCATCTAGTAAAAAAATAATTAAAAATAATCCCCTAAATTTACATACAAATGACTACCTCTATCTATTATAATTCAAAATTACTCTGTAAATTTGTATCTAAATTACCCGCCTCTAACATTTAAAATATAATGCAAACTGACACATGTTTTCATTCAAATTAACTGTATATACGCAAAAAAAATAACCCTCGTTTAGAATAATATGCGGGGCACTAAAATGGATTATAGACACAAGTGAGTGTGAGGTGCAATGGTAGAGGCTACACACGAGGGTGAGGTTGCAGGTTCAAACCCCCGCTGCCATGAAGCGCACGACTCGCATGAAAAAAATGCCACAACGTTTTTTTGCCATTTTTTCGTGATTTCTAGAAATCGATTTGTAAATCGCACCTAAAAATGATTTGTAGGGGCGGTTGGCCAGCCGCCCTAGAAATTGTGATTTGTAGACATGGTGTGGTAGGGGCAGTTGCAGGAGTTGGTTGAGGACGCTGACGGAGGCAACTGTAATCCATTTCCTCTTTGGTCATGTTGATCCAATTTTCAAAGACAAGCCGTAGAAGCCGTTTTCAAATATTGCATATATGAATTATATGTAGACATGTTTTTCCTAGTTTAGCTAGACCCTTGAATTGTTTTATTTGATTACCTCATTCAAACCTAAGGAGGTATCCTTAACTAGTATGCTTAGCATTGGTACTTATTGTTGGTAACCACAAATTATGTGTTGTTTAAAATGCAATGATTTGGAAAGAAAAATCATATGAGTTGTGGGATTGAGTCCTGTGGGATTGTGAAAGGGTTAATGAACAAACTAGAGATGTGATTAGCCTCAAGATGGGGTGCATTATTGGTCCCTTTGTGGGATCCCTTGTTGTGGATTGTTCCTTTTATTGGTAGGCAGAAAAATATCTGTCATGTCTCGATTAAGGACTAACTTGTTGATTCATCTCGCCTAACTCATTTTTGTCATACAACAACTCGACCTTTTATGTGGTGAGGCTTTAGTATAAATCTTCATAGTAATGGCAATCACCTAAAAGTAGGTGTGCAATGGGACACTACGAGATCTATGTGGGATTAAGGAATTGTCTGAAATGTAATGAGCTCTATAAATTATTGTACTATGAGAAACTTGTGTTAGTGTTCCTGTGGTGAGTGCCAGCACCTACATATGGAGGGTAATGGCTTTGATAGATCTATGCTTGCATGATGGTGTTAAGTTACGGTACCCTACTTGTGAGTAAATTGTACAAGCTCCACATAGTGTAAATTTCTATCTAGATAGCTCTGACTGCAGTCTCGGATGTGTTATGGTTTTGTTTAAATAACTAGATGGGTTGGCATGACTGGAAACATGAGCAGTGATTTTCGGAAGAAATGATTCTTAGCCATGTGCTATGGGAATGGAGTGTTCAATAACACTTAAAATTGTGACAAACCTCTTTTTAGAGGTACTCTTATATATGGAAAATATATCTTTCTCAAAAAGGTATTTACAAAATATAACCCTACGTGTGTAAAAAATACAACTTGATGCAAATGAAACCAAGCCTTATTCTTTTTTTTGTTTTGAGCAAAAACCAAGCTTGATTCTTGATTTATCTATATGCATGTATTGCTATCAACTTCCATATATAGGATAAGGTTGAATTTGCTGAGTACTTTGTACTCAACCTTGTTTTTGTATAGAGGAAGACCCGGACTTCATCCGTGAGTAGGTAATGAATTGAAGTCGTGTGAACACCCAGCTAGCCTGTGGCTTTGGATGGCCAGATGGGTAGCACGCTTTAGGATTTTTTTTAGAAAAAGGAGTGTTGCTATCACTCCTTAAACAAGTCTTATTCTTGATTTATCTATATGCATGTATTTCTATCAACTCCCGTATATAGGATAAGGTTGGATTTGTTGGGTTTAGTCCCACATCGGTTGTTGATGATGAGGGAGCACAACATATAAGGCGGGGCGGTCCTCACCTATCAGGCTAGTCTTTTGGGTTGAGTTAGGCCCAAGAGCAATATGTGTTGTGGCTCCGCAGACCTGGGGGAGCGGCATCGGCAATGGGCCGGGCCGGCTCCAAGGAACCGAGCGGCGCCGACAGATGGGCTAGGCCTGGTTCTAACAGAATTTGCTGAGTACTTTGTACTCACCCTTGCTTTTTGTATGGAGGAAGACCCGGACTTCATCCCTGAGTAGGTAATGAATTGAAGTCATGTGAACACCTAGCTAGGCTGTGGCTTTGGATGGCCGGATGGGTAGCATGCATTAGGATCATTTGTCCTTTCTTATGTTGTGATTTCTTTTATTTTAGTGTGTCTTAAATGTTCGCTTCCTTCACAAGTACTGTAATATGAAAACTTTTTAATGTAATAAATGTGTATACTAACCTCCTAGAACTATTATTGTATCACATTTGAGTTCGCAGAACAACAGGGCGCTTAATTTGTGAGGTGCCTAGTTAGACCTCATCTTTAGCAGTTGGCATTGACTTTTGTCTAGTGTTTAGTGAGGTTTGGGTATCTCCAAGCTGTTGGTGCTAGCGTGCACCAAAAGTTTACTAGGAGATTGTTTTGTTGCAAAATTCTCCGGGCTATGAAGAGCTCACCTACATTGCACTAAGGGAATGTGTGACCCATGGCCGTCTCGCCAGAAACAAGATACTGGATACAATGGGGTGAGGTATGCAGGAGCTAGGCCATCTTTAGACCCACTTTGTGCATGGAGATGTCCAGAGCCTATCCACAGAGTTACCCAATTAGGAGCTTGGCGCCTATGTGGGCATCCAACGAGGAGTAGGGGGGCAATGCGAGCTTCTCAATATCTCAGGAAAAATACCGTCGTCAATGGAAGTTTGTGTTCTCTATGTCATTTAAATTTTCACACATAAAGTGTGCACGTATTTCAAAATTCAAACTTTATTGTCTTAGACTAACAATTAGCCTAATTATATCAAAAGTATGTACTACAAAAATAGTTACATTATGTTTGTATTTAGAATTACTTTGTAGTTATCAAACTTTTGTTCATATAAAATATATATTATAAGAGAAATGTTCAAAATATATTTTTGAAGACTACACCAAATCAAATAGTCTCTTATATTCGGGGACATAGAGTTGTAAGTAAAAGGAATATTGTAGCATTATTGCTCATATTAGAAACTATTAGTACACTAGGTACAAGATTTGGTGGAGGTTGATAGAATGAGTACTAAGGTGAAGTATTGAGGTATAGATCGACCCCTGTCTTAGTTTCTTGTCCCTTTTATCAAGCATTGTAAGCTAAAGTACACTAGATTCGATGGTATCAATTTGGAAAGTTACTTAGTAAGCTAAGTAAAACTACCTATCTCTAGTAATAACTCCCTGATCTTGTACATCATGATAATAGTCAGATTCTAAGTACATAATGGATGCTTACCATAGACTTGTATTTTCCAACTAGAGTCAATAGTAATCCATTTGGCATATATATATATACACAGTTCGTTTGGATTGTCAACCCATGCAGCTTACTACGCCCATGCTCTGCAGATCAAAAGTAAAATCCTTTGGAAAACCAATTTATTAAGTGGGTAGAAGAAATTATCAGCCAATCACCAACAGAGAACAACAGATACCACAGCTAATTAAACCTACAAAAAAATAGAAAGAATTAAATCGCAAAACACATGGTAAAACAAAGGTTGCTCGATCACTGGCATTCTGGCAATAACTAGATGGTACCCATAACTAGAATAGTTCAGCAAAAAAATAAATCAAGAAGATCTATCACTGTGTTTAAGGAGTGATGGTTCAACAGTAAGTACCTGATTACAGGTCAACTGATCGGCCACTAATCAGATGGGATCAGTATGTGTCAATGCTTTTTTTTTTTTTTTTTTGCTCCCAATAGGATCTCAGAGATTGACTCGTTCAATAGAGCAATGAGTACACAGAGCATCAAGCCTGTGCCATCTATAATGCAAGTCTGAAGCACGACTAGAAATCATCTTCCGTGAAAGAAATGAGTGTGACAATAAGAACAAGTAGTAACCATCTTGCTGAAGCAATTGATGATCAGAGGTGAGTACATTTAAGATCTTCAGTAGTGTGAGGGAAGGTCTTTAGACACCAATGTATAGGATAAACAATGGAAGACAATCAGAAGCCACGGCAAAACCTGCAAAATGTTTAGCAGGTTTAATGACAGCCTTGTTGATCAATGCCTATAACTAGAACAGCCAACTAGAAGAATTACCACTGAATAAGAATTTTCTGCACAATTATCAGAACTAGAAAGCGTAGGTCAATACTAGTCAACTGGAAAGGCACTCATGGGACTGCTGCTTATGGAGATCAGTTTGTCCCGACAGTAGGATCTCCTCAATCTGCAGTCCTACAGAAACGGGTGTACTGCCCAGAAACAACAAAATTAGCTTGAAGCTTTTTTCTAACGAATTAGTATATGTGAACAGAAACAACGAAATCTAGCACCGTCTTAACTAAGTAAAGGCCATGAAGTTTTTTCTAGAGATGACAACGTACCTTGAGAAGGGCACAGTGAAGAGATGCAGCAATGGAAGAGCAAATGGAAACTGGAGAGATCCTATGGCAAAATGCCTCTTGCGAGTTGGAAATTAGCTTTGCGTGAAAGTTAGACTAAAAGGCGCAGTCTGCGAAGACCTTATTGGCTGTTTATTGGCATCGATAAGCCTATCGTTGGTTGCCCATGTGATTTCTTAACCTCGAGATTCCACAAACACATGTGAAACCTGCACTCACTGTAACAGGGTGCTTGGTTTGGTGAACAAATCATTCTCTTCTGAGTCTGACTCCTCACTTCATTGCCTATAAATTATTGCTCACTTGCTAATAATTAGTACTAGTACAGGGAAAGAGTCATTTAACAAATTTTTAGGAAATGAACTAGTAATGATGCACGATCTCACATAGAATGGAGTGATTTCTCGAACACCAAGTCAACATGAAAATAAAATATGCTGCCAATGGCTGGGCGTCATTTCTGCTTGGAGCGAATTAATCAATGTGAACAAACACAGCTGGATATTCCATCGACCCCCCAGACTGTATGCTTCATTTCTGCTTGTTTGAAATTTTAAGAACAGTCAAAATATAGGAAAAAACTTTTTATTTTACGAACAAGGAAAAAGAGTAATTAAATTGTACTGTAGACGACGGCAACCACAGCCAGATACTCCCAACTCACGAAATTTTAAGGGTGGAGAAAACTTGACTAGTTTAACTTGACGGGGAACAAGCATGGAGCCTCGCTCCTAGAGTAAACGGCATACTAGGAGCTGACCAGACGGGGTCCTTCGAAAGTACCTAGTGAGTACTTAGCTTGCTGCCTAAAAACCAGTAAACTAGCTAGGACGCCAGCCTTGCTTCTGCCTGCTTATTGGCAACGACTTTGGTTAATTAATTTACAATAAGTATTCCCAAGGTTACTGGCTGAATGTACATGTGCACCTTTTCCCTAGAGATTCCATGAGCAGTTAGATCTCATTAATACCCACTACTCGTACCCGCCAATTGCGCTGGATCTTACCAGCTTCGCACTGATTTTAGGTTGCTTGAAAAAACAAATTACATGACAATAGTGACAACACAATGTGCTGTCGTTAGTGTCGAGAGAGCCCCATCAAGCAGGAGAACAGCACATCAGTGACGGCTCAGCACAATATTGACACAAGCGTTAAAGTTGGCAGGCAAACTCTCGAATGTTCACGTCATGTCCCGTGTGTACTGTAGAAAGCTGTCGACTAGGACACATTCTCCATAAAAACCTCTCAAACGACTCCAAGATTTGGCAATTCAACCTTCACTATAGCACTGGCGGTCAGTAATTCAACCTTCACTCCTCGAGGGGTCCTGATGCAGGACGACTGCAGCGGAGCACATGAAAGGAGGGCCTCCGATCCTACTGCGATCACTGATCAGGTCACTGATAACAGCATGCCTGAAGGCATCTGGAAATCGCCTCACCAGTGACAAAACTAGGAGGTTTCTTTGAATAAATTCAACCATCCAAACATGAAAGGAATGCATTGTCATATAAACAATTTGATCGATACAGAATTTCTCAAACAAAATGAACCCTGTCCCTTTTTTTTGTTTGCCTTCACAGGGCTTGAGCTCAGAATTCACACACATCGCAGCAAAATTGTACGTACATAGCGACTCGAAACAACAGGTGCAGTTCTTGGCACGACAACTTCACAAAAAACGAAAGACATTCACGACAAAATGTACGTAGCATAGCACACCATATTCAGACATTCACGCATACACAAAACTGGACAACTATTGCGTCTTTTCACCAGCCAGGTACCTCCTTCCTCTACAAGCATAGCACACCATTCCACGACTTCATACATTAGCTTTCGTATGACATGCACTCCAGCTCCTACAAGCAGAACACACCATCGGTCCATGTGTAGGCTCCTTCTTTGAAAAGCAGAGCACAAAAGTCTGCCACTCCCTGCATCAGGTTACCACTTCCAGGATTGAGACCTCCCTGCATCAGGTTACCACTTCCAGGATTGAGACTGGCTAGCTTGCCTGCCCTATCCTTGCCAACTTGGTACAGACGTCTATGGGTAGACATCTGATGGATAATGGCCCACACCACAGTATCAAGGTTGTCCTCACTTCATCCTCAATGCCTGAAAGAGAAAAGAAACAGAGCAAGGGCAATTAAAAGCAGAGCAGATAAACATGACACAAAATTATAAAATCTAGCCAATGGTCATACCTTACATTCTTCATAGACATTTTATCAGGAATCTCAAAACACGTTCACTGTAGCCAGGTGTAGACATCCAAGTCCTCTCCGTGCAGCAGTTGGTGTTGCTCTTGGAGTCCAGGCAGCCAATGTGATGAGGAGATATCCTGCATATCCTCTGTCTGAAACAGCTGGTGCAAGTTGTCCAGCCTCTCAACACACCTCAAATTGGGACACACCTCTACACGCAGCTCTCTCATTTGGGGAAGATTTGAGACCCTTTCTAGGCCTTCACAATCTGAGATTAAAAGTAGCTCTGAGAGGAAACGGAGGTTCTCCACCACCTTAAGGTTGTGCACATTTCCTAATTGGAGCTTCTCCAAGCTGGTGGCCTCCTTTCCAAGTTGTGGTGGGAGAGCTCTCAGCTTGGGGCAGCGGTAAAGTTGCAACAGCTTCAATCGAGGCAGCAGCAGCATCCTTGGAGGTGGGGCGTCCACCTTTTGATTTGCAACAGCCTCACCCTCTGCTCCTTTCGTGCCTGCTGTTGTTGCTTCTTGTTTTCCTTCAGCAACAAAGGACCACTCCTCCCAGTTGGGCATATCCGTAATGACCAATGTTTCAAGCTTTGGGAAAGCTACTTTTCCCTCGTAGATCCGAGATTACCCACCCCAGAGCCAACAAATTCGGGACCAATCTTGATGACGGCAGTGGCTCCTTCGATTTTCAGAAATTTCAAGTTGGGGAGCTGACCGATTGGAGGAAGATGCACACATGATTTGCAATTTATGAGCTTCAAGTATAACAGTGAAGGCAAGTGGGTAGCAGTATCTAGCCAGATGGGAAACCTCCGACCAAGGAAATTCACAAGTTCGAGAAACTCCAGGTTGTGCGCAGGAATTAGAAAATCAAAGGTCTTCTCAATATTGATTACGATCTTCGAGAATATGGTTCGCCTATACTTTCACCGCAGCATAGAAATAACTTTTTGAGGTACCTTTTGTTTTTTAACAAAGTGAATCGAACTACAAGGACCTGCTCTTTCTAGATTAATCAAATCAAGGTTCCGCAACTGCATAAGTGCGCCCAGTTCTTCTAGATTCCATCCATCTTGCATTTTAGCTCTATTAGCATTCCCAGAACCAATAGGAAATCCTCCCAAATCAGTGAGAGACATTAATTCACCTATTCCTTTTGGAACTTGTTTTATTGGTGTGCCTCCAAGATCAAGACTCCCTAGGCTACATAATCGAGTGACTGCTAAAGGAAGGTTGTGCAAATTACCACACTCCTGCAAGTTTAGTACCCGAAGGTTTTTTAATGAACTAATGGACTCGGAAGGCAAGTTATACTGGTACCCTGAAAATCTAACAAACGTAGATGAATCAAACTTCCAATGTAGTTTGGAATTATTTTTATGTTTGATCTTCTCGAGATCCAAAACATGGACATGTACAAATCTTCTGAACATTGAAGGTTCAATAGTTAGCGACTTGTCACGAAACTTTTTACAGTTCTCACTTTGAAATGTTGATTATCCAGTCCAGGCAAAACAACCTTTTCCTTATCTGTTGCCAATGACAAACGCCGTAGTTTAGAAACAATTTTACCCTCCAAAAATTGTGGGTCTCCGAGGAAACAATCCTCCTTCGATAAATGACATGCAAGTTGCCTCAATAGATCATGCATTTTGCACATGCTTTGGTCAAGATACAAAGGATCGCCTAAGAGCAGGTTCCTTGAGATCAACTCATAGTAGTATTCTTCTCTTGTATCTTCCATTAGTTGGTTCTCTTGCATCTCTACAAAGCTTTCGGCAATCCACAACCCGACAAGATCATCACGATCCATAACTGAATCTTCGGATATAAAGCACGATAAAGGAAGCATTGCTTCAAGTTTTGTGGCAGCTGGTCATAACTCGGGTACAAAGCACCTCTCAATTCAGCGAGGAGCTTACTCATAGACCAAGCATCATTGCTTAGAATCTTTCGCCATTCATTCTCTGTTGTCTCCTTTGTTGCTAGGACACTAGAAATGACCCTAATTGCAAGAGGGAGGCCACCACATTTTTGAACAATCTCAATTCCAGTGTCCCGCAAGTTGTGCACTTCTTTCTCATCGAGATGTTCATACTCTTCGAGTAGCTCCCATCCTACTTCCTCGACAACAATTCAACTCGGTGCATATGTCCAACTCCAATTGCCTTTGCAACTATATCATGTCGAGTTGTTACTAAAATTGTTACATGAGCCGCAAAGCATCAAGTGGAGTTCTTAGCAAATTGGTCCATACATCGACTCCCACAAGTCATCCAACACAAGTAAAAAGCTCTTTCCTTCAATGGCTTCTGCAAGTTTGCCTTTGAGCTCTCCTACACTTTCACCTTGCTCTTGGAGCCCCACAATATTTCGAAATAATTCTTTCAACAGAGCAACTTGAGAGTATTGTTGAGAAACACAAATCCATGCATGTTTCTCAAACTTGCCTTTAAGTCTTTGATCATTGTAAATTTTTTGAGCTAGTGTAGTCTTTCCAACTCCTCCTGTCCCAACAATACCTATCTTGTAAGCCTTATTATCTTCCCTATGGTCCACCACCAAGCCTACTAATGTCCTGGTAGCATGAATAATCTCCTTTCCCACAACATTTGGTTCGACAAGGTGAGATGTATTTCTATGGTCTGAAATATTGGCAGGAGGTTCTGTTTCAAACTTGAATTTTGTACCTAAGTCTGCAATCTTCTCTATTCTTTTGTTGAGGCTTCTGATCTGTATAGCAATATCACGACGTGTGCAAATGTCGGAAACACATGAGATAAGTGGAAAACCATTGCATGCAGATAATTTTTTGGATGATGATGAAAAGTTTTCTCCTAGTAGCTTGCTTGCTTTAAACCTTGCCAAGTCAATAATATTGTCAGCATCATACATTGCATCCTGTAGCTCACCAACCCAATTGCTCACTGACAAGTCCTCAATCCTTCTGCGATCAGCATCTTTGAGAAAAAACTGTATGTGTGTCATTGTTTGCTGCAGGTCACTAAGCTCTTGTTTAACACCCAGTACTTGTATTACTTCACTTGTAATAATTTCTTCGAGCTTTTTGATGCATGATCCCGCAAAAGAAAATAATATGGTCGCCATTAGGTTAATCCTAGAAGCAGAACCACCTGTGGAAAAGAGTTTTTTTACATAAAAAATTAGTAGTAATCATCTTGCAGAAGCAGTCGTCTCGTATTGTTATTTTAAAAGCTCCAGTAGATATTATTCCGAGAATAAAATCAAGTGCATGAAGATAGAAAATAAATAACTGAAGAATAATATCAGTCGATCACACTTTGACACAACAACACCTGGAAAAAGCGGGGACAGCTAAGATTAGTTCACAGCCATTGATGATCAACACCAGTCCTCCGCTCTGCCATTGCCGCGAGGAGCAAGCTCCACTGCTCCAGTCCGCGCAGGACAGAGCAGTTCCCCCTCCCCGCACCAATCGCACATCCGCACCCCGCACAGAGACCAAGCCTCGTCCACTCGTGACCCGATCTCCACACCGCAGATTCTGGCCGCAATCCAGTGTCAGCAATACTGCTACTCCACCAAGGATGATGGGCGAAGACGGGCCTGAAGCTGAAGCCCAAGAAGGAAGCAGTGAGCAAGGAGGACTTGGCCCAAGACGCGGAGCCCGTGCACGCTGACTCAACGCTCGTGTCCAAGGCCCAAACTGGGAATAGTTGGCAACGGCTGGCCTGAGTATAAGTGGCGAAGAGGAAAGTAGAGAGAGGTGATTATCAACCATAAATTGTTTCTCTTGTTGTGTGTGTGTGTGTGTGGCCCCAAGCCCTTGTTGGACCCTTAACCCCTAAGGTAGACCTTAGTAGACACCACTAGGGTTGTATACATATAAGTATGACATACATGTGTACACATAAGGAGCTTGAGTGGGAAGAATAGCAATAGAAAAGGAGAAGAAATGGAAACAAAAAAAGAAGCCTGCCTTCCTAGCCATGCGCCCAAACCCACGCGAGTAGGCCAACCAAGCCAAAAGGCATAATCAACCTGCTCCATTGTGTGCAAGCCGCCAGCGCCCTGTGTCCCTTCCGTCCATGGGACTTTTACTCTCGTAGGTGCCGCTTGTCATCTCCTACCCTCAGGCCTAAGAAAAGTAGAGCATCGGCGCCAGGGTGCTTGCTCGTCCCAGCCGTCGAACCCCTAGCTGTTGTCCATGCGTGCTTGGATGCACGCCATGTCAGCGATCCATCGTGTGTGCACCTTTGGTAGACGCATGCTAGTCCTGCTCCCCAGTTGCGCTCCCTTGTCCCGCCATACCGTATATCTTTCAGTAAAATAAGGATTTTAGGTCATAGGTACTTCAATAGCATAAGTTATTCTTAGAAACATGCACCATATCACCTAATATAAGCCACAGAGCTTGAAGTGAGATTTAGTGATAACCTCAAGATAATTTTAATACTTAAACCTTATAATGCTTGATTTTTATTCTAAAGTATTTTTGAAGTGCTAAAAAATATAACCACAAGTTGTGCCACGAAGAGAATTCTGCATAAAGGGGCGTGCAAGGGAGGGCTCTATCCATTGAAGTCTTTCAAATCCAAATAAAGAAGCCCATGTTGCTGTCAAGCCCTCCGTGTCTAGATGGCATAGTTGTCTTGGCCATCCATCTTCTACCATAGTTCAACAAGTCCTTAGCAAGAGTCGTGTGCCTTTTAGCTCAGAGTCAAATAAAGGACAAGTTTGTGATGCTTGTCAACAAGGCAAAAGTCATCAATTGCCTTATCCCGTGTCTAGTAGTGTGTCATCAAGTCCTCTTGAACTTGTTTTTTCAGATGTATGGGGTCCTGCACCCACCTCAGTTTGAAGAAATAATTATTATGTTAGCTTTATCGATGATTTCAGCAAATTCACATGGATTTACCTCTTGCGCCACAAATCTGAAGTTTTTCAGAAGTTTCATGATTTCCAATCCATGGTAGAACGCCAGTTTGATCGAAAAATCCTAGCTATCCAAACGGACTGGGGAGGCTAATATCAAAAGCATAATTCCTTCTTTCAGCGAATAGGCATCTCTCATCATGTTTCACATCCACATGCACTCCAACAGAACGGTGATGCAGAGCGCAAACATAGACACATAGTTGAGGTTGGTCTTACCTTGCTTGCTCATGCATCCATGCCTTTGAAATTCTGGGATGAAGCTTTCATTACAGCCACATATTTGATCAATCGACTTCCTAACAAAGTCATCTCTCATCAAACGCCATTAGAGCGTCTATTTCATCAAAACCCAGATTATCAAACCCTTCGAACCTTCGGTTGTGCATGTTGGCCTAATCTTCGCCCTTATAATTCCAGAAAGTTGCAATTTTGATCCAAATAGTGTGTTTTTCTGGGATATAGCAATATGCACAAGGGGTTTAAATGTCTAGATGTGGGCTCAGGTCGTGTTTACATCTCTCGGGATGTAGTCTTTGATGAGACAGTCTATCCATTCGCCTCACTTCACCCTAATGCTGGCGCCCGCCTTCGATCTGAGATCCTTCTTCTTCCATCTGAACTTCTCAATCCCGGGGACGATAATACTTCTGACCAGTTTGATAATGGTTCCCTGCACACTAATGGTTCTTGTGAGCATGCAGGATCAGGAGAAAATTCGGGCTTCAAACAGTGGAAGAACAAGACCAAACGGTCATGATTTCATGCAGGCACCTCACTTTCCTTTTTCGGCAAGGATAGGCGGTGATCCCGGAGTCGATTCGGCGGCGCCTGCAAGCGGATCAGTGTTGGATCACGCGCCCGCTGACAACGCGCACGCCGCACCTTCATCGCCCGCTCCCGACGTGCCACCTGGCGCATCTTCGCACGGTGGAGCGCCGACCACCGGGGGACAGGACAACAGCCTGTCGGGCGGATCGCCTTTGCGATCAGTGCCCGTCGTCCGACTAGGATTTTCTGCGCCAAGTTCTTCGCAACCAGCGACCACTGCACCGCCTTCTGGATCCGTTGTGGAGGCACCAGGATCCCCTGCTCCGGCTGCGCCTGCAGCTCCTGCTGTTGCTCCGTCAAGACCAGCGACCCGTCTTCAACATGGCATCCATAAACCCAAGGTATATACTGATGGTACTATACGCTGGGGTCAGTTAGCTGCTACAACTGAAGGTCCCCTAAATCTACAAAATATTCTAACACCCTCCCTCAATCACAACTTACTAGTAAGATTGAAATTGTTTCTAAACAGAACCGTCTGCTTCTCAGGAAGGGGTTTAGTGAATCCATCTGCGATCTAGTCTGTGGTGCTGATGAATCTGATATCAAGACACTTGGCTACAACCTGTTCTCGTACAAAATGGAAGTCGATCTCTATATGTTTGGTGCGAGCATGAAAGACAGGATTAGCAGACAAATACTTGGCTCCAATGTTATCACACCATAAACATGCAGCCTTTGGATGTGGTATTCCCAACTCATCGAGTAATTTGTGTATCCATATTACCTCAGCTGTAGCATTGGCCAAGGACTTGTATTCGATATATAGACTATTCATACAATCCTTTTTTGATTTTGTAAATCTAAAGTTTATCTTCAACTTTAATAAGGTTGTTATAATTTTTCACATATTAACTAGAAGTCCTAGTATTCTTCATATTTTATTTAAAAATTATTTTTTATCAAAAAGAGTCTAGGTCCTAGTAGTATTGTTTTCCACATAAATCGAAACTTGGATTGCATCATCACAATAAACATGTTAAATTTTTTATAGAACATGAATATATGTATAGTATATAAAATTTATTTGATAATATTGATATGGCATATTGTTTTAGTAAAGAACTGTATAGTTATTTACAATAATAATTAATAAAATTTATTTCATGGATTATTAGTACAAAGTGTTATTGTTACGTGCTTTGTTGAGTGGACATTTTATTATTATTTCATAAGTTGTTAAAATAAATACTTATTCTAATACATAATGTTTATTTGATATAATTGGAACATCAGCATTATAATTAATTTATTTCACAATTATAGAAGTATTTAGTAATATATATGTATCACACTTTTATGAATATTGTTTTTTTGCAATAATATACAACTATTGATGTGTAGATTTCAGATACTTTTTATTTATTTTTTTTGCAGTGGCTATGGTACATACAAATATAGAGATAATACCTTATATTGTCTTTCACAACAACATGTATCAATGAGTTAAATGTAAACTTAGAATATTATTTTGCATTTTTTAATAATAGTAATGGTGGATAATTTATAAATTCACTAGGAGGTATTTTAAATTACTTTTCATAATGATAACCGGCTATCTTTTTTGAGCCTAGACGTGGCTAAGTTAGAGTTATTGGATTATTTTAAATTATCATTCACTAGCAAAAACATGCATGCGCGGTGCCCGGATGAACAATTTATTATCTAAGAGCATCTCCAACAACTCACAATAATTTACTTGGTATATCTTGTGTTATAGCAACTTAGTATTTTGTTTAGCAAGTGGAGAAAAGATGTATCTACAACAATTTGGTATTCTCACTTGGTAAACATTTAAAAACTAGGTCCACCTATCTCCAAAACGCAACCAGGCCGAGGCCGCACTCAACTTTTCACACCGACCTGCAGCATAAAATGAAGGAGGCCACTAGCATGCAAAAAATGAAACATTGATCATAGTACCAACTGAATTTAACATAGATAATTCTCATAGATAAATTTGGACACTAGCATGCATCCATCCATACAACAGTAGCATAGATAATTCTCATCCATGAATTAAACTAGGATAAATCTGGACACTAACATGCATCCATCCATACAACAGTAGCATATAGATAATTCTCATCCATGAATTAAACTAGAATAAATCTGGACACTAGCATGCATCCATCCATACAACAGCGGCGCGAGATCCATCTTCATCACGCGGCGCGACGTATGCATCCATCTTCATCACGGGCGGAGCCGAAAACACCGATACGCACGCTCTACGCGCGCGGATCGGCCTTTTCCCAAGCCGCTATTTTACCAAGTTGATATACCAAGAGTTGTTGGAGATGAGATTTTGTGTTTTTCAAAAAATATAGAATCTGAGAGTTGATATTGAGAGTTGTTGGAGATGCTATAATACTCGTTTCAATGGCACCAAGCAAGTGCTACGTGATAAGAAAAATGAGGACATCTGAACATCTTATTATTAAGCGTTGGCAATAAAGCTTTCCATAGACAAGAACATACCTTGGAGGCTTCGAGACGACGGAGCCGGCTCACTGACCAGAGTGTTGCAAGTGGTGTTGAAACCAACTTTCGCGCTGAGCAGGATTTCTTCGAGATGCCAATCACTAAATCAGTCGTGAAAGTAGAGACGAAAGATGAACAAATCTGAAACCTTTAATCCCACGCACCCAAGCAAATAGCGTACCATGAATTGGAAGGATGCAGAAAGAGAAGCGCCGGCTGAGAACGCAGAAAGCACTACTGAAGCATCTGTTTGTTCCACACCAGGCTCATTGGAACCTTCAACCTTATCGGAAACATCACTGGCGCTGCACATCTGCCATCTGAGTGGCTGCAATGCACCACATACTCTGCTCCGCCGGTGAGGGCGTGCGGCCAACGACTTGACCCAGCAGCCACACGGGTCGACGTCTCCTAGGACCAGCGGCCAAAGCCTGCATTGTTGTCCTCGGCTGCAAGCGCACTGCCGACCGCGATGGCTTGGAGACTTTGGACAGGCACCAATGGTGGTCGCGGTCACTGCACTGGAGACGACAGAGGCACCAATGGTCGATAAAAAAGCAACAATAATGATTTAGTGCAAAAAACAAAATCTGCTTGTAGTCGTTTATATCTATGCAAAAAGGGCCTAATCCTTTGGCACAGAATGTGTCTGCTATCTGGGCCTCATTGTTAACAGGCCTCGTGGCCTTTTCTAGGCCAATGATGAGTTGAGTTCAAAGTAGAATCTAGTTTCCGAAGTGCCGTGAATGTACATAATCCATGATTGCAGTTAGCTTTGGTCATTCAAATGTACTGAATATTTCTGAACCAAATGCACCTCGATCTCTGTCCAACAACGGGGCAGGCAAGGCGATCAGCTGCTGTTATGCACTGCAGAAATGTATTGCTATTTGCTAATATTGATGCATACAGGTATTCAGAATGCTGCACAGCCACTTTTTATTTAAATTATGTTTTTCCTGTATTCGAAATAATATTATGATTATTATAGGTTTCTTGTTTTTCATGTTTTTTGTCCCATTGAACACCACGAACAAACACGACGACAGCCCTAGGCATCTAAAATCGGATGACTGGGATCCATGTTCGGGCCAGGCAGGTTTTTGAAGCATATCAAACTAAACAGGCCCTTGAGCGGCCAAAGCCACCAGAATCGCCTTTGGATAAGAAAACATCAGTAATTGACATATAGTATTTATGTCTCCTAAGTAATTTTAATTAACCGTGCCCAAGCACAGGTTGATATGCATAATCTTTCTCCTTAATAATAAATTGCAAAATTTCCTTCTGCCCATGATTTCTGTCCTCCAGCCTCTAGATTAGTTTCCGTTTTGAACTCCAAGTCCCATAGAAAGAAAGAAAAAACTGTGAAGGGATAACACGGAAAGAGAAAAAAGAAAAATAAAAAATAATTAAAGAGAGTAAAAAAGGTTTTTTGTTAGACCTGAATAGAAACCTCACGTCATTCTATTCTATCAATTACTTTTACTTTTATTTGTATAAAAATTACTTTCCTTTTTCCCTATAAAAAAACTTTTCTCTTTCTTTCCTTTTAGTATATTTTTAATATTCAGTTAATGATCATCACACAAGTAGTAGGTGAGTATGATACCGGGATTCAAAATCGATTTTGTATTCCTTTCTTTTGTCTCTCACTCTGTGTCTCTGTCCCACACTTCCACTCATCACTCTCATCTTTTTTGTTTTAATTTTTTTCGAAGTCGTGCGAACGCATGTGGCTCATTAAGGGAGAATAGATTGTAGCTTTACATTCCGACGAATCATTAGGCGAGATGCCCCAGACCGCCGAACGAACACACTTACACAAGGCGCCGGTTGAACGGCGGAGCTAAGGAGGTTGTACTTTCACTGTAAACACTTTTGCTCAAAGGAAAACTAGAAAAGAAACTAGACCTGGGCCTGGAAGGCTGCAGAGAGTAGCGGCGCCAGGCCCCTGAACCCTGCCGATACCCAGATGTCGGCCTCTTCCCGGATGCGAGTGTCGATGATGCTTGCAGCCGCAGAGACACGCTGGAACGTACGCTGTTGCGTTCCTTCCAAACCATCCAAGAAACCAGAAGAACGAGGGAGTCGAAACCCCTTCGGAACTCAGTCGAAACCCCTGTTTCGTTTTAAATTTGGAGCTGCAGAATCTTTATTTGTGTTGCATCACTTGTCATGCCATAACAAGTCTCTGAAACTGAAAGCATGGTAGGAGACTGTTCCCTATTAGATTTTAAGAGCGCCAACAAGTCTGTGAAATGCAATAAAAGTTGATGCCTCCATGACAGCACTGGGATACCTACCATCCGAACTGTAGTTTTCATCGCAATTAGTAACCGATCGAGACATTTTGGCAATAGCTTGATCAACTATTGTCGAATAGCGACCATAGTGATGCGAATTACGTATATAAAGTTTCATTGTTTTGTAAAAAAGAAAGTGAAACAGAATGGCAACCGGAGAGTACCGTTATGTGGTGGACCATTGCATGGTTTCGAGGATGCCAAGGCCCTAGCGAGATCGGCCCATGGCCCAGCGAGATGCCAAGGCCTTTCCTTTCCCGGGTCCCAAGCAGCATCTTAGTTTTTTCTTTTAGCAAAAGCATCATCTCCGGTTCCTTCACTAGAGCCTGGCACGGATTTGCGGCCCGGGATGGGCGCTTTAGTCCGATGCACGGCCCATGTTTTCTTCTGAACGATGCGGCCCATGTTTTCCAGGAACAGCTCTTTAGAGCCAGTCCAACTAGGCCCCCGACTTTGTGGAACGCCTTGTTTTCGGCCCACCACACGCATCCCACAGGCTGACAGCCTGACCAGCCACTCCACAGCGCCGCGGCTGCTCCGACTCCGGCCGCGCCTCCATCGCCGTCTTCACCTGGTTGCCGCCCTGGAACCTCCACATCGCCTCTTCTTCTCGTCCTGCTCCAGTGCTCCGCCTCGTGCTTCTTGATGGCCTCCTTCACCATTGCATCGTCACGATCTTGTCCACCGCCACGTCGTCCCCGATTGTGGCGGTAGCGGCAGCGACCTTGCTGCTGGCATTGGGCACCGAGGCCCGTTCTTCAGCGAGGTCATTGGCCGTCCTGACGCGGCCACGCCACCTGCCGTGGCGGAAAGCGCGGGCAGCGCGCTGCATGAGGCGCCTTGGCGACCACAGCGACGCATAGTATGCCACGGCGGCCGCGGCTGCCGCCGGAGTCGCGTGGGATTGTTGCTGCTTGGTGGGCGTGATCGGTGCTCGGTGGGCCGGAGCAGTAAGCAGAGTTGGACAGTTCGTGGATATATATAACGGCGTTGCGGCTGCAAAGAGAACAGAGTTTCAGCGGATGTTCAGACAGAATGGCCGCTAGTACGCATCTGACGACTCGAACCCATGTGATGCTTAATTTGTACACGGAAATAATTTCATGATAGAAAACTAAATTGCATTGGATGGATCGCACGAGCATGTTGACACAATGGAGCTCGACGGCCAACGTGGAGATTGCTTCGCTGACCGAGAGCGCTGGCAGTCTCGGCACTGGGCAACTCACAGCCAAGGGAGAGCCTTGCCAATGGACGTTGGATCAGTGTGAGCAATAGACAGAGATTCCTCGTGCAATGCCTGGTTGGGTCCAAGAACTAATGCGCTTTCAACTTTGTGAAGCAGAGCACTCTGCAGTCTGCACTGTCTTCAGAGTTTTCAGTTGCTCCAGAGGTGTCACGTGAGTTGCTCACAGTTTTCGGTTTTTGATTGACTCAGGTAACTTTCACTGATGTTTTCTAAAAAAAAGTAACTTTCACTGATGTTTTCTCCATAAGTATGAACCGTCAAAAGAGAATAAAATGAAATAAAACCCAACTGAAGGGGAACTACCATCGTGCTCCCCGGAAGAAGTTTATCAGCACAGTTCAGATACCGGCTACTGGGAAATAATTAATTCTTCTATCAGACATGTAGCGACGACAGATACACTAATACTGAGCAGAGTTTCATCATTGGGCCATAACATACACATCAGCCTGACAGGCACAATCACATCAACAGATGCAGTTATTCAGAGTACAAGTTGGTAAACTAAAAGAAATCAATGTTCATCTCATAACCAATCGAGAAACTCAAGTAGGCCTGATTTTGTTGACACGTACATATGCACAAAACAAATAGCAAAACACACTTGAAGACCAGTAAACAAGTCGTTCCATAGGGCCCAGGAGAGCAGACACAAAGCATACTATTTTTCCCACTTCATGAGCTCATCTCTTGATAACGCAGAATAGCTCGACTAGCCGTTTCCATCCTCATGATATAGTACCTTCATGAACCACAAAGCATATATAGCTAGTTAAGAGGCCAATATAAAAGAAACATAGCACGAAAAGGGAGGAAGAGAGGGACAATATGAAATAGTAATATTCAAATATCCATCCAGTCATCGTACCTTGTCTATTCGTAGCTGTAAATGATCATCACCAAGTGTAGACTTCCAGGTCCTCTTCGTGCAGCTGTCGATGATGCTCTTGGAGTCCAGGCAGCCAATGTGACGAGGAGAGATCCTGCATATCCTCTGTATGAAGCAGCTGGTGCAAGTTGTCAAGCCTCTCAACACACCTCAAGTTTGGACACAGCTGTACACGGAGCTCTCTCACTTGGGGAAGATTCGAGACCCTCTCTAGGCCTTCACAATCAACGATTATAAGGAGCTCTGAGAGGAAACAGAGGTTCTCCACCACCTTAAGGCTGTGCACATCTCTTAAAAGGAGCTCCTTCAAGCTGGTGGCCTCCTGTCCAAGCTGTGGTGGGAGAGCTCTCAGCTTGGGGCAGCGGTCAAGTTGCAAGATCTTCAATCGTGGTAGCAGCCGCATCCTTGGAGGTGGGGCGTCCACCTTTTGATTCGCAACAGCCTCATCCTCTGCTCTTTCCGTACCTGTTGTTGTTCCTTCTTCTTCTTCAACAACAACAAAGGACCACTCCTCCCAGTTGGGCATATTCTGGATGACCAATGTTTCAAGCTTTGGGAAAGCTACTGCCTCTGTAGATCTGAGATTACCCACCCCAGAACCAACAAATTCGGGTCCAATCTTGGTGACTGCAATAGCTCCTTCGATTTTCAGATATTTCAAGTTGGGGAGATGACTGATTGGTGGAAGATGCACACATGATTTGCAATCTATGAGCTTCAAGTATAATAGTGAAGGCAAGTGGGTAGCAGTATCTAGCCAGATGGGAAACCTCCGACCAAGGAAATTCACAAATTCGAGAAACTCCAGGTTGTGCGCAGGAATCAGAAAATCAAAGGTCTTCTCAATATTGATTGCAGCATCTTCGAATATGGTTCGCCTATACTTTCACTGCAGCATAGAAATAACTTTTTGAGGTACCTTTTGTTTTTTAACAGTGAATCACAACTACAAGGACCTGCTCTTTCCAGATTAATCAAATCAAGGCTCCGCAACTGCATAAGCGGGCCCAGCTTCTTCTAGATTCCATCCATCTTGCATTTTAGCTCTATTGGCATTCCGAGAACCAATAGGAAATCCTGCCAAATCACTGAGAGACATTAATTCACCTATTCCTTTTGGAACTTGTTTTATTGGTGTGCCTTCAAGATCAAGACTCCTTAGGCTGCATAATCGAGTGACTGCTAAAGGAAGGTTGTGCAAATTACCACACTCCCGCAAGTTTAGTACCTGAAGGTTTTTTAATGAACCAATGGTCTCTGGAAGGCAAGTTATACTGGTACCTTGAAAATCTAACAAACGCAGATGAATCAAACTTCCAATATAGTTTGGTATTATTTTTGTGTTTGATCTTCTGAGATCCAAAACATGGACATATACAAATCTTTTGAACATTGAAGGTTCAATAGTTAGCGACTTGTCACAGAAACTTATTATAGTTCTCACTTTGAAATGTTGATTATCCAGTCCGGGCAAAACAACCTTTTCCTTATCTGTTGCCAATGACAAACGCCGTAGTTTAGAAATTTTACCCTCCAAAAATTGTGGGTCTCCGAGAAACAATCCTCCTTCGATAAATGACATGCAAGCTGCCTCAATAGATCATGCATTTTGCACATGCTTTGGTCATCATACGAAGGATCAGGTAAGAGCAGGTTCCTAGAGATCAACTCATAGTAGTATTCTTCTGCTGTATCTTCCATTAGTTGGTTCTCTTGCATCTCTACAAAACTTTCAGCAATCCACAACCTGACAAGATCATCACGATGCATAACTGAATCTTCAGGATATAAAGCACAGTAAAGGAAGCATTGCTTCAAGTTTTGTGGCAGCTGGTCATAACTCAGGTACAAAGCACCTCTCAATTCAGCAGGGAGCTTACTCATAGACCAAGCATCATTGCTTAGAATCTTTCGCCATTCATTCTCTGTTGTCTCCTTTGTTGCTAGGACACTAGAAATGACCCTAATTGCAAGAGGGAGGCCACCACATTTTTGAACAATCTCAATTCCAGTGTCCCGCAAGTTGTGCACTTCTTTCTCATTAGAGATGTTCATACTCTTCCAGAGTAGCTCCCATCCTACTTCCTCTGACAACAATTCAACTCGGTGCATATGTCCAACTCCAATTGCCTTTGCAACTATATCATGTCGAGTTGTTACTAAAATTGTCACATGAGCCGCAGCATCAAGTGGAGTTCTTAGCAAATTGGTCCATACATCAGACTCCCACAAGTCATCCAACACAAGTAAAAAGCTCTTTCCTTCAATGGCTTCTGCAAGTTTGCCTTTGAGCTCTCCTACACTTTCACCTTGCTCTTGGAGCCCCACAATATTTCGAAATAATTCTTTCAACAGAGCAACTTGAGAGTATTGTTGAGAAACACAAATCCATGCATGTTTCTCAAACTTGTCTTTAAGTCTTTGATCATTGTAAATTTTTTGAGCTAGTGTAGTCTTTCCAACTCCTCCTGTCCCAACAATACCTATCTTGTAAGCCTTATTATCTTCCCTATGGTCCACCACCAAGCCTACTAATGTCCTGGTAGCATGAATAATCTCCTTTCCCACAACATTTGGTTCGACAAGGTGAGATGTATTTCTATGGTCTGAAATATTGGCAGGAGGTTCTGTTTCAAACTTGAATTTTGTACCTAAGTCTGCAATCTTCTCTATTCTTTTGTTGAGGCTTCGATCTGTATAGCAATATCACGACGTGTGCAAATGTTGGAAACACATGAGATAAGTGGAAAACCATTGCATGCAGATAATTTTTTGGATGATGATGAAAAGTTTTCTCCTAGTAGCTTGCTTGCTTTAAACCTTGCCAAGTCAATAATATTGTCAGCATCATACATTGCATCTTGTAGCTCACCAACCCAATTGCTCACTGACAAGTCCTCAATCCTTCTGCGATCAGCATCTTTGAGAAAAAACTGTATGTGTGTCATTGTTTGCTGCAGGTCACTAAGCTCTTGTTTAACACCCAGTACTTGTATTACTTCACTTGTAATAATTTCTTCGAGCTTTTTGATGCATGATCCCGCAAAAGAAAATAATATGGTCGCCATTAGGTTAATCCTAGAAGCAGAAACACCTGTGGAAAAGAGTTTTTTTACATAAAAATTAGCAGTAATCTTCTCGCAGAAGCAATCGTCTCGTATTGTTATTTTAAAAAACTCCAGTAGATATTATTCCGAGAATAAAATAAAGTGCATGAAGATAGAAAATAAATAACTGAAGAATAATATCAGTCGATCACACTTCGACACAACTCCTGGAAAAAACGGGGACAACTAAGATTAGTTCACTGCCATTGATGATCAACACCAGTAGTCCTCCGCTCAGCCATTGCCACGCACAGCAAGCTCCACTGCTCCAGGCCGCGCATGCCAGAGTCACAGAGCCGTTCCCCCATCCTGCGGCCATCGCACATTCGCCGCACAGAGACCAAGCCTCGTCCACTCGTGACCCGCTCTCCACTCCATACTGCAGAGTCCGGCCGCCCATCACCCGGTCCCAGCGTACGTGGCCGCCTCTTCGCGTGCACATGCCACGTGACGTGAGGACCGAACAAGTGCACACTGCACACCTCTCCAGTATGCACATGGATCGAGCAATCCAGGCTTACCCGACCCCGCTCCACACCCATCGCCGTGCCTGGTCAGTCACGAATTGCTTGCACCCACATTGCGCACCGCTCTTCCTCCGGCACAGTGCACAACCATCCCTTCCCGCGCGCCTCTTCCCCATATGCGCACAACTCGCAACGTCTGATCCCTCCTTCTCTGCTCCGCGCAGCGCCCTCTTCCTATGCGCTCGGTCGGTCCATGGGCGGAGCCAGGATCTAGACATACGGGGGCCCATAGAATCGTCAAGTATAAAAAAATATCGAAATAACAAAATAATCATATATGTAACTAGCCGATACCCCCATGTTTCGCACAGGGCAGTTAATGTTAGGCTGTTAGTGCAATATAGGAAACACAATTCGCTACTGTTGGGTATGTTACTGTAGATGTAGATGGGATCCGTTACTAGGGTAGGATTCATACTGTGGCGGTTTTGGTACTATAGACGGAATGTGGTAGTTTTGGTACACTAGACAAAATCTGTTATTGTGGAGGGGGTCCATTCCTATGGACAGAATCCGTTACTGTTTACGATCATGATCTGTTACTTAGTGGATATCCGTTACTAGTTGGGTTATGTTTTATCTCCGGATAAAGCCCCGACTAACAATCCCCAACCAATCCTTTCAATCCCCAACCAATCCTTTCATGATCGCTCCATGGCATGAGGGCCACGGCCATCGGGTATGATCGCACGTATGTTCCGATCAAGTTTGGCCGTAGCTCGAGCTTGCTTCATTGCCTCGCCAAGAGCGCTCGGGGCTCAGCAAAGCCTTGGCCCCAAACGATGGAAGCCTAAGCCTAGTGACAACTCAATTCCAGACAGCTAGCGGCCGGGCCAACATCCGACAAACAACATTGTATAGCCCACCGCCGAGCATCCAAGGATCGGGGCCTCGCTCCGACGCCCCGACCGCAGAGCGCTATAAAGCACTCCTTGGATAGAGTTACACGTATGGCATGACACGATACAACAAACCATTACACACTCGGCTCCTATGTCGTTAGGTGTTTGGGCCCACTCGTTAGCCCCCGAACCAGACACATTCACCATAAGGAAGCCTCCAGAAGTTGTACTTAGTGGAGGCTGATGTAAAATCCCTAAAAGTCCCAACCCAAAAATTGCAACTGTCAAAAACATTTCCTAAAACCCCTTGTTTTGTGCGTGATCATAGTAGAAGCCACCCTAGTTGCACAAATAGAACCCAATGTGGTAGAAGTTTGAGCATTGCATTTAACCAAACCTTGAGTTGCTTCTTTTGGTTTTCATGTAATGCTTAACAACCCTAATCATCCCAAAATTGTTTTGCTTGTTGTGTGTGGGCCCAAGCCATGGCTAGACCTTTAATACCCTAAGGTTGACCTAGTTAGACCCTACTATGTTTATATATATCTATGTCATACATGTATACACATGTAAGGAGTGGGAAGAATATAAATAGAAAAGGAGAAGAAATAGAAAAAAAGGAAAAGGGGAAGAAGTCGAACCAGCTAGCCACCCTAGCCCTGCGCCCACACCCGCTCGAGCAGGCCAACTATGCCAAGGCCTAGTCAATCTCCTCCAGCGTGCGCAAGTGCGTCGTAAGACTCACTTGTCATAACCTACCCTTAGGTCTCTCTTTGCTTTGCGCAAAGTAGAGCACTGGTGCCAGGTTGCCCACTCGCCTAGCCATCTGACCCCTAGCTGTTGTCCATGGGTGCTTTGATCATGCCACTTCAATGATCCACCACGCTAGCTAGTGCTCGTGCATGCTAGCTGACGCACACCGTCCTCACGCCGTTGTCGTGCTACTTTGTCCCGAGTACTGCCCTAGACTGATGTTGGCCGTCCTTATCGCACATTTTAGACCGCCAATGAGGATATAAAATCAGGTCTTTTGCGCTGTTGCCCCTATTCTGGAGCTCAATAACTCGTTTGCCCCCATTTTTTGCGTTTTGCTCGTTTGCCTCTGTTTTTTGAAAATGAAGTCGCTGCTTGCCCCTAATCCGTGAAGTGGACTTAACACCGTTAAGTCAAGAGTAAAAAGACCAAAATACCCTCAACATGAATACTAGTGTTAATTGCTCGTTTGCCCCTGTTTTTTTGACAGATTTACTTTTGACAGATTTACAGGCGCCGAGGGCCGCGCACCCAGGCCGTGCCCAGAGCCGCGCGAGGCCGCGCCCTAGCCCGCCGAGCGAGGTCGGGACGGAGGGCCACGGAAGTCGCGGTCGGGACGGGGACGGGGATGGGAAGAAACGAGGCCACCGGTGGGAACTGAAGAGATAAGGGCCACTTTGGTCTTTTGTCCTTTTCTTTTCTTTTTTCTTTTTTTTCAAGGACATTTTCTAACAAAGAGCCAACGGAACTTCAAAATAGGGGCAAACAACGACTTCATTTGTAAAAAGCGGGGGCAAACGAGCAAAGTTAAAAAAACGAGGGCAAACGAGTAATTGAGTCCCGCATCAGGGGCAAAGTAGCACAAAATTCCCTATAAAATCTACCCAAACTTAGCAAATAGGGCTTTGCACTAACATATTCCACGAGTTTCGGTGATTGACGCTTGCAGGAAGGCAACTCTAGAAATACACACAAATGGGCCAAGAAACATGAGAAAACCATGAATAAGAAGGTGGCCCATTTACCCGGCAATCTTGGGTCTCAAACATGGGCCAAAAATCCCAACATGAACCCAAGAGGTGGAAGACCAAAACCCGGTCCAACTCCATCTCGGGCTGGATTAGTGGGTCTTGGTAAACGGGCCATATCTCACTCATACAGACTTCGATTCAGACAAGAGAATATGCATTGGAAAGCTCTCAGCGAGTCCCATGCACTCACAAAATTTCAGCCCAAAATACCCTGTACTTGGCACGCACGCGCCAGGGGCGCGGCCGCGCCCCGACGTCTGCCAACCAGGCCCCACATTGGCAGGTCGGTGCATTTACTCGCGGGAAGGTCGGTTCTGGGGTACGTCCAGGTGCATTGTACCTCAAACCAACGTTGGGAGGTCGGTTTCCACCTTCTATGTTGGGATGGCACATTTGCAAGTAGCCCCCTCCTCTCCACATATAAAAGGGGCTCTCTCCTCCTCTCATGCCATCAACCATTCAAAGGAGAAAGAGCTCCACACTAGAGCTTCATTCCAAAGGGCTATGCCCTAGTAGCTATAGAGTTAGAGAGAGAGAGATGTGAGGGAAGAGAGCGGGGAAGCGCCGGGCTTGTCGGTGTCTCCCCGACCCTGTACCTCTGCGGATATTCTACTCGGCTCCCTAACGGGATCTTGGCTAAGTGAGTATTCGTGTTTCTTATAGTCTTTTGTATCTTTTGTTTAGTTGAGATTTACCATGCTTGTTTGTGGGTTCATCGTCCGTTTTTGTGGCGGATGCTCTAGTAGAGGGCCCCTGATAGAAACGGGTCACCCTGTACGATGCTAGAGCAGTAGTCTATAGCGTAGACGTGGTGTCTAGGCTAGAGGCTGCCTTCGTTTGCCTCGTGCCCCACGGTTGAGGAGTAGGCGGCAGGTGGTGACAGCCCTGTCCGTCCTTTGTATTTCCCCACGTCCGGGTACGGCGTAGAGCTACAGGCCGGCATCACTTGGCAGACCATGTGCGATCCGGTGCCCGAAGTGAGCAAGTAGATGTATTGTATCGCTAAGCTTAGGACCCTAAAGCTATAGGAATCCATCTCAACCACTCTTTCTATATCTACCCTTGTGTTGTTCCTTGGCCAAATTAGCTAGGAGAAATACCTCCGTTCCTCGTGGAAAATACGATACTCGAATACTTCCGGGTGAAGGCTACAACGGTACTTCCGTACGCTTGAGGATTCTCTGCATACGTTAAGAAATACCAACAAGCTTTCTGGCGCCGTTGCCGGGGATAGACTTTTTATCTATCTTTGGTGATTGCGCTAAAAAATGTCAACAACTGACCACCGCTCCAAATTGTTTCGCCAAGCCACCCAATACCCTCGCCGAGAGCTCGAGATCACCCTACACGTGTACCTGATTCCCCACCATCCACCATGTACCATGGGCACTACCCCACTATAAGGACTCCCCTAAGGTTCCCTAGCCATACTACTATCCAACCCCTCACACCATTGGTGGCTACCCAAACTACACACTCTCAAGGCTAAGAGAGGGGGAGAGAGAAGAAGGAAGGAAGGAGGAGGACCGAGTCGTCAGAGTGACGCATAGGTTGCTAGAGTTGCGGACACTACCCAAACCGACAATACCGATGAAGTGGCTCTACTACACTGCACCGACTCTCCCCAGCCTTTCCTTGCCACTGACCCGCTAAGCTATCACCTTCTCCACCAACGATGAGCCCCGAACCCCTACTCAGTGTCGTCAGCGTCACGTTCTCCCAACCTAGGAAGGTCAAAGGTACCACTTCTAGCGGTCACCAAGCATCGCACCCTCAAATACACACCTAACGCCCACTGCACAATGATGCCAAGCCACCTGGAATTGAGAACGCTAGTACTAGTGCATGTGCACATGCCATGCTCACCACAAACCATGCACAGCCATGTAGAAGTCCCGTTTTGGTGGATGTAGGATCGTAAAGGTAAAACTGCTACTATATAGTGAGCTTTGCCCCATAGTGAGATGCACACAACCATTGCTAGTCGTGTCTACGATGTTGGTGCGGCCATTGAGATAAGCACTGGCTACTACTGATTTCAGCAATGGATTTCTATGTGCTCTATCGTCGCCATGACGTGCTCTATCGTCGCCTCTGCAGGGGAAGTCTGAAGGTGAGAACACGAGCGACCTTGCTTGTTGCCGTCGCCATATTTTTTTCGTGTTCCTGTAATGATAAATAGAAATAAAATTTGGCCAATGTCTTGCACGCAACAATTCTACGAAATGCAATAAAAGCTGTTGCCACCATGACAGCAAAAGGATACGATGTCATGGACTCGAGTCCCAACTGTAGTTTTCATTATTGCAATTAGTAACCGATAGAGATATTTGGAAATACTATTGGGGAATGGTAACGGTCTGCGTCTCTTCCGTGCGGACATACGCTGACTGTCCATGCCTATGCTATCCCCAATCCTCCTCCATTTGATTATGCTGCAATACTGAAACGTAATGGCAACCGGAGTACCGTTATGTTGTGGACAATTGCATAGCCAGATAGGCTTCGAGGCTAAACCGGCCTTGGCGAGATCGGCTTATGGCCCAGAGAGATTCCAAGGCCTTTTCTTCCTTGGAGCAATATAATTTGCACATCAATTCCCATGGGCCCAAGCAAATAGCAAGAAACAGCACGAGGCGCGTCCCAAATTGTCTTCTAAGGATGCAGCCCATGTATGGTAAATTTGCCCCATGAGCGTCTAAGAAATGATGAATGGTGTGTATTGTATTCTTATATTTCATTTTACAGTGTTATTCTTGTCTTTTTAAAGAACTTTGTCTTTTGAAATATTTCTATATAGAACTGAGGATGACTGCTAAGTTGGTGTGAAACTGTAAAGAAATATATATCATATTTTTGTTAAGGAATGCACTGTATTCCTTAGTTTTCTATCCAAAACGCTATATATTTCTTTAGCACTTTGAATTGATATCATCATTTAATTTCCTTATTACATGTATTATTAATTTAAATCTACTGAGAATTCTAATCTCATCCCCCTGCCATGTTTCTTGACACGGCACAGATCGGAGTTCTAGTACATTCTGTCCTCAACATACGCACCCCATATGATGCGAAAGTACATGGTTTGCTAACTCCAGAAATCCTAGTTGAAAGCAGGGTATGTAACAAAATAAGATAAATCCAGCAAATTATCATACTTTGGATCTCTGTAGTCACCTAATTGGGGACAACTAAAAACATAGCAAAGCTATTAGAAATAACAACTAAGATTAGTTGACAACCTTGTTGGTCAACACCTATGACTTGAAAATCTTAACAAGTAATTAACAAATAAAATAACACTGCATAAGGACATTCAAAGCTATTAGAAATCGAAAACATAGCTGATCACTTAACATTTTCAAGGCACTTATCAGAGTACTAGACACGGATATCAGTATGTCCACAGTATACGAAGCATAATAAAATGAATCAGAGCATCTAGAACTAAAAACGGAAAATGATAGAATGCCGTAGCGCAGATCAAGAAGAATCACTAATGAATCCGAGCTTCTAGAACGAAAAAAATTACCTTAACACTGAGATCAGGACAACTATATGGGACTGATCACTATTCTGCACCGAGATCAATTTGTTTCGAAGATTTTATTGTTTTCCTTTTTTTTCCTCCTACAGGATGACATCAATCAGAAATGCTGCTCTCAAGCATGAAACTTCAGCTACCTCTGCAAGATCATCTGCACTTCGAGAAAGAAAAGATGAAAACAAGAACTCCTTCCTAGATCAATTAAGTACTGGAGGCCAAAGAACAACTGATATACCAGAAGCTGATAAGAGCAGAGTTGATGGTTGCTACAGACGGATGTCAGTATGTATGACAGCAGATTTTCATTACCCCATGCAGGATCTCATCACTTAGCTGTCTAACAGAAATGTGAAAGAACAGTTGCACTGTCAAGACATGTTAATCAAGGGGGTGCAAAACATCTCGAAGCTTTATGAACCACATGACGATGTGTTTTACATACCAAACTGAAAGGATGTAGAAAAAGAGGATCTAGCTGTCATATGGGAAACCAGTTTATTAAGTGGATAGAAGAAGTTATCAGCCAGTCACGAAACAGAGAACCACAGATAACACAGATAACTAAACCTGCAAATAAAGGGAGACAATTTAAGGGCAAGTCGCTTGCTCATTTAAGTTATGATCATGCAGTAGTAAGTACCTGATTACAATTCAACTGATGAGGGGGTCATTATGTGCCAATGAGATTTCCTTTTTTTTCTGCTTCCGACAGGATCTGGTTGATGTGAATGACTGTGATAATAACTTAGAGCGACACCAACAGAAATGGGTATGCAGACTGTGACAATAAGAACCAGTAGTAATCTGAACCCGAGATAGGAGATTGACTAGTCCAACATAAGTGGGTACACAGAGCATCAATCTTTTGCCACCTCTCAGTACATGCAAATCTTAATCATGGCCAGGAACCATCTCCCATGACGGAAATGAGTGGGACAATAAGAACTAGTAGTAACCATGTTCTAGAATCAGTTCGTTCGGATAAGATCTTCAAGAGTGTAGAAAAAATTATGGAAGACAACCACTTGATCATCGGGAGAAGATCCCACGGCAATTCCTGCAAAAAGTGTAGGCAACTTGACCAGTTTAGCAGGTTCAGTGACAGCCATAACTAGAACAGCTTAGCAGGTAATCAACAAGAAGAATTACCGTTGAATCAGTATTTCCAGACCAATTAGAGCTGGAAAACGTCGTAGGTCAACGCAGGACAATAGGGAAGATACTGATCGGACTGCTGCTTATGGAGATTAGGTTGTCTCGATGCAAATTGATATCCTCCCGATAGGATGTCTTCAATCTGTAGTCCTACAGAAACGGGAGTACTGTCGAGCATTAACATTCTGCTATCTCTGCATCACTAGGCAACAGTACGAGAACTGAAAGGACAAAATCAGATCACCTCGTTGACTAAGTAGAGGTCATAAGTTTTTTCGATAGATGAGAACATACCTTGGGCTTGGGAAGAGCACGGCGAAAGGATGCAGCAGCGGAGGAGAAAAATGCCTCTTGTGAGTGGGAAATATGCTGTGCAGAGGAAAATGAAAATGTCTGAATGTGCTGCCAAAGCATATTTTGGATGTTGAATTTCATCATCAAGGCATGGAATAAGCAACCTTTCACCAAAGTGTAGGCAACTTTATTCCATGCCAAAGTATAGGCAACTTTATTCGATGCCTTGATGATGAAGTTCAATTATGGATGTAAACCAGTATGATTCTATGCGACATTTTTGTCTGACAGAGAGAAAAAAGCAATGGGCTGAGAGAAAAATAGAAAGAAGTCTAAAACTTTTATGGACCAACAGATTTAAGTTTTGCTTACCAAACTGATAAGGATGCAGAGAAGCAGGGGAGGTGTCAGAAATTGAAAACCCGAAAGCCCAAACAGTAGTGCCTACTGAATCATGCTTTGTGGTTTTTTAGAAAACGAAGCATGCTTTCTGTTCCTCCTCTCATCTTCATAATTTCTGGTGCAGGAAATGAAATCTGCAGGTTCAGCAATATTCCCCCCAGCAGTGGACAGTGCCCTTCTCCAGCACAAGTTTGCAGAAGTAGAGAGGATCCTTTTAATCTTAACCAAGAAGGAAAAGAGTCTGTTAATCATAGGCAAGAACATACCTTGGAGGCTTGGACACCAACAGGACCGGCACACTGAGCAGAGTGGTGCAGTGCAGGAGGTGTTAAAAATGAACTTCCACGCCGAACAGGATGTCCTTAACCAGCTAGGTCGAACAGAAACGGCGCAAATCAGTCAAGAAATTAGAGAAGAAAGACGAACAGATCTGAAACCATTGAACTCACCCAAATAAATAGCGTACCGTGAACTGGAAAGATGCAGAAAGAGAAGCGCTGGCTGAAAAGTGAAAACACAGAGCAGTTCCTTTTTGCCTCACTAGGGGCAAAAATTACCTAGCTATAATTTGTTTGTTTCGTATTCATGCTTCTTGATCAAATTTTGACCGAAATTTACTTAAATTTTAGCAAAATCTGAAAATTTTGACACCTCAAAACGAGTGAATCCTGTTCTGAAACTACTGAAATTTCTGAGATTCACCCATTTCAGCCAGGTGCAATTTCTGAGATCCTGTTCTGAAATTACGAAAACCAACAGATCGCACGGTAACTCCTGCAAAAATTGGAGGCAACTTGACCAGTTTAGCAGGTTTTGTAACAGCCTTGTTAATCGATACATAAAACTAGAAAAGCTTTGCCGATAATTAACAAGAAGAATTACCACTGAATAGGAATTTCCAGACCAACTGTAACTAGAAAACGTAGATCAACAATGAAAAACTGGAAAGGCACTGATTAGACTACTGCTCATGGAGATCAGTTTGTCCCGATGCATATTGTTCTGGTCGTGACAGTTAGTTCTCTTCAATTTCTTCTATTTGTAGTCCCACAGAAACAACAAAATCAGACCACCTTCTTACGACCTAAGTAGAGGGCCATGAAGTTATTTTGCATAGATGACAACATACCTTGGGAAGAGCACGGGGAAAGGATGAAGCAGCGGAGGTGCAGATGGAATTTGAGAGACCTTGTAGCAAAATGTCTTTTGCTAGTGTGGAATAAGCTGTGCCGAAAACATAGACTAAAAAGCAGTGTATGCATGATGGAAAGTGGTGAGCCGAGCACTTCTTTCCATGGTAGCGTTGGGTGGTTGGGAAGTGGTGAGGCGACCACTTTGCTACCTAAAAACTGTAAACTTGACGTCAGTCTACCTTTTGAAAGTTTATTGGCATCGCATTAGCGTATCATATACAAAAGCAGTAGTATATATATTTTGTATCCTAAAGTTAGTGCGCATGTGACACTGAAACCCACTAACATATATTACCCACTTCACACTCTTATCAGCTTCACATTTATTTTAGGTGGCCTGATAGAAAATAACACATGACATTAGTGAGAACACGAAATGGGTCTATTTGTTTAGATTTTGGGTGATGCTTATTGGTATAGACTATTGTTAATGGAGATTTTTTATCATGCTTGAGGAAATATTCAACGGCTCACATCGACCAATCCGACGGCTACAAAGGTGGAGGAAATGAGAGGAAATTCTAGAGAGGAAACAGGAGGAAATTCTGGTGTGTATGACCGGTGGGCCATATCAGTCAAATTTCCTCCCATGTATATCAAATTTCTTCCCATTTCCTCTAAAACTCAGATTTTTATGACTCAAATCAAAGGGGTGGTAATTCCGTTTTTGTATTTCTTTTTGCTAAACAAGGTTAGTATGGTAATTTGATATTTGTCAAATGAATAATTGTAGTAGTATTATAGTTGGGTAATTTTTAGAGATGTGTTCACGCTAACTAAAAAATGAAAATGTCTTTCTAGGGTTCCACCGCCGCCGCATCGACCCCGGCGGCGCGTGGCCCTAGCTCCGGCGGCGGCTTGCCCCTGATCCGGCGGCGCGAGGACACGGCACCGCGCACCCGTTGTTCCTCGACGTCTGCCACGTCGACTGGGCGAGGCCGGCGCTGTCGCGCGCTGGCCGACGGCGACTACGACGGCGTCGCGGACCCAAGGCTACGGGGCAACTGCGACCCCGTCGAGATGGCGCATCTCGTCGCCAGCGCCGCCGCCGCCATGCGCCACTCCGCCAAGAAGCGCCCCAAGATGAGCCAGGTATTCGACATGGAGCGGATCAGGCAGGCGCCCATGGCTCCCGGGCCGTACACGTCCGACATGGAGCGGATCAGGCAGGCGCCGGACTCGCGGATTCCAAGTGGTGCGGTGGCTGGAGCGCAACGTGGACGCCAAGAAGTCGCGGGTGTTCTTCGTCACCGCGTCGCCGACGCACACGGAGGGCAAGGCGTGGGGCGACAAGGCCAAGGGCGCCAACTGCTACGGCCAGACGTCGCCGATCAGCGACGTAGCCGGGAGATGCAGCGGGTGACGGAGGAGGTGCTGGCCACATCGCCGGTGCCCATCGGGTTGGTCAACATCACGCGCCTGTCGGAGTACTGCCAGGACGCACACACGCAGACGTACAAGAAGCAGTGGGCGAAGCCGACGGCGGAGCAGCGTGCCGACCCCAAGAGCTACGCCGACTGCTCGCACTGGTGCCTTCCCGGCGTGCCGGACACGTGGAACGAGCTGCTCTACTGGAAGCTCTATTGGAAGCTCTTCTTCCCCAGCAGCGAGTCCGGCGCTGTCGCCGCCGCGGCGCCCGGGTTGCTGGTGACGGTGGTGGCGGACGCCGCGCGGACGACGAGGACGCTGCGGTGTCCGTGGCCGCGAGAGCCACGACGGTGTGCGGTGGCCACCAGGGTGGTGGTGCACGACGGCGTGCATGGCGGGAACGGTGTGTTGAGACATGTTTCGTTTCTGCTGTGCTTGTGCCGGCCGGCCTCTGTCGCTGGCGCGTTGCAAGCAAGGCAAACTAGTGTATATTCTAGATTGTGGTTGCTTTACGATTTTCTCTGTTCTTCATCAATTTGGACCTGATGATGATATCTGGAGTCAAGGTCACCATTACAGTTCTTTGCCATGCCGTGTACCGAAATGATTTGAGTGCTTTGGTGGAGGCCATTTCTTGCCTGATCACTTGAGCTGGCCTATGGTCTCTGAACAAATTACATGTTCTGAAAAAATAAAATGCATATATGGTCTGTAAAAAAAAACCTGCCCCGAAAGCCCACGTGCTAGCACAGCCAAAGTAGGGCTCGACCATAATGGGAGCCTACCAATTGGCCATGCCGGCCCATGTGGCCTAGGCTGAAGCGCGTGTGCTGATATGTTTATGGAGTTCTGCATCAGTCCGTTGTTCTGTTCTTTTAACTTGCGTGAAACGTTGGTGAGTGAGCGAGGTGGCACTAAATCTTGCATAAGGCACGGATACCTGAATGCTCATTCACGTTGCTTAGTTGGGCCAGGACGTCGCGATGGGCTGGCCCAATAGGATGGTGACTGCATTTTCATCAGCTCAAGCAGCGGCAAGTCATTCTGTTCGTGTCATTATGGTGCAGGTGAAGGTGATCTTATCTATATCTTTTTCTTGGGTTACCCCAACCAATTTGTGTTCGGCATGAAAGATGGTGTTACGGCACAATCAAAATGGGAAAGTATTTGGATACATAATTGTCAAGTATTTTCAAACAAATAAAGTGGAATTGTGTTAGTATTTGGAACTGAATGGGTCGCCTGCACGGTTGCAAGGCAAGCAGGATGAAGCCTAAGCCATATGTCGTTTGTGTATGCACACAAACAGCTGCCTGGTAGACGTCTAGATGAAACTGAATTCTAGAGTGTAGGCTCTCGCTCCGCTGGTTGCTCCTCGATGCTAAATAACACTTACTATCATGATACGCTGCACACCAGAGTTCCCTTGTCTCATACATCTGATAGAGCAATGATCATATAGAAAACACTTGATAGCATCCTTCACCTTATCGTCCTTCAGATTACGCTCCATGGTCAACTCGATATGCCATGACCATAGCCTGTGAGAGGAATTGGGCCACACAATCCTGATTGCTGCCTGCATAGCAAGGTCTCCATCAGTGATCACGAACACTGGATGCTTCTGAGTCATGGCATCACAGAATGACCTAAGAAGCCACACATAGGACTCAGTGGTCTCTTGAGAAAGAATTCCACATGCAAACATAACCGTGCTGCGATGGTGATTCACCCCAACAAAGGGAACAGGTGGCAGGTTGTGTCTGTTCATTTTGTACGTGCCATCGAATATGACGACATCACCAAATGCTTTATAATCAACCTGACATTGAAAGTCACACCAGAATAGACTAGTTAGGCACCCTCTCTCATCAGTCTTGTGCCTGAAAAAGAAATCAGGATCTCTACGTTTGCTTTCTACCATGTAGCTGAGTATTGTTTGAGTATCACCGGCGGCAAGCGCCTCCCCTTTATCGCGATGGCAGAAATTATAGAGGTCCCTTGCTATGAATCCAACCTTATCATACCCACCATAACGCCTTTCCATAACATCCATTATCTGGTGTTTGCGAATCCCAGCAATCTGCATCTCCACAATCTGAGCTTTCTGATCATCACTGAGTTTTCCTATGTGAACGCAGAAAACAAGCAAGGCCCGGTTCAATCATCGGATGGTTGTGTTCGTCGATGAAATCCTTCACGTACCACTGCCCGTGTTTATCCTATGCAATCACAAATTTGGCAAGGTGTTGATGGTCATTAAACCCTGTTTATAACCATCAACTATTGCATGAAATAACATGAAATGAATTCTAACAAGTTCCACGAGTTTTGGTGCCCCCAGTTGTTTTATAGGTATCCTAAAATATCACTATATAAAAGTATCTCAGATGGCAAAATAGACTACACCATTGTGAAGGTCTTGTCGAGCTGATTGAAATGCATATATTACTTGCTATGTTTGGACTCTGGATGGAAAAGATATGGAGGAGAGAAAATTCACATGAAATAACTGCCACATCAGCAGGCAACTGGCCAACACATGGACCCCAGCCATCCCCACAAGCAGCAGCACAGTCAGCAGTTGTCCCCACACTGGGGACCGGCGACCCAGGTGGCCAACCGGAGGCGGCTACGTGGCGGCTGTCCCCCCCTCTCACGTGCAGGCGCGCGCCCGCGGGCGGGAGAGCGACAGCCGACCCTGGCCAACCACGCGAAGACACGTGGCCCCGGCGGGGTCACGCGCGCGCGCTTGCGTGCTCGACCGTGAGCGGGAGTGGGAGGCGGCCCGCCAGGGGCACGTGGCAGCCAGCGGTTGGGCCCCGTCAGGGCGGTGGCGCGGTTCACGCGCTGGGCGCGGTTCACGGGCGGTTGGATCCGCCTGTTGGTATTTCTTAATGCAAACAGAAAAGTCCGCAAGTGCACGGAAAGTACCGTTGTAGCACTTCACCTGGAAGTATTCAGGGTATCGTATTTTCCACCGGGAACGGTCTGTAAGAAGTCTCCTAACTAGTTCTCCCAAAGAGGTGAGATGGAGAGTAGCTTGGGTAGTGAGGTTTTCTATGGGAAGATCCTAAGTGAAGGTAACTTTGCCGCTATAGACTTACTTCGGGCACCGGATAACACTTGGTCTGCCAAGCGTTGCCGGCCTACGGCTCTACGTCGAACCCGAACGTGGGGGATTACGAGGGACGGATAGGGCTGTCACCACCTGCCGCCTACCATCTCAACCGTGGGGCACGAGGTAAACGAAGGTAGTATCTAGCCTAGACACCACGTCTATGCTATAACTACTACTCTAGCGTGAGCTCAAGGCTTACCCGTCTCCGGGGTCCTTCTACTAGAGTACCCGTCACAAGGACGAATGACGAACCCGCAAGTATAAAGCGAACAAAGATAACTTACTTAAGAACTTAGAACCATAGGGTAAACATGAACTCTTACTCCAATTAGCAAGATGTCCGTCGAGGTACAAGTGTGGAGGATGCTGACAAGCCGACACTCCACCCACGCCCAATGTACAAGGCAAGGCAAGCCAAGTACAAGAGGTAGAGGAAGCCGGCACTCCGGGATTCCTTATACTTCTCCTCACCCACTCCCTATACTAGTCTAGCTAGAAGCTAGTTGGAATGTGGCTTGCTCTCCTCTCTATTTCTCTTGTGTATGCTGCTCCTTGGCTGAATTGTGTCTTGAGAGGAGGGGGAATGGCCTCCTTTTATAGGTGGAGAAGAGGGGGCTCCTTGGAAATATGCCATCCCCACATGGAAGGGCCAAAACTGACCTCCATAGGTGGTTTCAGACCTTCCATACCAGAAGCACCACCGAAATCGACATCCTCACGTAATCAGGAACCGACCGACCAAAGATGGGCCCAGGAGCCAGCTCAGGAGGCGCGCTCGCGCCTTAGGCGTGCGCACGCCCATTGTGGGCCCTCTGGACCTCTGCTTTTGCCGCCAGTGTGTGGGCCTTTCAGCTGGCTTCGATTCGGCTAGTGATTCGTCCAAATCGGAGTCCGGATGCATCCGTGGCACCCAATTTACTGAGACATGGTCCTGCAGCCCAAGATAGAATTGGTCTAGACTTTGGGCTTCCACCTCTCGGGTCCATGCTTGGCATTTTGGACCATGTTCATGGCCCATATATTATGATAAGTGGGCCACCTTCTCATACCATAGTTTTTCTCCACTTCTTGGCCCATTTCAGATGTATTTCAGTGTTGACCTGCAAAACAAGAAATCTGCGCCACACTGTGGAAATAGTTAGAGTAGAGCCCTATTCTAGGTGAAAACAAGTGTTGTCTAGGCTAATGTTGGCAGGGTTAGAATCGAGTTAAGGACCACCAACAACCCGCCGAACCGACCGGTCCGACTGCCCAGTTGCCCAGGATATTCTCTAGAAGCCTGTTCCAGCGACCCACGACTGGTTTAGCTCCGGTTCAGGCACTTTGGATGCGGTTCTTCTTCGGTTTTCAACTCCAGCACATGGGGAACTTCACCACCGACCTATGGAGGTCGGTTGGGGGCATGTGGAGCATCCTAGCCCCAGGTTCCAAGGCGGTTATGATCCAACGGAGGCTATGCAATGTCACGCGGATCGCTGACGTGGCGGTTTCTTCACCCCTACTCCACCTAGCATTATAAATAGACCCCCTAGGCCTCATTTGTCACACACACCTACATTCTACATAGAGCTACACTCTCTCAATTTAGTAGTAGTAGTGTCCCTCTGGCGGTTTCTCTCCTCCAGTTGTAGAGAGGCGAGTTCAGGAGAAGATCCGGGCCTGTCGGAGTCTCTCCTGCCTTCTTCCTCTCCAGGTCTTGTAAGTTCAGCTCAGGTGCGAATATTTAATTGAGCATTTATTTATTTACTAAAGTAATTTATTTCGTTCCTTGATCATTATTTAGTATTTACTATTCAGTATTTATTTACTGCCTAGTTTATATTGTGTGAGTGCCTTGCTTATCTATAATAAGCAAGGTAGTAATTATTAGTGTGGATGTGGGGTCTAGGCTAGTAATTACCCTGGTCTGCACTCAGTTCAACGGATCGCAGTGGTAGTCGGCAGGTGATGACAGCCCTGTCCGATCTACGTATTCCACCACGTTAGTTCTGCTCTGTAGGACCTAGGAGTGGGCTGGCCTGCTCTTTTGAGTAGGGTGGTCCCAGGCGCCCGAAGTAGAGACTTTAGTGATCACTCTTTGCTCAGTTATCTATAGTACCTTAGCTCCACTATCCAAGAACCTGTCTACCTTTTTCTTCACCACTCCTGGACTACCTGGCTTTAGATTAGAACACTTCGCGTTCCCTGTGGATAAATATGATACCTTGGAATACTCCCGGGTGAAAGCTACAATGGTACTTCGTGCGCTTGCGATGTTATTTGCATATGCTAAGATTTGCCAACACAGGTCACCCACAACGAGTAACATTCCGCGGCCTCCGCTTCATATCCTCCCTGTTCAGCTCCTTCGCCACACGGAAACCTTGACAACTGCAAACAAACTTTCGAAGGGTCCTCGTCCTCTCTTCATGACCACTGTCCCACTCGCAGTAGTCTTTCCTCACACTAAATCCTTTCTCATAAGCATAGCGGTTGTAAAACCGCAACCCTTCTTTTTCACTTCCAAACGTCTTCCTAACAATTTCACTATACTCCATCAAAGAATTAAGATCTGGCATTCCCTCCTAAAACATGAAGATTTCATTACAACATGGAGGCTGACATAAAAAATTTAGATATTATATACTAGTCTGTAGCAAACAGATTCAGAAAAGGCATGGTGAGCAATCAATTGGATGAGAGATTATCTGTTCTGCTAATTTGCTTGGGGTACTGACTACTGAATGTTTAGTATATTGCAAATGAGCATGTTCATAATTCTAAGCATTGCTGAATCAATTACAAAATACCAAAGGTTACTGAACCTAAAAAATAAAGGATCCACGCCATCAAGAGAGCAGCAGCACCGGTGACCTAAGATACTGGAAGATACCAAATGCTACTGAGTACGGTATGTTCCATATAATGAAGACTAGGGAATGGTCGATACTGATGAAGGCTATACTGAATACTGAAAACTGACAGACTTAGAGACACTGAAAATGAGAATGAACTAACGAGTACTAATGACATAGTGAGATGTACTGAATATTGAGTAACTGACAGATACTTGAGAGATACAAAAAGATGAGATGAACTAAAAACCATTAACGAACAATACTGACTGAAAGATACTGACATCACCTAAATCAAAAATATTGATAGAAGTATGTTGTGAGCTTTCTCAATACATGATATTTTGACCAATCATGTCAGGTTTCACATCTATCCTATGCATAAAAGAACATGCCATTGAATACCAAAACGGATCAGAGAGGTCACCATCTCAATGGGAATCAGACACTAGCAATTGAACAATACTACCACTAAATGGCGCAATACCAAAATGGATCGAGAGTTTACCATGGCGCAGACTACGTAGTGACAGAGGATCTTGACGATGGCGAAGATATCCGGAGGGTAAAATTGAGGACGGCGGCGGCAGCTGCGCTTTGGCGATAACGGGGCTGAGCGATGAGAGCCCACCGGGCCCCTTGGACTCGTGGCGGGGGCGCGATGTCGAGGGGCGTCGGTGTCGGCGCAGGATGGGCGAGGTTGAGCCGGCGGCGGCGCTGGACAGGCGATGGCGAGGGCGTGGCGGCGTGGGGCGAGGATAGGCCGTCCCGGCGTGGGGAGAGGGCAGCCGCGGCGGCAGCTTCGTCGAGATCGAGGGGCGGCGGCGGCGGCGTCGAGGAGCTCTCCAGTCCTCTCGGACTGAGGCGTACGGGAGGGGAGCGCAGACGGGGAGCGGACGGACGGGGCTCGGGGGAGCGGACGGACGGGGCGGTCTGCGGGCCTGCGGTGGGGGGCGGGGGGTTTACGAAAAGACCAAAGTACCCTGTACGAAAATAATTAGAGGAGAGTTATGATTTTGTGGAGGAAACGGGAGGAAATAGGAGAGTTATGATTTGAGAACGTTGGATGAACCCAACACTTGGATGTTCCTGATATAACTGGCCCTACCAAAACCTTCCTCTGGAAAGTGTCCACTGCCCATCTCCGTGGAAGTTTGGATAGGGTTAGGTGAGTACACCTCACCACCCCACATGATAGAGGAGGCACTATCTGCCAAGTTGGAGAATATGGATGATGGCCAGTAGCCCACAACATAGCTTCCGACTTGCAACCACCAATTGCCCCTCTTGGGGTCCTGCAATCAACAATTTTCTAGAAAATTTAGCAAATAGGTTTATTGTAAGGAAATATTGTTATAGATAGATCTCTTAAGTTCTAAATGTTGCATGCACAAGAGTCAATGTATATCATAAGGTAATGCTCTTGGATTTGGTAATGTGATCCTGTTGCAATGCAAGGGGAATTGAAGAACAAAATATAACTGCAGATGGCAATGCCATCACGCAACAAATTAAATCAAATTCTCTTGGTTTTACTATGTTATTACAAAAATACTTTACCATCTGTAAGTTCAAATAAATGGTCTAACAAAAACACTAGTTGCTAGTGATTTTACTATAAACTTGCTGGGTCAAAGTAAAAAAAAAAAAAAAAAAAAGTTTAACTGCCCACAGAACCAAAGTAAAAAATAATTTAAAACAGAGAGACTATCTCCTAAGGTTAAAATTAAGGAGCTATGTGACCCTTTTCCTCAAAAGGTTAACTCAACTGTGTTGTATTATCCAACAAATATGAAACATCCACGAACGAGACCACAATAATATATAGGCTACAGCCACTATTGATATGCTGGGCTTAAGTCTGAATGCAGATTAAGAAAGGACACAAAGCTGCTGGCATAGATTATTCTCTGTGCCCATTCATGATTTTGATTTTGAGTGTTCGTGATCCGAGTGGATTTTGTAATTTACCTTCCAAATTAAAATATCGATGTCAAATTGTGAGCCACCATAACTGGAGACAGGAGAGATGCTGCCACCGATTGCAAACTGATTGTCTGTCTGGATGAACCCTGGGCAGTTGAGGTTGTAACATCCTGTCCTTTGATATCCATCACGCTACAATATTCCATAACTATATAAAATTAATATCCCTTGATGTCATTCCCTAGATTAATAAGGGCCTACACTAATTAATGTACAAAAACAGTAATACTGTGTTTTTCTTACAGTCCAATATATGAAGATTCTAGTATTGCTATCCCTATACAACGATGGATAAACCTGCGATTTCATAGAGAGCACATGGCCATTAGTTACAATAAAACCTACTCAAGCTCAAGCCCTTTCAGCAGCACATCATGTAGGCTGTAAGGAAGTTTTTTTAATAATTACCTGCCATCCTACTTCAATGGTATTGAGGTCATTGTTGCTATAGGACCCCCCACTAATCCAGAGCTGGGCCAAGCTGAAGTCCTTGTTCTTCGAAATTGTTGGTTGCCACAAATTGAAGTTGGATTTGGTTCCATAGTACTCAGCCTCTGGTGCTGCAGCTACGGCATACTTCTCAAAGAGACAGCAAGAGTCAAATGAGAAATTAATTTCATAAACATAAATAACAATAAATTGTTAATACTAGTACTGATGTGAAGGTGATTCTTGAATGACAATTTGTACCTTGTGGCCACTCGTCACACCGGGCTTGACAGGGTCATTGACAGAAATGAGTCTTGGGATGCTCCTGGGCATCTTCTTGCCATATCTCCCGATGGAAGTGGCCCTCAGGACATCCTCCTCCTTGGTCCTTCGAATTGGTATGGTGTTCTCAGGGCACTTGCCATTCTGATGCCATGTTTGGGTGATTGGACGGGGCGAAACATTGGAGTCATAATGCAAGCCTTTAGGGTGGTAAGATGGCCTCATCTGAAAGGTGACAGGAGCACCTTTGAGTAATGGCATGAACCTAGGCTGCACAGAACATTAAACGAAAAGGGAAATGCTTCTGCCGAGAAAGGAACCTGGATAGTATGGTTCTCGAGGAGAGGATCATCAAATGCAGGTTGTTTGTACATGTCTACACAGTCTATGATATCTCCATCTGGGCTCTGTTAATTTCTCAAAATCAGTGGTCGCAACAAGGTAAAAGGACAGAGAAGATTGCAAGTAATCTACAAGGTTTCACTCCCACAAAATCTACATATGGTTTCACTCCGACAAAAACGAAATCAAGCAAAAATCATTGGCAAGGAAACTAGAGGAGCAGCACCTTAACGCTTGCGAGATGGGGCTTGTTGAGCCTCCGGAGGAGATTGTGCACCTGCCGCCCCCGCTGCACCGACCTCCCAGAAGCCTCTGCCGCTGCCGCCACCGCCGCACCCTCCAAGAAGACAGACACGAGAGCCACCACGAGCGCCGCCACCAAACAAGCTCGCGTCGCTGCCATTGTTCGCCGTACAGTGCTAGCTTCTTCGGCTTGCCATGCAGTGCATATGTAGGGAGGAAGACGCTAAGAGAAGGAGGAGACTTAGTGAGGGTCCTAGCATTTTAAAAAGGTTGAGAGCACATGGAGTAGACGTCTCTAAAAGCCTGGCTTTGGCGTATTTGGAGCTGTTAGAGTTTTTTTTGTACACTTCACATGAGAAAGTTCTTCAAAGGGCATCGGAATCTATCTTTGAGGTGTCAGAGTATTTTTTTTTTTAAACACGCACGTTAGGGGAGTAATCAGGTCAACTTCAGACCAGTCAGCCACTTTTCCATTTTGGATAAAACAGTTTCTAAAACTTGTCATTTTTAAATCATGCACATAATTTCTCTTATGCTATTGGCCTCCACCACATTTTGATGAACTTCTTTTGCAGAAGAGTACGTAAATAGATCCGGGGTTGGTACATCACCCTAATAACAACGTTAAGCTAAGCCAGGTAGCAGCACGCACTATAGCTAATTACGATACTTATTATAATTAGCCATACGGATCAGTTGGTTCCTAAGTTGACCTTAATAAAATTTGTGAAGAGAACCCAAACATGCAGCTAGCGATGATCAGACGACTCTCAATCTTTCTACCCTCCTATGATTTATGCCAGTTGTTTTCTTCATTCGATTGTATATCAAGTATGTACATGATTGGGGTTTAGTTTTTTCGAAAGGGCATGATTGGGGCTTAGAGTTTGACTATATAGTGAGTGCACGAACAAAGGGAATGACATGTTCGCAAACTGGTACTTTTTCCCGGTAGGTATGTTTGACAATGGCCATGTTCCATGAAGCAAGATGGACTGAGTCAAAAGCAGAAAGAAAGCCCACAGAAAGGAGCCGGGCATCAGTGAGTTTTTGAAGTTTGAGAGAGATACGGGTCCAATTGTTATCGGCTAAAAGTTGACTCATGGCATAGTAGCAAACCACACAGCTTGTTGTTTTAGCTTATTATTAGTTATTTATGAGAGGAACAAAAGTAGCAAATAATGAATTGAGAAAATATAATGCCAAAATAGTCTCCACCACACCTACCCAACTACAGTTTGTACGTGCATACCAAGGATCAAAGAGACTTTTACCATGCAAATGGGGCGTGCTAGCAAACTTTGGACCTAGCATCACCCTAATGAACGATAATCTTGCATTGGTAGCATCCTGCATATATAGCCTGGCCCTAGCTAGAATCCAGCTCACTGAGATTTAGAAAAATACACACCAGCTCATCTAAGCATCTCAACCTAAATAAACTAGGTAAAGAAAGCATCTGAACAGTTGAGCAAATTGATTGATCCCTAGAGTTGACACCATTGCTAGCAGTTAATTAAACCACTCTTAGTTATTAGCCATTACCCATCGATTGGTTGCTCTAATTAATTTACATCAAAATTCTTAAGAGAGCCAGTCCATGCAGTCATCAGGGACACAACGGATATCCATATGTTTCCTGCCGCCACAACACGTCCTATGATTCATGCCCGTTAATCGCTTTTTCTGGGGCCTTCTCCAATGTAAAAGTTTCTAATTACATACAAGCTATTAAAAAACTTGAGTGGTCTCATATGCCATTGGTCCAAATGTTTTTTTCCTCCACATCACTTCTGTCAGATTTGCCTCTAACGGTGTCAAACTTTGGTGGAAATAGTCGAAAATACTCTAAGGTCTCAATATTCATGTAAAAAGTATCTTACATGAATTTAATCACGCACTTCAATTTTAGTCCACAAAATATGATGTACCTAAGTTGTACACCATCTATTTTAAATTACAGGTCACTCATGTTGTTTGTTTAGGACCAGGACATATGGTTGCAATTTTAAAGTGTTTTTTCTATTTCCTCGTTTGAATTTTGTACACCTATGAATTTTGAGTCTTTAAAGAAACCTAGGCTTTGTTCTTTTCTCCAATCTCTCAAAAGACATCGAGTATAGTTCTCCATGATTCAGTGATCCATGGAAAAGATTTAACTTTGTTTGCCTGTTGTTCGTGTTCCACTTGAGAAGGTAAAGAAACTTACTACTTTATAGACGGGAATTTATTGTTGTTGATCCATAAAGTGTGACCCTTCTTGGATAAAAATGTGTTATGCTTTGTTCATCCGTATCATGTGCTTGAAATATGGTGGTTTGGAATAATAGTTCTAAGTAAAAAAAATGTACCACTACTATGTTCATCATAATGGTGTGTATAAAGATGCTCTTTTTGTTCTAGGGGTACAATTCTAGCTTACTGTATGACAGGTCCTGAGTTCAATTATTGGAATCACTCCCAAATAAATTGATGCATTCATGTATGACCACTCCTCTCTCGTAAGGAAACTACAACACTATTTTACTATCTTTTAAAAAGAAGGCAATGTGCTAACCGGCAGAGAAATTCATGAGGTGACTTTGTTATAATTAGTCTCATGATCTACAAACTTAGTCGTTCAGGTGTGCTCATTATAGAGGTAGGGCATTTATGCGTGCAAAGTTAGCAACAAGTATCTACTTTTGTACTATGGTTCTAAAAAAAAAATCATATATTTTTACAATGGGACCAACAATGCATCTTAATTTTATTTATAGAACTCATAATTGTTAGAACACTACTGACAGTGTGGAACTTGGCCACTTCATTGATGACCATGGATAACACTGTTTCAATCAATTACGATGTTTGGCTTTGTTTGCTCTTATATTGTTGAGATTTAAGAAATGAGTCTTTTTACTATGCTTGAAATTTCCTCTCATTTCCTGTCGTTTCCTCCCCAAAAGTCTAAAATTGCTTTAATTCTAGGCGTCAAGGGTATTATGGACTTTTCGTGCTCTCCATCCCTCACAGCACCCGCTCGTCCCGTCCCCTCCCCGACCCCGACCCCGACCCCGACCCGAACCCCGCTCCCCATCCCGGCCCGCTTCGTGCCCACAGCCGCCTTCGTCCCGCCGCACGCCGAGCAACGCCGCCGCCCGAATCCAAGGTCCCCGGCCGGCCCTCCTGCGCGCTGCGGCCGACGGCGTCCCTCTCCTTCGCTGTCGCCGCTTCCACGGCGACGAGCCACGGCCGGCTCAGGCTCGGGCTGAGCGCGGCGGTGGCGGGGAGCGGGAGGGCGGCCAGGGCTCGCGCCGCCAAAATCGTCGCCTCCTCGGTTGGTCCCCCCTGCATACTTGGTCTGAATCTGATTGGGTACTTGCATTAACTCGAGGGCGGGGAAATGGTGAAGAGGTTGAATGGTTGATTTTGGTTCTTTGTGCTCTTATGTTCCGACTCCGGCCGGGAGAGCAGGTTGGATTCGCCCCTCGACCTCAGCAACGCCGCCGCCCGAATCCAAGGTCCCCGGCGGCCGGCCTCGCCGCTCATCCTCGTCATCACCCGGCCAGCGCCCCGTCCCTGTCCCCATGGTGAGTTCTCTAATCCGAATCCGATCGATCTCCAAGTTCCTGTCCTCTGCACATGATTCAGCTTGTGGTTTATTTTTGTGATTCTGCAATCGTGTATACGCCTGTAGCCTGCAAGCAAGTTTGCTCTTCGATTTATGTAAATGTTGGTCCATTCAGGAAGTAATTTTAGCACTGAGATCTAGCCAGCAGTAATATTGTCCAATTGATAGTGTCCGATTCCCACTGAGATGGTGAGCTCTCTGATCCATTTTGGTATTCAGTGGCATGTTCTTTTATGCATAGGACAGATGCTTTGAAAATAGATGTAATCTCTGTTTCCAACTTTATTAGTAGTTGTAGGGAATGTAAACACAATTCAGCTTGAACTGTAGTGAGCTGTAGATTGTAGTGCTGGTGTGTGCTACTCCTTGGGGCATAAGACTGAATGCATTTCTTGGTCATTGGTCACATTGCACCAGTGGTGATTGTAGCTTCTGAGTTCCCTTGTCTGATAGCAGCAGTTTTGTCCCCTGATTCTAAAAGTACTCTTTGAATTTTGTGCATGGATGACTTGGTCCATATCTTATCCTTTTTAATGTATTCGATTTGCTTTGATAAGTGTATGCATCACAAAAAGCAAACATAATGACAGTAGTAACAGTTAGAAGGAAATGTGAAAGATTTATACATGTTGAGATAGGTTTGCATCCATGATAATGACAAATTCCTCTGAGGCATTCTTTACTCCATGTAAATATGCATTACCTGCATATTAGCCGTTGCTACTTAATATGAGTGGGTATCATAATTTCAGTAAAAATTAAAGTCAGATGTCTAAACTCACCAAGTCCTAGCTTCCTTGGTTATCACTGAACTTTTAATTCATTCTGATTCATTGCAGCTAGAGTTATGTTGCTTTAGATTTTACCAGATAATCATGTGTTCACATTATCTTGGCTTAACATACTGTAGTCCATTGGGTTGTCCTCTACTATTGGTCTATGATAGCCTGTATGCTTTCTGAAAATAGCAGCATATGCCTTACAACTCAAGTGTGCTATGCCTTACAACTGAAAGCATTCTTGTTCGTTAATGGTTTTTAGTTCATCTCATCTTTCTGTATCTCTCAAGTATATGTCAGTTATTCAATATTCCGTGCGGCGAAGGAGCTGAACAGGGAGGATATGAAGCGGAGGCCGCGGAATGTTACTCGTTGTGGGTGCCCAGCCAAATTTGTGATTGCAGAGGATCAGCACGGGCAGTGGTACGTGAAGGATTTCATCGACGAACACAATCATCCGATGATTGAACCGGGCCTTGCTTGTTTTCTGCGTTCACATAGGAACATCAGCGATCATCGAAAGCTCGGATTATGGAGATGCAGATTGCTGGGATTCGTAAACACCCGATAATGGATGTTATGGAAAGGCGTTACGGTGGGTATGATAAGGTTGGATTCATAGCAAGGGACCTCTATAATTTCTGCCATCGCGATAAAGCGGAGGCGCTTTCCGCCGGTGATACTCAAACAATACTCAGCTATATGGTAGAAAGCAAGCGTAGAGATCCTAATTTCTTTTTCAGGCACAAGACTGATGAGAGAGGGTGCCTGAGTGTCCGTTCTGGTGTGACTTTCAATGTCAGGTTGATTATAAAGCATTTGGTGATGTCGTCGTATTCGATGGCACGTACAAAACGAACAGATACAACCTGCCACTTGTTCCCTTTGTTGGGGTGAATCACCATCGCAGCACGGTTATGTTTGCATGTGGAATTCTTTCTCGGAGACCACCGAGTCCTATGTGTGGCTGCTTAGGCGCTTACGTGATGCCATGACTCGAAGCATCCAAAGGTCCGTGATCAGCGATGGAGACCTGGCTATGCAGGCAGCAATCGGGATTGTGTGGCCCAATTCCTCGCACGTGCTATGCTCATGGCACATCGAGTTGAACATTGAGCGTAATCAAGGACGATAAGGTGAAGGAAGCTATTAAGTGCTTTCTTTATGATCGTTGCTCTATAGAAGAGGTTGAGAGGAAATGGGTGAAATTTTTGGTTGACAATAAGGTTACGAGATCATGAGTCGTGGCTCTATCGGATGTATGAGACAAGGGAACTCGGTGTCTTTGCGTATCATGATGGTAAGTGTTATTTAGGACTGAGAAGCAACCAGCGGAGCGAGAGCCTACACTCAAGAATTCAGTTTCATCTAGATCGTAAAATGACAATGTATGACCTTGTGCGGCACATCGACCTACGTTTTTCACGGCTGCGTGGTAAGGAAGCATATCTGGACTATCAAGCATCTTATAAGCCGTCCTTACGATCCGATGCTACAATTATTGAGAAGACGGCTGCAGTTTTGTTCACACCAAGTGTTTATTTTGAAGATGTGCAGTACAGTCTAAAAGCAGCCGGCAAGTGTTATTGGATTGACACGCTAGACAGATATCATACTGTGAAGTATGTTGTTGGGAAAGCTGATAGAGGACAGAAACAATACTTTGTGAAATGTGAGATATGTGTTCGTGAAGGCCACCTGAAGGAAATTTCTTGTTCTTGTCTAAAGTTACAGTCCCTTGGAACCCCCTGCTCACACATCTTCTTCATATTGGGCTATCGCGGCGAGTGCAAGCTTCCAGAGTATGTTATTTATTGATCCTCAAAGTTCATTTTGCAAGACATTAGTAGTTTGTGTTTTGAAGCATATTCTCAATTTGAGCAATTGGATTAAAGGCAATGTGTATGTACCTGCAGGATTGGCCGATTGGGAGCCCTTGCCATCTGAGGATAATGGATGTCTGATGCCAGTAGTGCATGGATTAACTTATGTCTGATGCCATCTGAGCAGTAGTGCAAGCTTCCAGAGTCTGTATTTTTTCCTTTTTGGAAAAAACTTGGGTGGACTACGGGCCTGGCGCACCCCAACCAATGCCAAATTGAAACTTTTCTGCTTGCTGGGCTGGGCTGAAAGCTCCAATGATCTTTGTTGCTTAACTTAAATTTTGAAGATTTGTATTGACCAACTCAGCCTTTTTGGGACCAAGATATGTCATCTGTACCTAGTAGGACCTGAACAAGAAGTTTTGGACGACGTGAGTAGTGCTTCGTTATCACAAATTATCTTCTTCATACAACCATTGATGTTACAATAACATGTACACAACTTAATGCAGGACATGGAGTACTACAACGGTGACGGAGATGACGCTGACAACTATGATGGAGAAGAACATGCTGGCGACATGTCCCCATGAAGAAACATGTTGTCTTTTCACAAATAATCTAAGCCGCTTGCCTTGTTGAAGCGTGGGTTGTTAGGTTGCATTATGCTTTGGTTCGAAATTAGACTCATTGTTTTGTCTTATCATAAAGTTAAGTTGGAGTTTGAGTATATCTATTTAATTGCGTGTGTGTGATAAGAAATGAGTGACATTTTGAGATCAAAGATTTCTTCTCTTAAAGTTTAAGCTTTCTAGTTGATGTCTGCTTGTAATTGAATTTTTCTCGCTCCAGACGTCTACCAAAGGCATTAGGCAGCTGTGTGTGTGTGCGTACACAAACGACATGGCTTAGCTTGCCTTACCTTGCCTTGCTTCTTCCTGCTTGCCTTGCAACCGTGCTTCTCCATTTTGCATGGCACTGTAGATCACCACGGTGTCCATTTTGCCCGGCTTTGCTTGTGTACACAAATCACCATCATTAGCTTGCCTTGCTTCATCTACACGAGGAGTCCGCGAGGACATGGCTACATGTTTCGAGTACGGAAATAATAAGACCAAGCTTCGTATAATCACTCGGCACGTATTCAGATTCGTTGGTAAACCACCTGATGCAGAAGTGATGATGCCTTGCTATTTAATTGCGTGTGTGATAAGAAATGAGTGACATTTTGAGATAAAAAATTTCTTCTCTTAAAGCTTTCTAGTTGATGTCTGCTTGTAATTGAATTTTTCTCGCTACATCTCAAAATGCAATCATCTAAAAAGATTAGCTTATGGCTGGCGTCCGCTTTCTGGCCGAGCCTTTCATCGGTGAGCCTTTTGACAAGTTCAAGCTTGTATTTTGGGATGCGAAGCGTTTTGTAAATATTGAAAACAAAAAAAATTGTGTAGCCCAGTCAACTAGGCAGGCCAGGCCTAGTCATGTCATGCTCAACCACAATTTTGGGATCAATCAACGACCGGGCCAGCCCAGCAGAGTCGACTGGGCGCACACAACAAAGCCAAGCCCAACAAGCTCGACAAGTAAGAGACAGAGGTAGTATTGCAAGTTCAGGAAGTTCAACCACGCTGTATGGCTCACCCTTTTAAGCTGTCCAATGAAGAACTAGGCAAGCGAGGTGGGATAAAAGCAAATGAATTCTGCTCACAACTCGACAGAGCACATAAATTGTGGCCATCTTTGGGCCTTTTTCCTCCGCGGGCCCATTTATCCATAGATCAAGCCCACGTACGTCCGCCGCGCCGCCTGTCTCCCTGCCGATGCTGAAGTTAATTGAATCACATGCATACTTTGCGGCCCTCTCTGCGTGGACTCGAGCACGGCGTCGGGCACCCAGTTGCTGAGCACGTTCATGGAGTGCACCATGTCCGGCACGCCGTCCGCGACGGGGAGCCGCTGCATGAGCGTCAGCTGCAGCGGCACGAGGCCCCGCGATGCCACGAAGTGGCTGAAGGGCGCGTCCAGGTCCAGCGTCGTGGTCACCACCGTCACGCCCCGCTCCCGCATCCGCGCCGCGAACGTGCCGCCGCCGCGCAGCTAGCTAGCACAGCGAGCCATGGCGAAGGCTTCGGCGCTCATCTTGCATAAGTGGTGGTCGTCCTGCTGCTGTGCGCCGTCGCGGCGCCGCGGGGTGCGGACGCGGCAACGGCGTGCGACGCGACGCAGTCACGCAGCTGACCCCGTACGCGGGCGCCATCATCGGCAAATCGCCGCCCACCGCGGCGTGCCCCATGACCACGCGAAGCTCGACACGTAGACGTCGATGAGCACGACGATATGCTGGGCACCGCGCGCCCACGACCGCGACGGCTCATTGTTGGCCTTCACGTGCACCAGCATGATCCAGCATCTACATGCACGCCTCCAGCAGGAGCTCGCGGCTGCCGACCTTGTCGACGAGGAGGATGGACACCACGGTGGAGACGACGTTGACGCCGCGCCGGTGACGACGGCGGAGAGCAGGGAGCTGTCCGTGCCCATCCTCATGGTCTGGAACAGCACGGGCGCGTAGAACATGATGGCGTTGATGCCCGTGAACTGCATGGCGAAGGCGATCGATCACCAGCGGCGGGCGGGCGACTCTCGGGGCGCATCAGCCGGGCGTAGGGCTTCTCCTCCTCGCTGAGCGCGCGCGAGGTCGCACGCCGCCGTGATCTCCTCGAACTCGGCGTCCACGTCGGCGGTTCCCCGGATCTTCTTCAGCGTGCGCCGCCCGGCGTCGTCCCGGCCGCGAGCCAGCCCACGAACAGCGCCGCCGACGTCTGCAGCACGGCACCGGATCTTCTTCAGCGTACCACCACATCTGCAGCACGGCGCCGGGTCCCGCGGGCGGCGGTGACGACGACAGGGAGGACCGGCCCGAGGGCGACGTCGCGGCCGTGCGAGTCCGAGAGATGGCCGTACTCAATAGCACGCAGGATGGACCCGCGCAAGACGCTGTCAGCGTGGTCAACGCCATCCAGCACGACGACGACGCCATCGAGCCGACGACGACGCGGATCTGTCAGCGTGGTTCGCCCGTATCTCCTCTGCCATGCGGTCCAGCGCCGTCTGGCCACGGCACGACACGACGGACTCGCCACCGTCGTCGCCGGCATGCGGGTAGCCGAGTCGCACGGTGACGGCCCCCGTGCCGAAGACGGACTTGGACAGCCCCACCCGAGCGCGTCGGTTAGCACCGCGGCGACCTACGCCAAGGGACGGCACATCATTCACGGGGCCCGGGGCGGCGCCAGCGACGGTGGCCACGACGCCCGTCCGCGCGACGGGCCAGGAATACGGGACGCCGAGCGCGTCCAGCTCCGCGCGCACGAGCGCGCTGGTGCGGTGCTCCTGGAACGCCAGCTCCGGGTGCTGGTGGATCCGGCGACGCACGCCGAGCTGCCACTCCGCGAACTCCGGCGCGCGCGCCGCGTTCAGGAGCTCCCGCGCCAGCGCTCCCGCCGCCATCGTCATCGATCGGACAGGAGGGTCGGATGCACGAGGAGACGGCGGTGTTACGTGTTAGACTGCCTCCCGCTGCTGCATTGGGGCCTCCTCTCCATCTGCTCGTTGGGGCGGTCGATGCGGCGGCTGCACAAACCCTAGAACACAAACCCTAGAAAGTTTAGCGTAATGGAATGAAATTACCCCTTTGTTTAGAAAAAGAATAACACTAGGATTATTCATTTGACAATTATCAAATTACCATACTAACCTTGATTAGAAAAAAGAATAACAGTAATGGAATCACTACCCCTTTGTTTTGAGTCAAAAAAATCTGAGTTTTAGAGGAAATGGGAAGAAATTTGACACACATGGGAGGAAATTTGACTCGTATGGCCCACCGGTCATACACATCAGAATTTCCTCCCGTTTCCTCTCTAGAATTTCCCCTCATTTCCTCCACCCTTTGTAGCCGTCGGATCGATCGACGTGAGCCGTTGAATATTTCCTCAAGCATATTAAAAAATCTCTTAAGAAATACAGTAAAATGCCTGTAGCATGGACCTGTAAAGGTGTGTAGGCATGTGTGAGTCATACCACATTCATGGCTTAATTCACTACATTCTCGACATTAGTCTTAGTTCTTCTACTCTTTCCATAAACAGTCTAAATAAATATGCAGCTGCCTACGATCCAATGATGTATGTTTTAGAATTTACATGTTGCTTGTATTCCATATTCCACTTGAGGAGGCTACCACTTTATAGATTAAAATTTGTTCTTGCCAATCCATAAAGAACATGACTCATCGTCATGAATACTCGGCTATAATCATCAGAATGCTATGCTTAAAGTATGATTGTTCAGGACAATACTTTTTTATGGCACTAATCTAGGAGGGAGATTCGGTTTTAGAATTTTACATGTTGCCTGTATTCCACCTGTGGAGCTTCCAGTTTATACATTAAAATTTGTTTGCAGATTATGTTACGAGGTCTCTTTCACAATTGTGTCGTATGATTCTCTTGCTCTTAGTGAAACACTGGCTATATTCTCCGATCATGAAAAAAATGCTTTTTGGAGTACCTTGTTAAATTGTAGAATGGAGAGATTCATGGAGTAGTAACAATAAAACAAAGAAATTGAAACAAGTAGCACATGATACGAAAACATCGAACATTGTTTGACCATAGATAAAATTTCCCAAATTTAGAATGGCTTATTCAAACAAGTAGCATTGGATACAAAACTTTTAACATAGTTTTACCACAAATAGAAAAACTCCCAAGTTCAGAATGACTTACTAGTGACAAGAGACATGTTACACAGAACAAGAGTAGGAATTACTGCACGATACGAATACAACTCAAGAAAGTAAATGTCTGGGAAAGGATTAACACCTCAGTGGGACTTTTCTTTGCCATTAGTTTCATTGTTCTCATTGAAGCAAAATATCAAAGTACGGATGATGGTAAGTGAAGTTCCTACTCCAACAATGCTTGTAAAGGATCGTCATTGCGAGACAGCATGGCTGCCGGGCCAAAGAATTCTTTTTGTCTTGTCTCCTTGTTCTTTCACCTACTATGTTGACAAAATCCCGATCAGCGCGAGTGCGAGAGAGAGGATAAATGCACATGAAAACTAGTGTATACACGGTAGCTTTGATGTTGTAAAGCGGCTCCTTAGGCTGCTTTTCTCTGAGTTCAAATATAAGCAAGGTACATGCAAGTTTACATGGCCAAGAATGACCAACAGGATCATGGCACGCTCACACTCTGTCGTTGCAATCCCATTTCCCTAGCGCATGCCGCATGAACTGCGCGCTACTCTCGCGCCGTGCGCACCCAGCCTCAGGCAAGCTCTGGCAGCTTCTACTCTAAGCCTATACTTCTAAACAATTTGGTCATCTTAGGATTTATTGAAACATGTGCCAGACCCTCTATGTTCATGTTCCTGTTCAGCACTCAAACATATATATGGCTTGATTCACTTGTGAGTGTTGACTTCTTTAAACATATCCTAGCTTTATTTTTCTCCAATCTCTCATACATACATCTTGGAGTACACAACTCTTTTGATCCATGGTGAAGATTTGTTTCGCTTCCTGTTGTCTATGTTCCACTTGAGAATGTACCCATTAATTTATAGCTGAAAATTGACTTGTTTCTCGTCCATAAAGTGTGACCCTTCTTGTATAAAACAAGTGTTACTAGTGCTCTATATTCATCCCTGTTGTGTGCTTAGGATATGGTTGTCTGAAATAATATATAGTTCTAACATGAGTTAGGTAGCACACAAACATATTCATCAAAATGGTGTGTCTAAAGATGATCTTTTTGTTCTAGTCGTATAATTCTTGCCTATAGTGTGAGAGGTCCTAAATTTAATTCTTGGAATCAATCACGGTCAAAAAGAAATGCATTTATCCATTTTCACTCCTCTCTATTGAAACTATGAAGCTATTTTTTAGTAGTAGGCAACATGCTCGTCGTCAAAAAGATATGACTGAGGTTACTCTGATATACCAGCTTTAGTCTTTTAGATATGACTGAGGTGACTCTGATATTCATCCATGTTGCCTGTTTCCATCAAGTACCCATTCTATGGTTTGGAAATAGATATCATGACTTTTTTACAGTGGCACCTCAGTAAATGCTATTTATAAAGGCACTTAATACTTTTACTTCTTTCTCGTCGGTTTATTTATATAGGGCGAGAGCTTGGCCGACTGTCTCTACAAATGATTCGTTAACAAAAAAGTAACTATCTGATAAATATGGTTGGTTGGTGTGCCTCTACAAATAAAAATAAAATCCACCTGTAGAATTAGCTGTTGTAGAAGCCATAACTTGTCTACACTCATACGACTATAGGAAAGAACATTGTTATTTTAAGCAACTAAGGGCATTTGGTCTAGTGGTATGATTCTCGCTTAGGGTGCAAGAGGTCCCGAGTTCAATTCTCGGAATGCCCCAGTTTTTGCTCTCTTTTTGCTTTGCTTTTTCGTTTTTCAAATTCGTGTCGCTGCAACAACGAACACTCACCAACAACATTATAGGGAGTATATATCAAGGCTACAACATGACAATTCAAAAAAATTGTTTTTGCTCTCTTTTTGCTTTGCTTTTTCGTTTTTCAAATCTGTATCGCTGCAACAACGAACACTCACCAACAATATTATATTATAGGGAGTATATAACAAGGCTACAACATGACAATTCAAAAAAACTAGTCCATCAACCCGTGCTCTCGCACGGGTTAAAATTTTAAGAGATAAACTACTTAAAATATCTTACCAATATATATTTTTTTACACTTCGTTGTATCTTTTAACTCTTTGACACCATAGATACTTCAAAGTCTATATCAAATTTTTATTTATAAATTAACTACTTTTTTTGCAAAGGACTGATTTATATGCATTTTCATCCATCGTCATGTTCTTTTACTTTACATGACACCTATGTATATTGTGAATATAAAATTAGTTTCAAACCTTGTGGTTAAGTATGGTGATCTTGGTTGCATCACATATATCATCAAGTTCTGAATCTAAATATTCTACTTTTTAATCTTTTCTTATTGACCGTTATTGTTTTTTTGTCCTCAATTTAAAACCCTTGTTCTTATTAAATGTTTCTACTATCCTTTTTGCACTTTTTAAAATATGGATTTTAATTAGCAGGTTGTAGACTACATTCTTAAATACTACAATAGCATACCTGAATCATGCACTAAGTTACTTAAGAAGGGCAGTAGAGCTTGAAGTGAGATCTCGAATGAGGAAGTAGTGCTAATCTCAAAAGAATTTTAATACTTAGGCCTTATATTGGTTTAAAAAATATAGCCACCAGCAGTCTCCCATACTTCTCAAGGTGAGTCATTTTTTCCATCAAGGAATTATTCATGTAGTTATGGTTATAGTATCAATATAGACATCTCAACTATTTAGTAAAAATATATAAATACATCTAAAGTAACAACCTAAATATATTGTGTCATAGTAACTAATAGAGTTTTAAACAATATGCTAGTACCATTATTGTGAGAGTTGTTAAGGAAATATTTTTGTCATGATGAAACATAACATATATATTTATTGCTCAATGCTCATGCAAGTTGGCACGACATATACACTTACTTTAATCAAATATTAATATATATTTATAGGGACAAAACTTGTTTTGAGAATTACACGGCATGCACACTCATCGCTATGAACACATGTAAGTTAATTCTACCCCAATGAGCACCTTCGAGGACTGAGTTGGTAGATCTGTAGATTCCCGAAGTCACTACAGACACTTCAGTATCGATAGAAATGTCGCTTACCACTTAAAACATAGCATGTCGACGTAAACATCGTTTACTACTTAAATCATAGTGCCGGAAAATCCAAGAATAAATCATGTATGGTTATTTTTAAATAATTTTCTATTAGAAGATATAGATAATTAATAGATGTTGATTTAAGATGATACTTAACTTTTCCAATAATGATATGACAATTAGGTTCCATCATTTATTTTATCAGAATTGGTGTACGTGGGTAAATGTAAATATAGCTCTATCTTAGATCGTCTTTTTTGGCACCGCAAGTGGGTTGTTTAAATATAAAGTCATGGGTTACTTTATGTTATTTTACATAATAGAATATACGGATAACTTGTTGAAAATCGAATTGATCCAATAGCTATTATTATCATCAACCATGGTTAGGCTATATACTGAATTAATGGTCACATGTTTTGGAACTTTATGAGAATTTATAGGATCTATATTTTGTTTTCTCTATGTTGTCTCACGGTGATTAAAGGGAAGACTTCATTAGGAACCCCTGCTGGTTAGAATTTCTAATATTTATATATTTTTTCTAGTGTGATATGTATTTAGTTGAAATCTAATCTTAAGTTATACATCAAAACACTTGTGCATGAACTTGTGCAATTCACTTCACATGTTAAGTAGAAACTCTAGTGCTTTTACAATTTATTAAAAGATACTTTTTATTAAAGAATTTAGGTCATATAGTACTACAGTTTCTCACAATCTAATTTTATAATTGAAAACAAAAATTTTGAGTAGCCAGTATACCTAAGAACAATGGACAACGGTGCCATACACAAATTAGGGACACTTCATGAACAGCCCAACAAAGTGAACAACTGACCGACAAACTCATGCTGATAGATATTTAGAGGATGAAAATTGGTTTGGACGACCTAAGATTGAAATGTACCTGATCAACTGGATAGGTTTGACTTTGAGCTGGATCGGAAGATGGAGACTCAAGTGATCTCGCTACTTGTTGAACCATGACTTCAGGTTACCCATAGAGCCCAGGGCTGCATGATTGCTTGATTGCCTGATTGGTGCCTTCGTGGTGATCTTGATGACGGCGACATGGAAGGCCCTGGGTGCCATGCGCGAGAGTCCACGAATACATGGTGGTGTCGATCGCTGTGTCCAGAAGAGAATGATATCCGCCAGATTGCAACATGGAAAGCTCTTTGTTTTTTCTCCTTTGATTCTTTTGTTTATTTCCATCTTGGAAACTTCCGTTGGTTTTCATCCGAGAAAAGCGGAGCGTGGTTAGTGAGAGAAATAATCGATATCGAACAGAAGAGAGGTAAGAACGGCAGGCAGCTAGATGATGAAGATGTGGTCGTAATATTATATCATATAATGGCAAAGTGAGTAATTTACATCTAAAATTAAGGGGTTACTTTATTTATTTTTACATAATGACAGTGGTGGGTAATTTTCAATAAGCTTCATTATATCCGATGGCTAATATTAGTGATGATCATTGTAGTCTACCAAACCAGTGGCCGGATCTTTCTGATTATTGTGAGAATTTATAGATTTTATCTTTTTTCTTAGCATGTCTGGTGAGAATGAACGTGGTGTCTCTGTTGGAGCCTCTAATTAATAATAGTAAGATTATGCTCTCTTTTTTTCCGAAAAGCATTCACAATCATATACGTATACTGTTACACATAGTGAAAGCTGCAGATTAACATCGTCGAATCACAGGATCAAACAGCTATCTATACAGGTTACTCGAGGTGCTTCTCTTCTTCCTCGATTACAAATTTACAGCAGAATACATTCTTGAGATGACAACGCAGTGCATGCGCACGCACGCACGCTTGTGTGCACGTACGTACGCCTGCACGGCCACTCCTCCCTTGTCGTCCCTTCTACTGCTCGTGCTTGATGGTGGAGCCGATGGAGAGTAGGTTGGTGGCGAGCTTCTGGAGCTCCAGTTCATGGTCGGCCATCACTGACGGTGTGCCGTGCTCCTGGAAGCCGTCGTCGCAGGTGTTGAGGTCCGTCTCCACCGCGTCGAGGTTGGTCTTGACCGTGTCGACGTCGTCTTCCTTGAGCGCGGCGTCCACCGCATCCAGGCTCGACTTGAGCTCGCTGTACGACGACGTGCAAGAGTTGAGCGCTTCCTTGGTCACGGCGTCCACGCCCGGCGCGTGCATCCGGTCCGTCGCCGCGTTCAACGCCAACACCACCTTCTCCCGCACCGCCTCCATGGCCAGCCTCAGCACGCCCACGCTGTCCGTCGCCGCCGCCGTCGCCGCGCCCGGGATGCCGGCGATCGACTCCTCGCAGTCCGCCGGGTACTGTGTCTGGGCGCACACGCTCTTGATCACCGGGCTCAGGAGATCGGCGATCGGCTTCTTGATCATCCCCGAGAACCTCTCCATCGACAGCTTCGGCTTCCCCGGCTCGTTGGGCACGTTTACAGACGCGTACGGGTCCGGGGTGCCGGAGCTCTTCGCCGCCGGTGGAAGCTCGTCGGGAGAGTTACCGGCCATTTGCTGGCTGCTGAAGACGACGTGCTTTGAAGATGCGTACGGGTCGAAGGTGGCAGAGCCCTTGGGCTTGGCCGCCGGCGGAAGCTCGTCGGGAGAACCACTAGCCATGGGCTGGGGCTGGCTGTTGCTGCTAACGACGAGCTGCTGTTGCTGCTTTGGAGATGGGTATGCATCAGGGGTGGCTGAGCTCTTGGCCACCGGGGAAGCTCGTCGGGAGAACCAGCGGCCACGGGCTGGCTACTGGCGTCCACAGGGATGGAGATCTGACGCTCACCTCTCTTGCCGGGCATGCTGTCGGCCTTTGTCGAAGAAGACACGTATTCGCCGACGATGGGGAGACGTCGACCGGCGTGGCGTTCGAGACGGGTTTCTCCTCCTTGCTGGGAGACGACACATACTGGCCGTCGGCGGAGACGTCGACGGGCGCAGCATCCTCCTCGGGGTTCTCTTCACTGGACTTCTCCTTCTTCTTCTTGTCCTTCTTTTGCTTTTTAAGTGACTTGGCTTCGTCGTCGGAATCGCCGGATTTCTTCTCTTCCTGCTTTAGATATGCAGATGATGCGTCCGAATCGATGGATTTTTCCTTCTTTTGTTTCTTGGGAGACGTACTCTCTGAATCATCATCAGCAGACTTGTCCTTCTTGTGTTTCTTCTTTTCCTTCTTAGTAAGAGACGCATCTTCGTCGGAATCGTCAGTCGTCTTCGCCTTCTTTTTCTTCTTGGAAGATGTAGATACATCATCTTCAGAATCATCAGATTTCTCCTTCTTTTCCTTTTTTACCTTCTTTTCCTTCTTGGGATAAGCGGATGCACCCACCGACTCATCAGATTTCTCCTTCTTCACCTCGGCAGCAGCTTCCTGCTTCTCCTTCTTCCCATTCTCGGGATCTAGAGACTCCACCAAATTGATGGGTTCTTCACCAGCCGTGGCTGCTTCAGCTTGTTTTTCAATGGGTTTCTGATCATAGGTGTCGGGGGTCATCTTCGGCGTACCTTGCACGTCCAAGTTCTGCTCCTTGGGCTTCTTGGCAGCGTTCTCCAGCGGTCCGTATCCGTCGAGGGACAGGGGCGTGATGGAGTCTCCATAGTTGGTGGAGAAGGACTGGGGCTTGATGGAGCCTCTACTTTCCTCAGTGGCGGTACCACCTTCTTCAAACTTGCTCACCGCCGGGACGGTGGCGACGACGGCGAGGATGAGGACGAAGGAGAGGAAAGGCGCCCTCATCGTGGCCCTTGGAAGAAGGGTGGAAATGGTGGTGGCCAAAAGTTTGGACGGGAGGTCGGAAGCGAGCCGAGGGATATTTGAATCCGGAGGAAAAGGTTGTGACTGGCCACATTTGGCGGGAGATGGGAGGGCATGCTGCTCTTGGATTTTCCCGGGAAAGCATGGGGCAGCGGCAGCCATTAACCTGAAACCAACACACGCCATTGGAATCACACGTTTACCGTCAGAATAGGAGAGACAGCAGGTGAGGAAGTGAATGTACAACAGGAAATAGGCCCGGTTGCAGTTTTTCTGTTTGGGTGGCAAATGAGCTGTCCAGCAGACATGTGGCCCCAGTAAAAAGGCATGTTGTTGACAATAAAATTTGGTTCGAAATATATAGTTTACTCGACTTGAGGATCAGATATATCAAAATTTTGACATACTAAGGGGGTGTTTGGTAAGGCTCCTCCTAAGTAGCCGAAGTCATTTGAGGAGCCAAAATTTGTGACTTCTCTGGAACGGCTTCGGCTTCTTTGTTTTCATTGAAAATGGCAAAAAATTGTGAGGGTCACATAGCCAAATTTGACAGATTAAATTATGTTGTAATACAACCACTAGTTTAATTAATAAGCTGGTTGCTATGTGAAGTATATCGTTAATATATTTGGCCTATTATCTGAGCTATTTCGCTATATGTAAATTGGTCAAAAGATTTTCAACATGGGAAGTGTACGTCCGGTATGGACTATGGAGTCCCGGTTACGTCTGCTGAAGTTTTTTTTTTTTTTTTTTTTTTTTTTTTTTTGGACAACAAACATGTATTGATTAGCAGCAACGAGACAGCTTCAAGATCAATATACAGTATGTTGGTGAGTACCCCATTAGCCATGTTCAAACTCTTACCCACCTCATTTGGATAGTATGAGTAAAATAAATTGTCCACTAGAAATGGGTAGCTAGGGAAGGGTACGAGATGTGGATTATCCATGGTTAAGTCATAACTCGATTCATCATCTCATATAGTCATATTACAAATGGGTGGACCAGAAAATAAAATGTCACTTTAGCTTCAGGTTTCTAATGTGCGACCTATATTTTTTTTAGATAAAAACAGGAGGGATTGTTACCTACCGAGCTTTTATGAAAAGAGCTAAAGGTTTCATACAAAGCCCTTCATGAGACAAAGAAGGAAACAAGGAAAATTAAAATAATGTGGGACCTATATATTGATCTTGTTACAACAACCTGCAAAAAGTATGCATGGACCATGTAATGAATCATATAATTAAGAAGCTTGAGTTTAATTTCACTAACATTTTAAGGTGTGAACATGAGGTTTTCAATATAGAGGTCCAATTTGCCCAACAATTTGTATAAAGTATGGACCGTATAACAAATCATATGTAATAACTTATGCGCAGTTTTTAACTTGAGGGTTCAACTTTTGATGTGGGTCCCATATACAGATCTAATATTTTCAATACTCTATGCAACGTAAGATGTTGTCGTGAGTCAATTTTACCAAGACTCTTTTTAGAAAGGCGGCCAGAAATTTGTCGTATTTTTGTTAGATAAGTAAATAGGGAAAATGAAAAGGATTACAACCACTCTGGCCTCACTGCCCGACTCTCTACCTAGTTTTCCACTAACACCACCTCCTGAAATAAACCAAAGCTACTTTGGCACGCATGCCGACTCCCCAAGGGACTAAAACAGAAAGGGGCTCAAGGGAAAGCACTTCACCAACCAAGAAAAACTAAGACGGCGACGGCTGCTCCCTGTCCGGCTCGGTCATCGTGAGCACGACCTCATTGGGGATGTCGCAGGGGTCATAGCACCATGCCCACAGGTCGAACGTCCTGGTATGCTCCCGGTGGTGCATCTTCTCCTCGAGGTAGTGCACCACACAGCTACGCTAAATTTGATAGCCCGCTATTTTTTTGGTGGATTCTGAGTGATCGGCCTACAAGGACCATACGGCCCGGTGTTGGTGGCGTGGAGACAACCATCGTCGGACCATGCACTAGGGTCTCAGGCACACTAATCAATGCCCCACAGTTGAACCGTGGACTGGGAATTTGCAAGTGTGGCAGCAAGCTGCTAATGCTGATGACCTCTAGTTCATGATATCAAGTCTGAACTTGCCCTTCTTATCGAACCTAATCTCCCCATTTAACACATATCAACTTGGTTTGACCTTAAGTAAAGTGGTTCCAGGTTCATTGATCTAGATCTCAAACTTTTGTTTAAGGATCTAGATCTAGAACATTTATTCAAGAGAACCAAGGTCCTAACATTTCGTAAATTTGATCCCCAAATTATTCAGAGTTAGGTTCAGTAAAAGTTGCCTTCGTCTGGTTCCAATGTTCTTATAAGGATAATTTACTATTTAATATTTGGTAGCAATTTGCAATTCTTATTATTATATTATAGGGACTAAGAGAGGAAGGATTGATATAACCTTATCGTCATTTTGTAATGTGAGCTTGTACTGCGTAATGGCTTCTTTTCTTCTTTGAATCTCTGCTTGCGTAGAAATATCACAGTGATTTTTTTCTTTTGTGAATTATAACATGGCGATCTTTCATTAACGAAGTACATAGCAAATTGTATCTATATAACCTGTTGACACAAATGATCAAATGAAATTGCACTCATGTCTTAATTGGAACTATCCCGATCCATGTAAAATTAGCCCATGCGGTTGTTTGCTACAAAAGATGTGATGTTGGGCTGGCGTCTTCTTTTATTGTGCAAGAAAGAATCCAAACAAGCAAAGTCGGGACATCCATGTCCAAAACCAATATCGAACCGCATAATCAAATCCACTTCGGATCTATGAAGTCACTATTTTCCCCTCAAAAAGAAAAAATATTAGTCACTCTTTATTTATATATATGGAAAATATGATTAAAAGTGAGTACACGAGGTATTCAATTACATAGCAAAGTAAATCTCAAAAAAAAAAACAAATTACATAGCAAAGCATTCCGTCTTATTTTACCGGCCTCCTAGCTTAAATGCTCATGAACCATGATTCTAATGTTTCTTCAAACCTCCCATCCCCTCTTATGTCCGCTGATCACACGTCAGCTTCGTAAATGTCTCATTTAAGCTAATCATTTGTTTTTAACATAATATATTCATTATGTTTAGACGGCTTTCAAACATATGCGTCGTTGTCGGCGGCGACGGCGTGGCCTCCTCCTTGGGTTTCTCCTTGTTTTCCTTCTCAAAGTAAGCATTGGATTTCTCCTCCTCCTTCTCCTTCTTTTCGGTGTCAAGAGATTTCACCTCCTCCTCGCCCTTCTTTTCCTTTTCAAGAGATTTCTCCTCTTTCTTCTCCTTCTTCTCCGATTTCTCCTCCCCCTTCTCCTCCTTTTCAGTTGCAAGAGATTTCACCTCCTCCTCCTCCTTCTTTTCTTTTTCAAGAGATTTCTCCTCTTTCTTCTCCTTCTTCTCCGATTTCTCCTCCCCTTCTCCTCCTTTTCGGTTGCAAGAGATTTCACCTCCTCCTCCTCCTCCTTCTTTTCCTTTTCAAGAGATGGTTTGTCCTCTTTCTTCTCCTCCTTCTCCTTTTTGAGAGACGTGGCTTCGTCCGCGCTGATTTCTTCTCTTCCTTCTTAACATATGCAGAAGATGCATCGAATCGATGGATTTCTCCTTCTTTTCTTTCTTGTGAGATGGATTTTCCAACTCATCCGACTTGTCCTTCTTTTCTTTCCTCCCGATGCATGTTTGTTAGATTTATGCTTTTCCTTCTTCTCTAAAGACTCCTCGTACTTCTCCTTCTTTTCCTTCTTTACCTTCCTAGGATATGAAGGCACATCGACTCGCAGGTTTCTCTTTCTTTACCTCGCAGCGGAGGGCGTGGCCGTGGCAGCTTCTTCAGTGGGTTTCTGAACATAGGTGTTGGTGGTCATCGCCGGCGTGGCTCGCGGGTCCGTGGTCTGCTCCATGGGCTTCTGGGTAGCCTTCTCCGGTGGCCCATATCCGGTAGTAGCAGCTTCTTCACCCTTCTTGGACGTAGTAGCAGCTTCTTCACCCTTCTTGTCCAACTTCTCGTACTGCGCTGGGACCAGGGGCGGCACAGTGGCGACGATGACGAGGACGAGGACGAAGGAGAGGAGAGGCGCCTTCATTGTGGCTATTTGGAAGGAGGGTGGAGAGTAGAGACGGTGGTGGTGGCCAATAGTTTGGATGGGAAGTTGGAAGCGAGAGGAGGGACATTTGTACCCGGAGGAAAAGCCAGTGACTGGCCACTTTTGGCGCGAGATGGGTGGGCATGCTGCTCGGGAAAGCATGGAGCAACGGTAGCCATTAACCTGCAACCAACACACGCCTTTGGAATCAGACGTTTACCGTGACAATAGGAGCGACGGGAGGCGAGGAAATGTACGAGAGGAAATAGGCCCGGCTGCAGTAGTCCCTTCTTTTTTCTGTTTGAGTGGCGCATGCAAATGAGGCGCTGTGCAGCAGACATGTGGCCTCAGGAAAAGGGCATATTATGTTGACACACAAATTTGCTCCAGATCTATTTTAGGTGAGTGAGATATCCCATTATAAGTTCTATTTTAACATACAAGTCATCCACATCATCTCTTATGAACCAATCCAAATCATCTCCGGCTAATAGCTAGCAATGTGATATCACTAACTTTCAATCTCTTAATGCAAGCTATCAAAGCATGCATATATTGTTATTTGTTTTGTCATTGCATCACCTTATAATTTGATCTAATTTTATCATTTTTTTATTGAATTCTTTTATTGCCTTGCCCGAATTTTGGTAGGAATGTACATAACAACACATAGGTTTAACTCGTACGTGTAACAGTACAATTTTATTTCTAAGCAAGTATCGCAGCAACATGTGGTTGACAAAACCCATTTTCTAGTTTATTTAGTTTTATTTACTTCACATGTTGTACATTTGCAGTTGACAAAAGACATCCCACTTTATATCCTATTTTTGAAATTCTTACATTTTCTATTTGAAATTTATCCGGATTCAGGGAAAAAGATAGTTTACTAAATAGAAATAATTGATTTAGTTGCCATTGTTTTATGGGAAAATGAAAGTCCATCCTTTCATCATAAGAATAAAATCGAATTTTAAGAAATTAGAAAATTAAGTGAGGGGTGCATATATCCGAGAATGGTTAGAATGCATTATATTTTAGGATGAATGGAGCATGTAGGAGATAGTGACAACTTCATTTATTATGAGAATAGTTACAATGTACTATATATTTCAGGATAGATGGAGTATATAGAGATAGTGAAAACTTTTTTTTTTCAACCACGCCCGTCCCTGGACGTGTATTAGATATATAGTGAAAACTTCATTTATTATGAGCGCATACACATGTTGTTGGCGGTGCCTGTGGAATAATAGATAACTCAATACTGAGGGCATAAATATTTTTTTATACTCCTATGTAATTTTATATCATGGTGAAGACGATATCATATATAATAAAGTCTTTTGTTGCTTTCATTTCACATTAGAAAATGAAGTATGTGCTTCCGTGCTAATTGTCACTACTTCATTAAAATTTTGTTCCTTCATATTTTCATAAAAAAATGAAGTATGTGCTTCGTTCAGTGCTAATTGTGACTACTTCATTAGCATTCATATAATAGTGACAGATACCAACAAAATATTGCATTGCAAATCATAATCAAGACTGAAAACATTGTTTTCTAGTTACGGTACCATGCATACGTGCAAACCCAATTGTTATGGTCTTTTCTTTATTCCCGTTAGAGCACACTGATATTTTTCTTGGCCACTGAAAATTCTTGATCCTGTACGCACAATTCCACCAGTATATAGATTAGATAAAACAGATCCTAAAACAAATAAAAAGGAAGCAAATGAAGACAACGATCGGCTACCAATAATCAAGGTCGAATCGGCGAATTCGATCCCATCTATCGTCCGGCGGCAGCTCGTCGTCGAACTTGAGGAACTTGAGGAGGCGCTCGGTTTGGTTGTGTCGCGCGGCGGTCCGCGCGCGCTCGAGGCCGTTGCGCTGCAGCCGCTTGGCGTAGGCAGGGTCCTCCCAGTAGATGCACTTGAACATCTTGTCGTTGTCCCTACAGCCCTCGGCGTACTCCTCGTACTTCCTGTTCCGTCCCTAGCTAGGAGGACCTGTAGATGGTCGTCGCTGTTTCTTTGCCTCCCTCGTCGTCGTCTCATCTAGTGGTTGGTGGCCTCTTCTTCGTCGTCGCCGTCTCGAGCGTCGACGACTTGAGATTGGTGCACCCCCAAACCGCAGGATTTGCTTGATTTGCTTTGAGATTGGTGTAAAAATAATAGCACGTATCTAAAAGCAAATCCCACGGTGGAAACATAGGGGGTGCACACATGAGGGGGTACACCAGCATCTTTGGCATTACTACTACTGTCGTCTCGGTAGCCTCCGCCGCCGCCGCCGCCGCGACCCCTGGCGGAGGTTGTGCATGAGCTCCGGTGCAGCCACCGCCGGCCTTCATGTATGTATATATGAAGTTCGTCGTGAGGACGATAGATGGATGGATTGCGATATGGTTGCTAATGCAAAGAGCGTGCAATGCCAGTGATGTATTTTATAGCCAGCCGGGGGCTGACCGTCCTGCACTCCTGCCTCCTGCGTATGTACATGGTGAGGTCGGAGTCTCCGGGCTTGACGGGGATTGGACGGACGAAAACAGAAGTCTTGTCCAAGCTGATGAGTTTGATTTACAGCCCAACCGGCCCAATGCTAGCTTCCTACAGCCCAATGTAAATTATCCAAGAGAAGCACTACGCTGCCAATGCAACTAGCCCAGGAGAGGAGCACTACGCTGGGCCTCATTAACTAGGCGATCGAGCAGCCCACCAAGTCAAGCAAGGCCGGCCTTTTTATTTTGAAACGAAAGACAGATGCTTCAAGAATCAAAATACTGGAAGAAAACAAAGCGTGTTGTACTACCGCACCACCGTCTAAACCTAACTGCTAATTTGGACGGTACTGCAAGACACCTCCATCTTCATCTCTGCATGGACCGGACTTTGCCTCCCACGGCAACGCTCCATCAGACAGTCACCATCAGTCCATCATCGGTCGACGCACGCTGACGATGACATCTTTAAGCAACGCAAGCAAGCATCTGCCGACATGCATCATCGTCTGAAAAAAAATCAGTTCGACTAGGAGTACGTACGTTATGTCACTGCACGACCGTTTCATGGCCAGTCTTTTTTTCCTTCTCCTGTCCACCGTCCAATAATTCTCACCCGCCCAGGCGGCTCCGTGATGTACGTACGTAGGTACGTGAATGTCCATATACGCTGTTTTTTATTTGTCTCATTTACATTCAAAAAAAAAATGGGTATTGAGGGTGATAGATGGACGATAATGTCAACTTGTTTCCTCTTGATCCAGCAGAGTAGCAGTACTCGCTTGTTAGCTAAGCTAGTCCACACAATCGATCGATCCAACACCTGTATGTAAAACTAATAGTAGTGAGTTATAATGTTAGAGTAAGTACGTACGGTTGGCTAGCTAGTAGCCGGCCATTTGCATGCCCAATATGCAACGACCGTGGAATATAATCGATCGTACGTCGTTGCAGGAGACCAAGCAATGCAAGAACGTGTGGTGAGAAGGGTGGCCATGACGTGTTCACCTCCCTGCTCACACACTACTCTCGCAGCTATAGCAGCTCGCAGGCACGCCAACAAAGCTGATCGCCATTTGCCACCCACCAGCAACTTGTGTAGAGTAGGTTGTGTGGCCCACGTTTCATAGTCATATATCCTGCTCAACTTTTCGGCCACGGATGTGGACTGCTGCGACTGCGACGGCAATGCCGGTTTTCCTTGTGTGTTGGGGTGCACGTGTGCGCTTTTTCACCAGGGAAAGCGTAGGGTTTGCTTGCTTATTGCTTGGTTAGTTGTTGCTTTTGCTGACTGATCGATGATGGGGGACTTTATCTATCCGGATAATATAATAATTAATACGCAAAGTGAGCAAACATGCACACGTCCATATACAGTCATCAACCCACTCATCTCTTCTATCATTTTCACCAAACTATCACCTAGTTTGATTTTTAGCGGCGCGTGGAATAATTGAAAATGGAGCTTTCTTCCTTCTTTTTTTTTTCTTTTTGCAGGATGCTCTTAAGTCTTAACATTCCAAAGCAAAAGGCCATGGAATATATATGGACTTTTTCTTTAGAAAAAATGTCTTGGAATTCTCGTATTTATATGAAATATTATATATTCGGATGTAAAGCATGCAGAAGAATAAAGGCCTAGCTACTATTAGTGTTTTAAAATGTAATTCGTTTGACTTTTTTGACTCCATTTCACCACTGCTTATTCAAAAAATTATGTCAAATATCACTTCTTTTATCGTGGCTTACTTTACTAACCAAAGATCCTAAAAAATGACCTAAATTTAACCATATTTGCATAAATTTTTTGAATAAGGCAGTGGTCAAAATTGGGGTCAAAAAAGTCAAACGAACTACAATTTGAAATGGAGTAGATAGGGTACAAACGAAAAACTGGCCTCTTTTTCCACTCCCTGAAAATTCAGCATACCTTGTGTAAGTCAGTCCAGTTACGTTGTTTTTTTCTTTTTGTTCTTTCACATTATTTTACAATTTTCTTCAATGTATAAATATTTTTGGAGCGTTGATGATACTAGCCAGTATTCAAACGCTTATGGTGCAAGTAATGCAAGTGGCTCGGAAGATAGGGACGAGTCCCTCTCATGTAAGGCAACTAGCTATGCAAGTTGCTTGGTTGCGTCCACACTCCATAGCCTTCCATTTCTATCGTCACAAATGCAAAAGGAGAAGGTCAAATCTAAGTCCGCCAAAAAAAAGAACAATTTACTTATTTGACACACGATTTTGGAGTGGAGAAAATAAACATGGATCATCTCCATGTATGCATGCATGTTGTTACCTCAGCACCTACAATTTTAATTAAGGGTCCATTTGGTTTACCATGAGTTGCTGAAAATCTGTTATAAGCGATAAAGATACGAAAAGTTGTATTGGTCATATGTAGAAAAAATTATTATGGAACATCTCTCTATTTCTACCTATTTTAAAAAGAAGAAAGCTGAAAGTAGGGTCCAAGTTAACTACAAAATCAGTGTGGTCTGAAAAAGCAGCTTCAAATTTCAGTTGTTTTGCTTAATTCTTGTGTACTTATGCCAAGAATTGGAGCATCAAGGCTTATTTGCATGTTGTATTTATGAAGGGACCATGGTATCAAGACATTACAGTTTTATAATAACACATAGATCAGCAAAGCCTAGAGAGAAAGAGGTCTGGAGTGGAGTTTATAGAACTCCCAAGAAAACTACACTACACATTTCGCAATACTATGGTTTTCAAAACCCGAAATTCGGTTCCATCCAACGCTTTGTGGCACATTAAAGTGCTCTTTCGCAAAAAAAAAAAAAAAAAAAAAAAAGATTGTAAAAGTAGTTTGTATACAAACTGAGCCACCAAGTGATACAATTTCAGTGTTGCACTAGGGACAGGCATGCCGCGTGGCCGCAATGCTCACCAGTCACCAAGCAGGTCCATGCTTGGCATCCGTCCATCAGCTCTAAACAATGCAAAATACTAGTACTGTACTGCGAGCTGGTCCTGCTGCATGCTGCATGCAACGCAACATCTCTCTCGGCGACACGAGGCAGGCAATGCCGTCTCATGCTGCATGCATGACCGCGCCCGGCGTTACCCCCATATGTCAGGCATGACCGAAGCTTGCTTCGCCTTTGGGGGCTCGACCGCCTTATCGCGTTGACATGCGTCCTTTTGTCATTTTTTTCCGACTTCTGGCCGTGAACACAGCAACTGGCCCATAAGAAGGGTGCACTCTACGCAAGCATCATCGCGCAAGTAAGCATGCAGGGCCGTGAACACCTCCATGCATCTTCCATCACCGCCACCATCTGCATCGACGGACGGTGACGCTGACACCTTAAGCATGCTACGCAAGCGTCTGCCGACATGCGTCATCCTCGGAAAAATCAGGTCGTCGCAGCCAACGTAAGTTACGTATACGTTGCCGCGAACCTTTCCTGGCCACCCTTTACACTTTTATTTTTCGTTCCACCGTCCAATAATTCGCCAGCCCGGCCGGCTCCGTGATGTATACGTACGTGACCGTCCAAATACGATTTTTCTTCAAAACAAAAGGTTGGGTACTACGATGAGATTGATAGATGGATGTGACCATGTAATAACGTCAACTTTGTTTCCTCTTGATCCAGCAGGCAGAGCAGCAGTATGCTAAAGCTAGGTAGCTAAGCTAGGCCACACACATCGATCGATCCACCAGTGTTGTAAACTAATAGTAGTAGGTTAGTGGTAGTTAAGTACTGTTGGCTAGCTAGCTAGCAGCCATTTGCATGACCAAATGGAATCGATCGTCCACACGTCCTTGCAGGAGACGACGGTGCAGGAACGTGTGGTGAGCAGGGCGGAGGTGTGTTCACCTCCCTGCTCACACAAAAATCGTTCTCGCAGAGCCTAGCAGACTAGCAGTAGTATTGCTTGCAGGCACAAGCTGATCATTCGCCACCCACCGGCAACTTGTATGTGTAGAGTACTAGTACGTTGTGTGGCCCACGTTTCATAGTCATCGTCCTGCTCAACTTTTCGGCCACGGATCGATGTGGACTGCTGACTGTGACACGCCGTTTTTTTCTTCTGCGTGGTGGAGTGCACGACGTGCGCTTTCCCCGCCGGCCGTGGGTTTGCTTGCTTATTGGTTGGTTGGTTGTTGCTTTTGCTGACGATGGTGATTTTATCTATCCGGATAGTAATAACATCCGAAGTGAGCAAACATGCACGTCCAGATCCAGTCATCCACTCATCCAACAGCTTTTATCTCTCACTTTAGCCTAACAGTCACCTAGTTTGATTTTAGCGGCGCACGGTCGTCTTTTTTTTTCCTGTCACCTTCTCTTTTTTGGCTTGTCTAATTAAAACCTATGTGTTTTCTTAGCAATTTAACACATGAATTGTTTTAGCCGTAGGATGAAAATCCAATAGGCCCCACCTCTTCTTCTACCTCCAACCTCTTTCATCGAACACAATCACAGATCACAAATCACATATTACAGATCACAGATCACACTTTTGTTTTCTGTGGAAGGACAATTCATAGAGAGGGGGAGGAGCAGCACAATCACAGATGGATCAGGCAAAACTCAAGGTCGAGGGCGCGTGGTAGCTAGGGTCGGGGGGCTGGCGGCACAACACGAGGTCGGAGGCACGCGGGCACAGCGTAAGGTCGAGGTGGGGGGCTCGCCGTGGGTGACAGTCGAGGGAAAGCGCATGGTCGCCATTGTGGTCAGGTCGAGCGTGTGTCGGGGGCAGGGCGGGCGCCCGATAGGAGGAAGGAAGAGAAAGAAGACGAAAGAGTGAGGGAGGAATGAGGTGGGCCCTAAAGTCATAGACTCAGAAACATTCATGTGTTAGAATGCTAAAAAGGACATAGATGTTGTATAGCATCCCCCTTTTTTTACATGCTCTTAACTTTCCAAAGCCCAAAAGGGCATCGAATATCTTTTTTTCTCTAGAAAAAAATGTCATGGAATTCTCATACGAAGTTATGAAATATATTTGGTTGTAAAGCAGAAGAGAACAAAGTGCTAGGTAGAAACTGGCCTCTTAGCTTTCGCTACTCTCTAAGAGTATTGTTTCTTCCTTTCACATTTTATAATTTTCTTCAATGCATAAATATTTTTGGAGCAAGGTGATCGAAACGACCAGTAGTAGTCAAACGCTTATGGTGCAAGTAATGCAACTGGGTTGGAAGATAGGCACGAGTCCCTCTCATGTAAGGCAACTAGATGGGCGAAAGTTGCTTGGGTTCCGTCCTCACTCCACACTCCATATTGTACTGTAGAATGCGCTGCCGTCCATTTTGATTTTTGGTTGTCATAAATGCAAGTGGACAAGGACAAATGTCCACTCCTAAAATTAAAATAATGAACAATTTTCAGATATTTGACACAATTTTGGACCGGAGGAAGTAAACATGGGCCAACGATGTATATGCATCTTGTTACCATCTCATCAGCTACAATTTTGATGTTCTGTTTGGGTGTTATGCAATAAAATTTGTTCCAAGCTAGGAGATGTGGAAAACTGTCAACAGTTATGTGTTGTAGAAAAGTTATAAGGTATTTGGTTTTGAAACCAGGAAACCTACCTCCCTCCTCCCTTCCTCCCCTCCTCTATCTTCCAATACAAAACATCTCTTTATTTCTTCCCATTTGAGAACTCTAAAAGCCGAAAGTTGTTGACTTCCTAAAAAAAACAGCTTTAGGTTCCAGCTGTTTCATTGGTGCTCTCAGCAAGGGCACTTCTTAGAAGCAAAACTTTTTGTATACTTATCTGAAGCTCAAGACTTATTTGTGTGTTGCAATATAAAGAGATCGTGGTATCAAGTTTACAGTTTTATGACTCATAAATGAGCAGAGCTATGGTATGCTAGGGAAAAAGGGTAGTAGAGTATACTACTAGTGGAGTTTATAAAACTAAAAAAAAATCTATACTATGTAATGATTTTCAAAACTAGAAAGTTCGCTGCATCCAAACACACATTTTTGCAAAATTAAAGTTATAAAAAATACTTTGTACACAAAGTGAGCCTCGGTATTGCAGCTACCTACAGATCTCAGTATTGCCGCGTGGCCGCAATGCACACCGGTCACCAAGCAGATCTCAGCTTAGACAATGCAAATACGACAACGGGAGTGTCTGGGCTCACGGGCTCAGGGTTGCGTTCCCGAAGAGGAGGCCACCGGCCGGCTAGCCGGTCCTACGGCGGCTGCTTCATGCAACGCAACATCTCTCGGCGACACGAGGCCGGCGCGGGTCCATGCCGCCGCCACATGCCGCCACCGCCGCGACCGGCGTTAGCACCATATGTCAGGCATGACCGAAGCTTGCTCGCCGACATGCGTCGTTTTGTCATTTTCTCTGACTTTTGGCCAACAGCGTGTGGTCTTATCTTAGTACTTATTCAGCAGAGTTTACAAATAAGGTCTTGTTTAGATTATTTCTAAATTTCAAGTTTTTTCACTCTCTCTCCATCACATTAATTTTTAGACTAATGCATGAAGTATTAAATTTAGGTAGAAAAAATAACTAATTACACAGTTTAGTTTGAAATCACGAGATGAATCTTTTGAGTCTAGTTGATCCATGATTGGACAATATTTTTCAAATAAGATAAAAGAGTTACTATTTATCGGGTTGAAATTTTTTGCAATCTAAACAAGGTCTCAAATGCGTTGTTGGTCTTGTGTTACTTTCACTAGTAATGCTTTCTTAGCTTCCTTCCACCTTTGCCTGTTATCTTATCTTCAAAATTCAAAATGCTGACAACGGGTTACTTTAATGCCTGTACAGTTCGATCTTGGCACTACACAAATCATGACAAAGGATTTTGGTGTAGACAATGTAAGGGTCAATGAAGAACACTTCCTGCCTTTGTTCTACATACCTGCACTAATTGTTTTTTTTCACTTTATCAATATATTTTAATTCTTGTCAAGAAAAATCTGGTTTTGGACAGCATGCAGAGGAAAGATATTTGTTCAGAGGAGTACCTACATTGCCATCATATATACTTCATGCAATTTGCCGCTCCCATGGGAATATCACCACGCGGTGCTGGTCCCTGCCCCGGCAAGTTTTGGGTATAGCCGTATAGGACAAGTTACTAGTTGCGCATGTGCCCAAAGACGTGTTGATCTGCTTGGCGTATTGGGAAAAGGCCGACATTGTCTGTTTTCAAATAATTGCTGTTAATTTTACCATCCATGCAGTCAGAACTTTGACCCAATAAACTACTCATGTTTGTCTTTTCTTTGGTGCATGAAAATGCTGCTCTGACGAAGAAGCACCAGAGTAGTCTTGCAAAGCCCTTGTTTACTTTCCTCTAAATTCCAAGTTTTTTCATTTCTCTAAAATCGTCACATCGATGTTCTGCATCGTGAACATTAAATATAGATAAAAAAATAACCAATTACGCCCAGTTTAGTTGGAAATCAATGAGATGAATCTTTTGGCTGGTTGACGCGATTGACAATATTTGTCGGAAATAAGACAAAAGTCTTTACTATTGAACGGGTTCAAAATATTTACAATCTAAACAAGGCCAAAATATAGAGTACACCTATTAAACAACAACAGACTACAGAGTAGTCCCAGTATAATACTACTGAGGAATATCGCAGGGCCACACGATCCAGGTTTAATAAAGGAACAAAGGTGCTTTCCGGAGACGATGGAGCAGACTTGCAGTTTGTTTCCACAGTTTGGGCTGGGTCGCGACAGACAGAGACAGAGACACCTGCAGCAGCCGTCGCTGTAGAGATCATCCCCGGCACCACCACCCAACTCCACTTCCAATCTGGATAAAGAAAAGTATAAATAATGAACTGTGGCTGAGGGAATAAAGAGTCTGAAAGTGAGTTCAGAAACAGAGACAGGCAGGCGAGAGGGAGGAATAAGAACAACCAAAGCAAAAGCCATTAAGCCAATAGAGGTTGGGATTCACAGATTCCTTCTCCCTGCCTCCCTTCTCAATCTGATTGCTGCATCTCCAAGAAACAGAGCTGCAGCAGAAAGAACAGAGCATTAGCAGCATCAGAAGCAGGGGAGCAAGAACTCCTACTGCTTGGGTTTCTCCCATTTCTGAATTCTTTTCTCTGTTTCTTATTAGAAGGCGTAGTACTGTAGCTCTGAATCCCAGTTCAGAAGGTTCCAGATTGGCCGGAAACCAACAAAAGCCGCCGCTTTGTGCTTCTTGGTCTGAGGAATCTTCGAGAAACCGATAAAAGGTGCCACCTTGCGAGCTCTGGGAACGCGGAACGCCCCCTGACGCTCGCCATTTGATACAGTAGAGCACAAGGCGCTCTGCCGGTGATGGCGACGGCGGCGGAGGAGCTGCTGCGGAAGATACGGGAGCTGGAGGCGGGCCAGGCGGAGCTGAAGCGGGAGATTTCCAAGCTCGTCCCGGACCAGCAACAGCAGCCGCAGGGCGCGCAGCAACATCAGCACCAGCAGCACAACGCGTGGCGCCGCCCGCCGCAGCCTTCGGCGCCGGCGCGCCACAACCGCGCGCTCTCCGCGGCGACGACGTCGTCGCTGTCGTCGCGGCTGCAGCGCGTGGGCGGCCGCGTCGGGATGACTGACCGCCAGCACATCCGGGCGCTGCACGCGCTGGGCCAGGCCGTGCACATCATCAACCCCGGCGGGAAGCTCATTTACTGGTGAGGTTTCTTGCCTGCATTTGGTTGTCTGTGTGTACTTACTCTGCTCTTGGTGTGTTCGGTGAAATGCCAGACAAGCGTTATGCAGAGGCTCAAACCAGTCTTAGACAACGGTAAGCATTGTTACTTCTGTTGGAGGCTGGAAAACGATTTGAACAAATAGATGAGGTACCAATGTAGTGATGGTGCTCGCCTGTAGTTTAGTGGCTCTTGCTGTCCATGGATTAGAGTGAGCAGCAACTGATTTTGCGTATGCTAGCCACATGGTTTACAGGAAGCTGGACTTGTAGTGGGAGGGAATCTGTTGCAGCATTTGATATTGGAAATATTGGAATGGGGTGTTATATCTCTTAGCTGGTTTCGGTGATCATGCCACAGTATTTTATTTATTATATTATATATGACTGCGGACTTCTGGAATCGAACTAATGGGACAATTTGAACTATGTTCGGTTCATCATGTTTATGGAAGTAGAGTAAGTCGGCTTAGGTTGGATTAATATCTGCACGAAATAATTAGAGTCAGGATCTTGTCAAAAATATATGTTTGATGCAGCACTTCATTTCCTTTTGGGTATTTTCCTTGGTTGGTTCACGCAAATTTGGCTCTTTTTACCTTTTCAAAGATATTTGGTTTTCATCACTTACAGATTGTGGTTAGATAATTGTATAGACTGTTTTATATGGTAAAAGCAAGTCAACATGAAAGAATCATGTTCTTTTGTTTTTGTGAGCTCTATAGGTTTCTGATTAGTTTTAACATCCTAAGTGAAAGTTCTATGCTGCTTTCGGTCGACTGAGATGATAATGGTCAAGATTTATCAGGTGTCCTTTATAATTATCTATTCAGTATACATTTTAAAATTATTAAAAGGTTATGTGCAGATTTTTACGGTTTTATTAGACACAGCTTGACTCTTCGCCTGTTTGGTATGGAGTAACAGAACACTTAGCGAAAAATGTTGGCCTGTGTTGTCTTGGTACAACTAGGTGTAAACTTAAGGTGTAACTTGATATATGTTATTACTGTAGGCTCCTTTCATTCCGATTATTATTTAATTGGCTCATGGAGCATGTGAAATTGTTAATGTAATCTGCAATTGAACCTACACTATTGCACTTACTCCCTAACTGTTTAACCCTACTGCTACACTCCAATCTTTATCTAGGAACCGGTATGCTGAGCAAATGTATGGCTATTCTACATCAGAAGCAGTTGGTAATGATGCTGTTGATTTATTGGTTCATCCCGATGATGTCGAGGCAGCAAACAATATCATTGGGAATATATTTATGGGGAAATGTTGGAGAGGAAGTTCCCTGTTAAAAAGAAGTCAGGAGAACGGTTTTTCATTGTGGCCAATAATACTCCTTTGTATGATGATGATGGAAGCTTGGTGGGTCTCATTTGTCTCTCAGTTGATACAAAGACATTAGAGGATATAATTAGCCCTTCAACTTCAATGAGGTCCTATACACATCCAACGAAGCCCCGGTTTCAAGTCAACAATCGGCCAAAATACAATTTATTAAATAAAAGTTCTTTTGAGGCTGAGCAACCTGTCCAATCTTCTATAGCGTCCAAGATATCAACTTTGGTACGTATACTTCTGAACAGACAAAAAGGCTTTACTACTCAATTGCAGTGGAAAGTTTCTCTTTTGTCATTTCTTCTTTAATTTATGTCCTAGTGTACTGTTTTCTTGATTTTTTTTAGAATAACACCACAGGCTACCAAAGTTACAAACAAAGTTCGTTCTCGGATGAAGCCAGGTCAGAACTGCAATGAACAGTTTGGTGGCGGCTCTGAGTGCCAGTACTCTGAAGATGATTCCAATGAAGAACTAGCATCTAGTGGAACAAACACCCCTAGAGGTGATGTACTGCATGGTGGCTTGGTTAAAGGAGACAATTCTCCTGGGCAGTCAAGTAAAACAAGTAGTGATGACTCAGGGGACGGAGACGAAAGGCTTTACAAGATTAGTTCCAATGCAGAGGAATTATTGGCCAAGGGGATATCATGGCCTTGGAAAGGGCATGAACATAATGGTCCTAACAAGGGTCACATGAACCCACTGCAGTTCCATGATAAGCAAGACAATGACCAGATACATCTGGCCGGTCCAGAGTCAATTGTATTTGCAGACTACCAAGACTCTGATAGCATCCAGGAAAGCAAATATGAAGTGATGGGTAACTGGTGGTCTTTCACCAACGATAGCTTCAATAGTTTGGGCAGCAGTTTAAGTTCTAATAGCAGTGCTATTGAGAGATTAGATCATGAAGCAGATTGCCTAGATCATGAGGTTCTATGGGAAGACCTAGTAATTGGAGAACAAGTAGGTCAAGGTATTCGCTTCTCATTTTGTCCGCAAATGTAGAAACACACACTTCTCATGCTTAGTCGTGCTCCAAAAGATTTATGCATGCACAAGGCCTTACTTGGGTAACATGCTAAATTTGCTAATGGCGGTACCTAAGCCCCTGGATATGAATTTTGCAGTTTCTGATTATATGCTTTTCTTTGGCTGAATCCATATCACTGTTTGTCTGAAATCTTCAAAGCACTTTAATTAGTTCCATGCTTCATTATAAAGTTGATGGCATGAACCACATATCATCATAATGTTACATTTTAAGGTCTTGCATATCATGACAGGGATGGCATTTTTTCCTCCGTATGTCATGCATATAATCAGACATTATTAGCACCAATAAATCTTTTGTTTACCTATCATTCGGTTTTATAATAGATCTATTTTGCTTATCATATTCATGTTTGGCAGGTTCTTGCGGAACAGTGTATCATGCTCAGTGGTATGGCTCGGTATGTCACCTTACCTGTGTGAATATGCATGATTTTTAATTCTTAGTGACTGATTTTAGATTCTTAAATTATTTCTTTGTAGGATGTAGCAGTTAAACTATTCTCTAAGCAGGAATATTCAGAAGAAATGATAGATACCTTCAGACAAGAGGTAGACATTTATTAATCTATATATATGCATGCATATGAACTTTATTTCTTTTTTATTCTTTTTCTTGAAGCAATTGTATAACAATTGTCGATGCCAATACTCAGTACTAAAATTACGATACATACCATGTAAAATGGCACATTACTTGACATTTGAATCATCATCACACACTCTTTATCAGTTTTTTTCCACAACACACTTAGTTTTTTTAAAACATTTCGCTGCATGCTTGGATCATTGTTAGCCAACCACTGCTGCACTCACATATGCAAAGAGGGAATAGAGATAGTAGATCAATATTGGGTAAATCAACTCAGAAACACAAAATACTGACACATGCAAACACATGTCATAGACCATGTTGTAGTAATATCACCATCTTGGCAGTTAGCTCATCCAAGCATGATGCTTATACGTCAGTGGATTGAGTCATGCTGCAAAGCATTCTTGCACTAGGTGGTCACTGTGGATGAGGTCACACAACGAAGCATACATACACTGGTTAGGTTGATTACTAAGTCGCAGAAGCAGAAAGCAAGAACTTTCTCAACAATCCCTTGAGGCCATTTGCAGCTTAATATTACAGTAACTCAAGATTTCTTTTGCTCTGATGCATTCACAAACTGCACAGATTTGAACCATCCTAAAATTATGTTTGTGTCAACTCAGGACATAACATGATGGTGTTCTATAATCTTTTTTAAAACAATGGCAGGAGCTCTGCCTCACAATTAAAATGGATGAAATGAAATTTATGTACAATGGTGTTCTATAATCACTGGGTAATTGGGTGGGATATGCTTGGCATTTGCGTTTCCACTTTCTAATACATCTTTCCTTGATCGAATGCACATCCAGGAAGTCTCCTGTTAGTTTCTTTATATTGTTGACGACATGTGTTACATGTCAGAGGATGTTTTATAGGTTTGATTCACTCAATTGCTTTAAGTTTTTGCTTGCCATGTTGCAAGAGTTAAATTAAAGTTGATTTTTTTTTATCTTGTAGCAGGATCTTTTCACTGCTCTCATATCTTGATTTTTTTAAAAAAATTTATGTTCTCTATATCCTTATACTGATATGCCAGATGTGAAATGTTTTGCTTCTGTTATGACATGTAAGCTTCTGAAGGGAAAATGTTGGTAGGACATTCATATACTCAAAGAAACGATAAACAATCCTTTTGCTGTTGTATGCTTTTTCTGTAAAACCAAAAATAAATACACTGTTGACAATTCTTAGCATTATCTTTTGCTCATTATGTTTCTGTAGGCTACAGGCTACACTATCCATTATGTTGTTAACTTTCTAAATCCATATCCTTCATATGTGCAGGTATCACTGATGAAGAAACTACGTCATCCAAATATTATACTCTTCATGGGTGCAGTTGCATCTCCAGAACGACTTTGTATTGTTACAGAATTTCTTCCACGGTGTGTTTTAATCTCTTACAACTAAAGGAGAAATGGGACCATTTGTTCATTTGCATATTCTTCTGTGATTGTTACTTCTATTCTGTTGGTACAATGGGATTAACCTATATATTTTGATTTATTATATAGCTCACAACCACCCCTACTAGCCAATATGAGTCACTACAATGTCTAAGGGGCCCATCTCAAGTTGTGAAATCTGAGTAGTAAGACTACCCGCAGCGGGGTACTGAACGGGGTATTCCAGTACCGCTTTACAGAAAAATTTGCTGCAGCGGGGTACGAACGAGGTCCGGAATGGTTCAGGATGAGCTCCCATCCGGGACTCGCGGAGGTACGGCTCGTCCGGAATGCACCACGCGGGGCCCGCGCGTCCTCGCCCCTCCGCCGTCAACGCCGCCGCCCACGAAGATGCTCGAGCTCGCGCCGCCCGTCGCTGGAATGGTGGTGGCGCGCCCGCCGCCCGCACCTCCCATGGCGACGGCGGATTGGTGGTGGCGCTGCCCGTGCCGTCGCGGTCGGCCACGCCTAGATGCGAGCTCCGCCGGTTGCTCCGCCTCGCCGGAAGCCACGCCGGATGCGGGCCTCCTCAATGTCGTCGCCGCCCTGCCCCCGCATCGAGCCGCGCCGAGAGGCCCGGCGGTCGTCGCCGCCGTGCGCCATCCCCGCCGCGATGGCGCCGCCGCCGGATCCGCCTCGCCCCCGCCGCGTGGAGGAGGAGCGGGGCCGCCGCGCACGCTGCCCTCGCGGCCGCCCGCCCGCTCGCCGGAGTGGCGCCGCGCGCCCGCCGGACTAGAATCGAGGAGCAGCGCCGGGCAGGGCCACCGCGGGTCGACCTCCACCGGACGGAGCTCATGGCCACGCCCCCGCAACGTCTCGCGCCGCTCCGCCCGTGGCCGCCGCCCGCCGCGTGTCGAGTGCGCGACTCCGACGCGGGCACGCAGCTCACGGCGCTCCGCTCCGCCCGCTGCTCGCACCGGGAGCTCATGGCCGCGGCGGCGCCACCATGGCGACCCGGTCGAGGGCACACCGGGCGCCTTCACCACTCGGCGCGCGAGGGCACGCCGTCGTTGAGGAGCCGCGTGCGCCGTCCTCGTCCGCCCGGCCCGGGACGCGGCGCTCGGCGACCCTAGGACGGCAAGGCTCCGCGGCTCCGGCGGAGCGGCCCCGCTCCTCCGCGCACGGACGGCGGCGCCGCGAGAAGGCGCCCGCGACCGGCGACCTTTCCCCATCCTCGCGTACGCGACCCTACTCCTCATCTCCCCTCTGCTCGGCGCGCGCTTGTCGAGCACGGTGCTCGACAAAGCGCGGCGGCGGGGCTCGCGGAGGGACCGAGGAGGGAGAGAGGAAAAAGGGAGAGAGAGAAAAAAGGGACAGAGAAAAAAATAAAATATTCGATATGTGGGTCCCACTCACTGATGGAGTATGGGATATTGGGGATGACGTACGGGAGAAATTGGTATGGAGTATGGAATCTCGATGACTAGGAGAATATTCCTTTTGGGGATGAAATTTAGAGTACCACGAGTGCGGATAGTCTAAACACCTAGCTTTCTAAAGTGGCTGGAATTCAAAGGGCATATCCTGTTTAATATTTTCAGGTGTGAAGTTTCAGATATGTATATCTCATATCGAAGAATTGGAAATTCCAAACCATAGATTATGTACCAATGATGACAAAAATGGTTTGTCAATCCGAGACTTCTGAGGTTCCCATGTCCTTCACATCCAATTAACATGGTGCATCTTGTATTCTTAAGTCCCTTGTATCTGCTGAAATCCATTATCCAAACTTCAATTACAAAGGGCTATATACCTTAACCTAATTTAAGACCCTTGGCTTACATTGCAATTATGCTAATGCCTCTAGACCTAAGTGTAATGCTTGTAATATTGATTGTAATCCACGGGGATATCCTTCATTTAAAGTATTTAGCATTTACAAAAAATCTGTGGTCCATCCACTGTTTGTTTTATTGTTCTTATGGTTTTACCACATTCACTAATTGTAGGTCTAGTACCCAGTTGTCTAAGTAGCCACTCAGTAACTGGGATATGAGATTTTTCAGTTACTTGTTCTTCTGTGAAGATGGGTGCTTGGTTCCAGTTACTAATTCAGTGAAAGTTAATAGTAACAGTCGTTTTCAGTATTAGATCACTACACTTCATTGTCTTGCTGCATTATTTTTACGCTAACTTCAACTTGCAATATTTTTTGGTACTACAAATATCACCTTTTATAATCTTTGTTTACAAGCACAAAAGGGCAAGGCATTTATTGTTCCCTTGCTCCATTTCACACTTTGTTGTTTTCATGTTGCAGGGGGAGTTTGTTCCGCTTACTTCAAAAGAACACTGCCAAGCTGGATCCGAGACGGCGAGTTCACATGGCTATAGACATTGTGAGTGCTGTTTATCTTTCCATAAAGTTCTTGGATATTGCAGGCAAATAAATTCTAAGTTTATATATATTTTTTTTGTAATCAACACAGTGCTACGTGATTTGAAAAAACATTCACAATTTAAGTGATTCTTCTGTAAGATAAGAAAAAAATAGAGCAACTTATGAGGAACTAGGTAGCTTGATATTAAGAACCCAAATTCGCCTGATGAGGAACTTTGGTGGTCTGGGTGTAGAGCCACACCATCACTCAGTTTCTTTTTGGGACTCTGAATCACTTGATACAACAAATGTCTTGGTAGTTTGTATAAATATAAGTAATATCTTGGCTGTACACAAGCTTATGTAGCATTATTGATTTTAGAACACACTGTTTCTATTTTTGTAGGCAAGGGTATGAATTATCTTCACCATTGTAGCCCTCCTATTGTTCACCGTGATTTAAAGTCATCCAATTTGTTGGTTGACAAGAGCTGGACTGTAAAGGTAACACTGGAATTCAAGTTCTCCAATCACCCTGCTTTCTATTCTCATTTATGTTGTTCAATCAGGTTGCAGATTTTGGTCTTTCACGTCTAAAACTTGAAACGTTTTTGCAAACAAAAAGTGGAAAAGGAACGGTGAGTAAAAAAAAAACTTATCTGATAAACATAAATATTGTATATACTCTCCTGAACCGGAGTGATAATGTCACAACCTTTGATCTACAGAACCTGATAATTTTCTTTTCTATGCAGCCACAGTGGATGGCCCCACAGGTGCTACGTAATGAACCTTCAGATGAGAAGTACGTTCAACAAAGACATTTTTGACATTGTGTGCGCCTCCTTTCGGTTTTAGGATTGGCAGATGCTGATCTTTTTGTTCTTGGTAAATATAGGTCTGACGTGTACAGCTATGGGGTTATTCTATGGGAACTTGTGACCCAGAAAATACCGTGGGACAATCTCAATACAATGCAGGTAAATGATTCCCGTGCATTTGTCTTTTAGTCTTTTGGTTAGGCATGTATGGACTTCTATCGTATTTTTTGGTGCCTTTTTTCTGCCTTAGCGGACAGAGCTAGGCAGACAATTTTGTTCAGAAGAATAACTAACTGGGTACAAATTTTTCATAAAAAAACTAACTTGGTACAAAACATTAATAAGTAATTAAAGTTGGTTTCTTTGCTTCTATGTGCATTGTGCTTTATGTCTGACTGCTTGATCGACTAGACCAACATTCATCGCCATCGGTGCAGTACTATCCTTGTGCCCTGCTCACACAATCAATTCTGTGACACCCCCATGCTGCAGGTTATCGGTGCTGTTGGTTTTATGGATCAGAGGTTGGACATTCCAAGCGATACAGATCCCAGATGGGCGTCGATGATTGAGAATTGTTGGGATAGGTAAGCATATTGCTCTTCCCTGCTATAAGTAACAATTGACTAGTTCAGTGCATATGTGGAGTTCATGTTTGATTGTTTGAAGATCATCGAAGCCCAAATGATCTTTGAGAAAAATCATAGTTTCATTCTGATGACTAGTGTGATTACCAGTCCCTGATACATGTATTCTTTACTTGAGCAGTGACCCACGAAAACGCCCTTCATTCCTAGAGCTCCTGGACAGGCTTAGAGACCTGCAGAAGCATTACACCGTGCAGGCTCAGATGCACCGAAACCTGTCTGCCGACGCTCTGCGCTGAAAGGCGGTGTGAAATGGGCACTGTGGAATGCTATAGCTCTAAATCTAATGGAGCATGGCCCTGGACATTGTCGGCGAGCAGAGCGAACAGAGTGGTTCATGGACGGCGTAGCATGCTAATGAAGAAGGCTGACTCCGTGCATCTTCGACCCCTTGGTAGAAGAGGAAGGAGCTACGGTCAGAGATGGAGGTTGTAGCAGCAAAAGTGGTGCATGGCTTCCTGTATCTCAAGGCCTGAAGCCTCAGAATGCAGTAATCTTCGGCCAAGAAGACCGGAGACTTCTGAAAAGAGAATGATCAGGAAGGCCGTACTGCTTTTTTTTTTGTTGTTGTATTAGCACCCCAATTTTCCAAGGGGGGAAATTGAATTGTTCATAGATTTTATACTTTGTTTGGATAACGTTCTTGTGTAATTGTGTCCATATATATAACCTAGAAATAAATAAATTATATAGAGAGAGAATTGTAAAACGCAGAGACTGACCAAAATCAGAGAGGTTGACGTGTAAAATATAAGTCCAAAAAACAACTAGAAAATCTAACAAAGACATGTCACATGTAAATGCTCTAATGTTTCATCGGTTCTGAAAAAGGTAAATATGTTTAAAGTTGGGTAAACTTCAGACAATGCAACTCTTGAAATGTGATCATCATCATCGGTTCATGAATGGTTGGGTCCTTAGCGTGACACATTGCGTCACCTCAGCTTGACGACGGCACTCTGAGGTAATCCAGATAGTAGCGACCACCCAGCCTGCGTCCTTCCCCGACGCGGTCGCCGGTGGTCGCATCCGGAGACGTCGAAGGTCCGGGGCCCGATCCCGACGACGAGCCCGCGCTGCGTGAGCTCGAGCACGGAGACGACGACGGTGCGCATGCCGAGCCCCCAGGACGTGCCGGAAGCCCGGGACGTCGAAGTGCGGCGTGGCCAGCCTGCCCACCGCGGCGACGGGGTGGACGCCGCCGAAGGTCTCGTACTGTTCACCCAGAGCAGGAGCCCGGACGTCGGTGAGCAGCTCGACGTCGCCCGTGGCGTGCATCGGGGCCACGCTCTCCAGGGTGACGTCGAGGAGGATCAGATGTTCGCCGGGCTCCGCCTCAGAGAACGCCGGCGCCGTGAAGCGCATGGTGCGGCGGTGCAGTGAGCGCGGCGGCTGCACCGTACGTAGGTATCTCTTGACTCTTGTTGCCTGACCGGCGTCCTGTGCTCCGTGACCGATGGATTGTACTCCGTTGTAAAGGTATAGTGCAAAAATATTATGTCTCAGGTGTCGCGCGCCGGCGTCCATTATATAGCCAGTTCAATCGATACGATACTTGTCATAGTTGAATCCGAGTCGATTTGAAGTTGTATAAACTAGTTTTGTATTCACAGTGTGATACAGGGATTCTCTCTCTATCGTCGACACCGACACGGATAGGGATGCGGACCAGATTTGCATGGAATAAAATCCGTATGTCACATTTTACCATATTTTAATTTGAATTTGAATACGGATACAAATCCTTTTTGAATACGAATACAAAAAAGGATGTTTCGGATTTGGACTTCTATTAAAATATTTACTCATTTCGACTCAAAGTGCATATATTGTTAAATTCTCAGCATACGTGAATAGAATTTTACTACTAAGTTGGTTGAAGCCAAAGTGAATAAAGTCAAAGTGTGCTTCTAATAATCTTCAATTTCGAAGTGAACTAAATTATAAGATAAGATGATAATATTTGAAACAATGATAGGTTAAGTGAAGAAATTTAAATAAGAATGGTAGGCAACTGGTAGCCATTTTGCTTTTATCCATGTTTTGTAATTACAAAATTATGACACACGTAAATAATAATATATAACATAGACAACAATAGTTCATGAAAAATAATATAATTATCAAAATATATATAATAATTACAATTATATATTATATTTATCATGAAATTATTAATTATATAAAAATTTACATTAGCAAGCAAACAAGGAGTTGCTATATTTCATTCACAAGAAATATAGCCAACTTTTCTTGCGGCGTCCAGGGGCCCTTGAATCACCATCCAAAGGTCGGATCTTGTTATCCGCTTTAATAACAGATTTCAATATGTTTTATCACTGAGATGACAAAAGACAACTTTTTCCTATGAAAGAACAAGGACAAATAAGATATGTGTGTTGGCACAAATCACAAATAAAATATTTCAACATGTTTTTAGCACGTATCACAAAGTGCATCGAACACACAGCCATTGCAAGAGAGAGATGGCTGATTTCTTACGACGAGGTTAGGAAAGGGCAATTTATATTATTAGAATATTGTGATCATGCTTAGAAATATAAATATGCTTAGAGTTGGATAGACTTCAGATAATGCAACGGTTATAATGTGCTCATGCTTGGTTGGGGCCTTGACAGCATGACCCATTTGGCCATGCCATGATGAATTCATAATCAAATTTGGAATGGATAAATGTTACATAGAATTCCGCCAAACATATGAAAGTGACATTAGGTCCAGTGGTCCACATGTAGATATTACATTGCGATGCAAAATGTGGAAAGGGACCCAAATCAAGAGGAAAAAATTAGAACTTAAAAAGTCGAGGCAACCACTCAGAGAAATGGGCTAAACGCCATTAGAGATTCAGAGTAACACTACAACTGATCACACAGGAATGAACTCTGTTAGACGATAAGACAGGCACAATAAGTCATGAATGAAACAACATAGCGCACTTGAACATAATACAAGCGATTGCATTCGGACATCCAGTTTATAATCGATGCGAGTCTTCAGAAGAAGGCACTCAAAAACAGGGGAGAAAACGGGTTTCCCAAAGGGCGCCAAGGTGACAGGAATGATATGGGCGTACGTGCTCCTCTGTTCTCGTTTCCTCCCGTCAATGCTCTGCTTTGCATCCCAGAACAGAGGTTTTTTTTTTTTTTTTTTTTTTTTTTTTTTTTTTTTTTTAAGGTGAACGGAGGATTTGTTCCCCCATCGATGAAAAGATCGTGGATTGGTGGCTTGGTGTTTTTGATCGACGTAGAAGATGTGCATATCGCAAATCTATAATCATATTGACATATAATTTACCGATTGGTTTCGGGTGGTTTTATGTCATTTTAAATTTTAAATTAATAATGATCTTAGCTCTAACTTTTATGGATGACCAAGCAATCAAAATATTAAATGAAAAAGGGTAAAAAAAATAACAAAAGAGCTAAGCTTAATATACAGGAAAAGTAGCAGCAACCGCTGCTATCTATATAAGCGAAGCAACCTTTTTTATTACTAAACAACTAAAGGTTGGAATTATAATTTTCTTGTAAAAAATAGATTGTTTAGTTTAGTGTCACTTTAATCGTAAGTTAAATTATAAATATTGGAGCATATTAGGTTCCTAGATGCAACCTCCCCATTATTTGATAAAAGATATTGATGGCCATCAACAAAAACAGCTATTGGAGTTTCCTAGTAGACCATCCTGGGATTTTTCCAAGAATTTACCGGCGTTACGCATTAAGTGGTAAGCGACGTTCCCGTCGACGACGAGGCGCCAATAGTGACTTCGAGAATCTCCAGATCTGCCGGGTGCTCAGTCCTTCGAAGGTGCTCATAGGGGTAGGAGTAGGATTTACGTCGTGTGTTCATAGGGGTGAGTGTGCGTGCATATTATGAGCGTCTGCGTGCGTTGTACTGTGTAATTAAAAAAAAAACTTGCATGTCTCTCGTACTATGGCCGTGTTATGGGGGGTCATATTGGAAACTACGTTAAGCGGCTGTAGGACAACAGACAAGTATATTTTACCATAGAGTTTAAATAATTTTCCAAATTTGCCAATATTTAAACAATCTCGTGCATTAACACTAGGTTTGATTTCCTACCCAAACCTTTTCAGTCAGTACAACTCTTTGATATTATTTAGCTGTTCGCTTTCGTCATAGTTCATATATAAGGCCAATCTTAATGGGGTTGCGTTAGAGTTTTACAGACATTAAATATTGCTGATGTGATACTATATTAATAAAGAGAGATGATGAAAGTATAATGAGTGTAGGGAGAGTTATATAGGGATGAAACTCTTCTCCAGTGTTTTTAAAATATTAATGTGGAAACTACGTCATAAAACCCCCAATGAGACTGTCAAAGTAGTGTTTTAATTTCAATCATTTAAACTCATAACTCACAATTTATGAAGTTTTTTTAAATGTAAGTTATAATTATGGTGTGAGCTACCACCTTGCAAAATTTGAAACCAACTGAAATTATTTAATGGACCAATTGAAATAGCCCATAATGGTAAATCTATATCTATACTTCTTATATAAACAAACCCCACTACCTATTTCTTTAAATATGCAACGCGTCCACTTCGCAGATCCACTATCAAACTCACTATCTATATCTCTTGTCTGTACGTCATCTCAAAGAATCCAGGTATGATTTTGCTACACTAGAATTTATCTTAACATACAAGGTGCACTTTATATTTTATTCCTCCTTCATACCCATTTTACAACGTGCGGGGATTCCTGCTAGTTGAACCAATGTTTAGGAAAATATTTGGGCACGGGTTATCCCTTAGCAAAGTAATTTAAATTCTTTTAACATTTTATTAAATTGGTTTCAAAGTTCTTTTTTTAATTATGGAGTTTGCATTTTTCTAAAGGAAAATATGTCGTTTTCATCATTGCTTTGGGCAAAAAAAAAAAAAGAAAAAAAAAAAAAAGAAAAATAGCACATCAGGTGGATTTTGCATACATAGCCTAGCACGTGGGAGTAACATTTTTATTTTATATTTAAACCCAAGAGGGCCATGTCAAGGGGTTTACTGCAATTAACTACTCCTGCAGCAGTTTGTCCCGCACAGAAGCAGTCAACCAGGCGCCGCCGCCGCCACCACCGCCGCCCCGTCACCGAGATGGCGTCTTCTGCCTCGTCGCCCGCCGCCAGGTTGTGACGGCTACTGACACGGTTCCTTCTCCCCTATAGATTTGCTAGTTCTTGCTCGCCTTATTAGAAAACTATTAGTATCTGGTGCCATTCCTAGATCTGGTCTCCAGCATTGCGATAGATTGCCCTGACCGGGGGGCTTAGGGTTCTTGGCTTCTTGCTTAAATTCGACTCTTTTCTCGAATTAATCTCGAGTGCGAGATATTGGGGGAGGCACCGTCCTCTTGATTGGCTAGGTTCCGTCACGAGTTGCTACTGTACATTTCTTTCCTCGTTCAATTTCTGTCAAAATGTGTGTTAGGGGGGCGAGCATCTGTGTATCCGTGCGCGAAAAATAGTTAATTTCTGGCAAACATAAAGAACAGAACCGGTGACATTCAGTCCTGATGTAACGAGGTGAAGGCATCTTATTTCGATTCCACTAGTAATCATTCATATGAGTCAGTGTAGTTGCAAATGCAACGCTCTTGAGTTTCTGTGCCTTGCAATCTGCTAACTTGCTTTTGTTTTTTGCTGTTATATATACTCTCGAGTTATTCTAGCATGTAGTTCTATTGGTTGCTTCAGTACATTTACCTTGCTCTTACTAAGATTGTTTCAGTACATTGACCTTGCTCTGACTAACAGGTCAGGGAGCACAGGAGAATCTGCTTGGTTCATGGCCACTTTTGCTAGCAACCACATGACAGGAGACAAGAGTCTCATCTCCAACATGGTACCTGTAAACAACCAAGTTATCGAAGAAGGGGTAGGCCAGGGGATGCAGGTGTGTGGCAAAGGGTATGTGAACACAGAGACAGTGGTCCTCCCTGATGTGTGGTATGTCCCAGGGCTCACAATGAACCAGGTATCTGTGGGGCAGCTAACTGAAGACCGCGATCTGGTTGTTCAGTTTGGTGGTGGTGCTTGTCTCATCAGCAAGAAGAGTGACGGGTCTGTTCTCGGTAGAGCACCTTTGAGGTCTGATCATAAGTATGCGGTAGACTTCCTCAAAATTAAGCTGAATTAGGAGTGGATCTTGGTCGGTGTCTTCAGATGCATAGAGGGATGATAGTGATGTCGGGTACTGCTTTCCTTTATGTGTGCACCGTATCTGTGCATGTGTTTAAGTGTTACATGTTGAGTTGTTGACTATATAAAAACTACTGAATGAGTCTATTACCTCTTGGGCTTTTAATTTATGCAAGTTGGGAAGTCCTTTTCAGCAGCAGTGATGATATATAATTCGATGAAATCTGGTTTCAGCTGTATGCTCTGCTACTGAATTTGTTTTTGATCTCTGACTATCCATCTGCAATCTGTTGGTGCCACAGTTTCCTATGTATGATCTCTTTAACTCATTGCATCTGATACAGGTTTTGCAACCGAATGAAACATTTTTCTGAACAGTGATTAGAGTCTGTGTGTTCGATTACAACCAGCTGCTCTTCGACTATTCGATGTCTATCTGCAAGCTGGTATATAGTCTGACTGTTGAGCAAACATTATAGTTTGAATGCGGTCTGAGCCCAAGGCAAACCATGTTTGTTTAATGAATCTGGCAATTTACTTATATATTGTATTTATTTATGGTTATATGTTTTCGGTGGTTTGATACTGATTTCTTATTCAAGCCATCGTCAGCATTTGTTGATTGAGCTGTGCATAGCCTTTCAGTGTGGCTCTGTTATTTTTTTAAGCTCATGTCAATTAGAAAGTCCAAATTTTTAGCGACATAATCTGAAGACAAAGTATTCTCCAGCTGCAGTTTGAGAACCCAAGTGACAGTAATCTGAAGGAAATAGTTTGCCTAGTGTGATTGAAACATTATTTTGAAGCATTCCTTATTCCCCACACGGTGAATGGCACTGCTTGAGCATTCTGTAACTTGTCAAAGTTTGTAACTTCCCAATACAGTTAATCTCAACACTAATTTTGAGCTCTTAGCTTCCAATCATGTGACTCAGCTTAAGATTGCCAGATCTTAGTAGTTTCCCCTGCGGTTATTAGTTTATCTGGTTTCTTTTGTCTGTCAAGCTGCTTGCAGTTGCTCTTGTAGCATGTAAGTAGGTCAATCCAGCTGTATCATGGCATAGTCTCAGCTCAGGTAGTGTGGTGACATCTCAGGGAAGCAGCTTGGCAGAGACTGAAAATGCAGCAGTTGTGAACCATTTACCACACATTGAAGGTTAATGCCAATTTGAAGTTGTCCAGCCTGAAACTTCCAAATGCATCTATATGTCTATAGATCATTTGTGCTGTGCATACCACCAAATGTACTGAAATTTGAGTGATTATATTTCTTTTTCATTTTCTTTTTCTAAGCTAATTATTACCAAAAGATCCTGGAACCATTTTTGTACAATTATAGGTATCAGATTCAGATACTAGGCATTGAGAATATGTTGTGTTGGTTGGCTGTGCGTTTGACACTAAGGGGTCATGCAAAAGGTTGTTGCCCTATCTTACTGTTACTAATTGGAGGCCTCAACAGAGGCTCCACGTTAACTCTCACCAGATGTGCTAGAAAAAAAGATAAATACTCTAAATTCTCACGTTAATCGAAACATCCGGCCCTTCAAACATAACTCTATATCCACCTAAAACCGTTGGATCTATCTTAAAATTACCCACCTCTGCCATTAATAATTAAAGAAGATTAGATGCGCTATAAAAAAAGATAAATACTCTAAATTCTCACGTTAATCAGAAACATCCGGCCCTTCAAACATAACTCTATATCCACCTAAAACCGTTGGATCTATCTTAAAATTACCCATCTCTGCCATTAATAATTAAAGAAGATTAAATATATTTTTCAGAGAGAAAAACGTTGAGGAAGCCTATCTCTCTCGCACGTTAAACCTAATCCACAGCCGCCGCCTCCTCATGGACCTCATTGTCGAATCACATGCAGGTTCCCAATCCAAAAAAAAAGAAGTCACAACACATTACGTTGCTCTTCCTTCCAATCAGTGGTTATAAATTGCAGCAGGCTTCCATGGAGCAGTACATTGCAATCTGATTGTTCATTGATCTTCCATTATGGATCTCTTGGGGATGGCGAATATGGCTGAACATCGACATGCTCAACAGCGCCGGCGACGTGGGCCTGCTAGCTATCCCTTGGCACATCGCAGATCGCCAGCCTGTTAACATCAAAGAGTTGGATGCCGTCATGTTCCTGAACGTGTGCACGACGTTGGCGGGGATCAAGCACTCTGCGCGTGTCATGCTGGTGACGCCGCCTGCAGTTGCTGCTGCCGGTGGAGGATTCGTCCTCTGCATGGCGAGCATCAGCGGCATCCTCGGAGAGCTGGGGTGCACACGCACTCAATTAAAGGTTATTAAGTGCAGCAGGCTTCCATGGAGTAGCACATTGCAATCTGATTATTCATTGATCTTCTATTGTGGATTACAAAAGGTATATATGTACAACTACCCCAACATCATGGACAAACTAATGAACTAACGCAAGTGAGGCAGAATGTGCTGTCTGCCGGTCCTTTGTCAGCATGCGTGAAGATGCATGGAACTCCATAGCGAAAAGCTCATATGGCCGGCATCTGTCAAATATAAGTCATTTAGACCAAGGATGAGAGTGTACCGAGTTGCATGTACAATTTCAATTGCTTGCTTGCTCTGTCATGTGAGCGCTAGGTGCCATCTACGAGATGACAATCATTCGGCGACAAGAAGCCTACTTTCGGTGTAATCAAAGCCTCAAGGTGTTGCTGTGGGTGATCATGCCCCATCAAGACTCGATACAGGTCAGAGCTCAAATCAGAATGCAAAAGTCCATTTTAGCATCAGTTTATTTAGTCTCTCTATATATTATATACATACCAAAGTAACATAAAGAAACATCCCACTCATCCCAATCAAAGCCAGATTCATTATAATATTCACGCTCAAACTAGAGATATAAAAAAGAGGTTAGTATATATTTATTTCTTTACATGGAGGACTGCAAATTACAACATCATTGCTAATCATTGGCATTTTATTCTATCCCCTCAATTCTATTATATACCATACATAGAACATTTTGGTATTATAAAGAAATCTTAAATGTTGGTTGACTGTTGTGTTAGATTAATGTTATCATAGAAATTCTTTTTCTAAGTTATTAGCGGTCATCTATTTGGTCAATTATAATCACCCTTTTATTATATTGATAGTGACAATCATTACAGTGTTCTATTGTTAATATCAACACTACCATTAGACTAATTAAGTTAGACCTCTAATCTTCATCTTAAATAGGCTATTATGAAAAAAATATAAAGTAATCTATAAATTTATATCTAAATTATACACCTGCATTAATATTAACGATTCTAAAATCTAAATTATTTTCAATGATCATTATGTAGAAATTTCCAAGAAAATACTTTTATAATTGTCTAAATTATTTGCTCATGTTATTGTTAGCATATGAAAAACTAACAAAATTCGTTTGTCTGAGCAATATATAGCTCTTGAGAAGACATATGTTTAGCACATGTGAAGGTAATATGGAAAGGTGAAAATTATGAATCGGTATGGAAAAGTATACCAAATGATTGGTGGCAAAACTCTACAACAACCAACTAATGATTAAGAAAAAAATTAATATGAGTATTTTACGAAAATGTTAACTCACAAGGGATCAACTGTTTCTTTCATTATGAAAGATGATTCAGTGACCCACATTTATAATTAATAAAGTATATCGACCTCTAATATCCTTTATAAGATATCCTTAACTGCCATTGTACTCCCTTCAGTCCTTTTTATCTGGTGCATGGTCACTGTAATTTTCCTCTTGGCGCCACTTATATAGGACTGGAGGGAGTAAAAGACAATGTATAGCAACCCCTGTGCATTTAAAATGTCTATATATATGCCATTATGAAAATAATATAAAGTAACACCTTTAAATCAGAGTTCTCCAAATGAAATTTTCTCTCAAAGCTGCATGCACAATATAACACCTCATGTAAAATATCATGAAAAATAATACAATGTTTATAAATTATGCTATATATCTTTCTAAATTGTAGAATTCTACATTCTTAATAAAACATTTAACTATATATTATGTTCCATTATATAGTAAATCAAGTAGTGATTATACATTTGAATAAATATTTAATTTAATAGCATGTCAGACCTATAAATTGGTCCCTTAACAAACCCACAGAAAGAACTCCAGTAACTTATGTTAGTGCTCCATGATGCTAAAATCCAAACGTTGTTACTTCAAATGAATTTATACATTTTGACTTTACAAATGACATCAACATTCAAAATTTATCTTTGAGCAATTTATATTTATAAATCAATATTATACACACATGTCTCTGATATAGCTAATTCAAAATTTGAAGTGTTGTTGTTGCAAGATAAAACACCTATAGTGTAAGAACTAAAAGGGTAACTGAGGACCATATTTTAAAAAGAATTTAGAATCGAAGATATAATAAAAACTCGAAGTCCAACTTTACATGTGAAGAAAATAGCAAGAACCAAATTTAAAGTTGGAAACTAAAATATTGATTCAAGATCTTATAGGAAGGGGATGCAATAATAACATACCTATGATTAGATTTCAACTTATTATATATTGAGCTCAAGAAAGATCAAACCTACAAACTCTCCAAAAAAAATGTATGGCCACGGTCCAAGCTCAATAAATTGCTTATGACATTGTCAAAACTCTCCCAAAACTAAGTAATATGAATAAACGATATAATAAGGATTAGAATTTCAAATAGTAAATGTAAAAGATATTGCAACAAATAGATCAAAAGCACAGGACAAAGTATAGATTTTTCATGATATCACTGTTATCACATAAAGGGATGAAATAAGGGTTTATACACTTTAAGTTTATTTATGAATGAACTAAATACATATGGTTCTAAAACGAGTAATTGTAGAAATCATTACTCACAAAAATAGTACAAAAAAGATAGATTCTAAATTCTTACAATAATATAAAGAAACACTAAATTTGGAGAGTATCATCACCATTGTATCTGAGAAATGAATAATCTTAAAACTTTGGGACAAGAATCGAAATTTAGGGTATCACAACTGAATATAGACTATAGACACCGATTTATTATAGCTATTATCTTTTAAACTTTAGTGAAGTGAAAAACATACTTAATATAAGTAATTCTTATTAGTTAGTGTCCATAATATTTTAACCCGTGCTCGCACGGGTTGATGAACTAGTTTTTCAAATCCGAATGAGAAAGACAATACTAAAGCCACTGCAAACCTTTCATCAAGCACACCAGATCTGGCAGAACTCAAAGTAAAAAGATATAAATAAAGGTTGTTGCAGTACTCACAAAACATGTTTGCTAATTTCTACATGTATAAGAGAAAAACATGTTACAATGTGGATGCAGTGCAGATCTGGACAAATTCCAGAACACACTTCACACACTACCTGAGATGAAGCTGCAGAAAAATTATAAAGGCTATTGCAGTCCTTATCTAAGAAAAAGGCTATTGCAGTACTCACAAACATTGTTTGCTAATTCTACATGTAAGAGAAATATACACGGTAAAATGTGGATGCAGTGCAGGACAGGACATTTTCCAGAAAATAAACTTCACACATCCTACTTGGAGTCGGACTTGGACTCCGAGTGCAATCTAAGTAGCTAGCGGCTTTATTAGCATCACGGGTTCTCCTTCCCCCCGACTATATACCAAATTAAATCGAACGGGAAGCAGCAGGAAAACCCTAGCTTGCTCGCACCTCTCCTCGTCGGCTCTGAATCCAGTGGTGGTGGGTGGAGGAACGCCGGCAAACATCGACGACAAGCATGCTTATACCGCACCCGTATCAGCGCAGCCAGCAGCACCTGTTGACGATGGCATGCAGCTCTTGGCCACCGCCACCACCACCATCGCCATGGCCAATGCTCTTTTTGGATTCAGGTGCCAGTTTCCACATGGTGTCTGACCCCGGACTCCTGACCAACCTCCACGACGCGCCGGCAGGGATGATGGTCACGGTTGGGGACGGCAACACGTTGCCCGTCACCAAGATCGGCGACATAAATATGATAGCAGCAGGCTTCAGCATCCCCGGTGTTTTCCTGGTGCCAGGATTCATAGCGAACCTCATAAGCGTCCGTCAGCTCTCGAGGATCAGGATCTGCACGTGGTTTGATAGAGACCGGGCGATGCTGTACGCAGGGCCCGAGCTGGTCGGCGTCGCAGTCGCTCAGAACAATTTGGCTGGCCACTACATGCTGCAATTCTTGAGGATGCCCGTGTGGTGTGGCTCCTCAGCTTGCACTCCGTGGCTGAAGACAGAGCTCCCTCCCTTGAGTCAACAACCAATGCATGGTGACGATGGCAGCTCTTCGCCACCGTCAGGGCCAAAGCTCTTGTTGGATTCAGGTGCCTGCTTCCACGTGGTGTCTGACCCCAGCCTCCTTTGCAACCTCCGCGACGCGCCGGCCGGGCTGAGTGTGAGGGCAGGGGATGGCAACACGATGCCCGTCACCAAGGTCGGTGACATACAGATGATAACCGCAGGCTTCACAATCCCAGGCGTTGGCCTAGTGCCAGGACTCAAATTCGACGGCTTCATCAGCGTCCGTCAGCTCGCGAGGGAGAGCAGGATCTGCACATCCATTGTAGGAGATCGGGCAAACCTTTACGCGGGGCCCGAGCTGGTCGGCGTCGCAGTCGCTCCAAAAGAGAATTTGGCCGGTCTCTACGTACTGCAATTCTTGACGACGCCAAAAATTCTGCTGCTTCATCTGGCAACTGCTTGGATGGACGTGGAGTTAGCTTCTTTTTGACAGATCCTTATTATTACTATAGTTAGTTCCTTGTATAATGTACAGACATATAGTCACAAAATTGGTGTATGTAAAGACCCTGTTTAGCACAACTCTCTCGTCAGCTTCATAAGCTGTTGTGAACTATTTTTTTTGTTCTTCTTTACCCAAACAACCTTTCTCAAGTAAACACATATTTTTTTAGCCATTGGATGAAGATCCAATAACCACAATTACAATTACAATGACAGAGAGACAATTACAATTACAGAGAGGACAATTTTTTTTTCTATAGAAGGACAATAGACAGAGGGGAGCTCCGGGTCCGGCGAGCTCTAGCCATGGCGCGGAGTCCGGCGGCGGCGGCGGCTCCGGCGAGCTCCGGCCATGGCGCGGCGTCCGGCAAGCGGCGACGGCTACGGCGAGCGCGACAGCATGGGCGCAGGCCAGCGCGCGGTGCGACGAGCACGCGGGCTAGCGCGGCGTCGTGGGCAGCGGCATAGGCGCAGGCACGGGACGGAGGAAGAAGGTGGGAGAGAGAAGGTGTGGGTCCCGCATGTAAGTGAGAAAAAAAAATCCATGTGTTAGTTTCCCAAAAAACACACGTGTGTTGTTTAGCATTTCTAAAACTTTATGGGTGAACTTCCTTTTTCTTTTCTCCCAAGGAAATGGGATGACAAAGAGCTGAAAAAAATAGCTTATGTGTGCATCTCCGATTTGACCCCAAAAAAGTTAGCAGCAACACTCAGAGAACAAGCGGTCGGAGCGTAATGTTTCGCCATCGAGTAGGGCATTCATGCAACTGCCATGCCCGTTGTATAATAAGAGGACCTGCATCCAGCGGCGCAACCATCCTCTCGTCCCCACGCGTGCCTTAGTTGTCGTGGTGTCGTGAAGTCTCTATCCTCCGCCTTCCCCTCTGTCGTGCCAACATTAGCCTCCGCCAAGTGCCTGTCAGGGTCCACCTGCCATGGGCCGTAGCCAAGCCGGCCCAGGCCCAGCTAGTACATCCTGCTGAATTGCCAAGGCCACCACAGCATGGGGATCCGTATAGGCCAAGGGGAATCAACCAACTACAGAAGAATATTGTATCGAGTTTGTTCCGGTGAGCAGTCGGCCACCGTGGTTATCGTGAGTAGGAGTAGGAGTAGTTCGCCACCGGGCGACCTGTATCCGAGTTGTGGTGAACAATCCAGTTGGGGTTGCTGACATCTGGTACCAGAGCCATCGATTCTCGACATGGATTCCTGGTTGGTCGAGTTCCAGAGGAAGCTCGCAGGGTCCACCTGCCACGGGCCGTAGCCAAGCCGGTCCAGGCCCAACCAGCACATCCTGCTGAATTGCTAAGGCCACCACAGCTACAAAAGTGGATCCGTATAGGCCAAGGGGAATCAACCAACTACAAAAGAATATTGTATCGAGTTTGTTCCCGTGAGCAATTGGCCACCGTGGTTATCGTGAGTAGGAGTAGAAGTAGTTCGAAGACCCTGAGGAGGAGCGCGACTTCGAGCCGGCCGCTCCGACGCGACCTCGCCTTCGTCGGCGTCGGAGCAGCTCGCCCATGACGACACGGCCGCCGAGGAGACCAAGCCTGAGTCGTACCCGCACCAGATCCAGGAGGTCGAGGAGCTACAGGGCGCCGACATCGCATCCCTCAAGGCGACGTTTCCCAAGTGCGAGGCCTGGATGCGGGCGCTCGCCACCGCCGAACCGCCTCGCTTCCACATCACCCTCTTCGCGTCCGGACCGCCCCTCGTCGTGCATGTCGAGCCGCTCGCTCTGCCCTGGCTCTGCTGTTTGCGCTCGCCGCAGCTTCGTGGAACGCGGCGTGCCCCTCCTCGTCCACCAGATTCGCCGACGTGCTTCTTCCTCGGAGAGTCGGAACTGTGCGCCAGTGAGGAGCACTTATCCAAGGCCTACGAGGTCATCTTCCCCGGCCGTCGGCCCCTCCCCAACGACTTCGTCAAGGATGCTGAGAGCCATAATTACACGCCCACCAACTGCTCGATTCATGTCCTCAGCGGCAACGATTATAGGAACCTCGCTGACTAACTATAGGAACCTCTGCGAGGACGCCAGTGACGTGCACTCCGCGGCGTTCTCCCTATTCCTCGACTTCGCTAAGCAGTTCGCCTTGGGCGAGTCCGCTGAGCGCATCTTCCTGGAATTCGAGGGCGCCCAGCACTTCGACATCCTCACCCACAGCACCACCACTGCGCACTTCGAGGACTCGGCACTCAGCCACTCACCATCCTCAACACGACCAAGTGCGTCCGCGTTTCGATCCACGCCGCGCTTCGCCAGGCATCCGTCGTGCGCCTGAGCCAGAAGCTCGCGTCCCCGTCGCCGGGCGTGGCCATGGCCACGGAGACCGTGCTCTCGGCCGTGGAGGTCACGCGCGACATCAAGGATCTCCGCTGGCGCGAGTATCCTGTCGGCTCCCTCCTCTCTGTCCACGCCGCAATGCGGATGCCTGCCGGCGCGGTGGCCGAAGCCAACTGCGCCATCGCCCCTGGCTCCGTGGAGGCCGACTCGCCCGTGCAGAGCTGCGTGTTCGTCAACAGCAACGGCGACACGCCTCTGCTCCTTGCCGCCAAGATGAGCCGTGTCCACTTCCCCCTGATGTTTCTCGAGGACGTCTGCATCGACCAAGCAGCTACCCCGGCCGATCCCGGCGACCCACCTTCGACATCGCCCTCAAGGTGTTCGACACTCGGTGGCGAACATGTCCAGAGCGCCCCTGAGGAAGTGAGGAGATGAAGGTCGGCACCTGTGGCAGTGATTCCGAACCGAGCGTGCGGCTCCACGTCACTGCGCACGACGCCAACTACGCGTTGTGCGCACGGTTCCTCCACGCTGAGCTTCCCACTGGCTCCGTCGTCAACCTCTCTGTCAAGCTGGACGTGTCTCCGTCCATTCGAGTCCACCTCGTCCTCGGACGCGTGCTCGAGACCAACCTGCTGGGAATCCTGCTGTCATCGGAGGAGAAGCTGAACTCCTCGTACTTCTTCTACTACAAGGCACCGGCGGCCATCCTGCTGATAGTGTTGGCATCGCTGGCCATGGAAGGCAATGTGTTCGGTTTTGGTGTCACCAAGTGCACCTGCCTCCCCTAGCTGATGGAGCTCCAGGCGGTGCGCTGGACGCTTGTCATCGTCGGCATGGCAATGATCCCAAACCCTCGTCGAGCGATTCGTTTATACTGGTGGCGGCCGGCATGAGGTGGTGATCAATGGCGGTGGGGCGTTCAAGCTCCAGACCGTAGGTGCAGAGATTATTCGTAGTAAGGCTAGGACGTATTTTTTGTACTGTGCAAAGCTCCCAATGCACTGAAATTTAAGTGATTATGTTTCTTTTTCTTTTTTTAAGATAGTTATTACCAAAAGATCCGGGAACCACTTGCTTTGCACAATAAGGTCACTAGATTCTGATACGAGGAAAACTGAGAATATATTCTGATGGTTGGCTCTGCGTTTGTCGCTGAGGGTCTAGAGAAAGGTTGTTACACAATCCTTCATATCCGAACGAAAAAGGCAAGTAGTAAAGCCATCGCAAATCATACATCAAGCATACTGCACACCAAATTTCGAAGTAAAAAGATAAAGGCTATTGCAGTACTCACAAATTCGAAATACAGGGCAAAATGTGTGGATGCAGTTCAGGTCATGACAAATTCTAGAAAATACTTCACACATCCTATAAACTCCGAACTGTGACTTGGACTCGGACTGGACATATTGCAGTACTCGGACTCGGACTGTTACTCGTCACAGAACCTAGTAACCAGCGCCTTTATTAGCATCACGGTCGTCCCTCCCCCGGCTCTACCAAATCGAACGGGAAGCAGTAGGAAAACCCTGCTCATCCATAATGGCTCTGAATCTGCCGGGTGCCCTAGCCAGCTCTTCCCGACCGCCATCGCCACCGCCACCGCCGAAGCCAGAGCTCCTGTTGGACTCCGGTGCAAGTATCCACGTCGTGGGCGACCCCAGACTCCTTTCCAACCTCCGCAATGCGCAGGCGGGGTTGACGATCAGGGTGGCCAATGGCAACACGTTGCCCGTCAAAAAGATGGGCGACATTCACGTACAAGGCTTCACGATCCCTGACGTTCACCTCGCGCCAGGAATCGAGATGGACCTCATCAGCGTCCGTGTGCTCACGAGGAGCAGGATCCGCACCTGTTTTGATGGAGACAGGGCGACGTTGTACGCGGGAGAACATCTGGTTGGCGAAGCAGTCGCTCCACAAGCGAAGAACGGCCTCTACGTGCTGCAATCTTTGAGCGCGCCAAACAGCGGCTTGGATGACAAAATAAGATTGTTGCCCGTGTGGAGCTTGGGCTCCGTGATTTGCTGGCTAAAAGCGCTCATCCGCGAGAGACTATTTGGTTCATGGCCTGAGGAGAAGCCACATGATAGCAATCGAACTCGGAGAGAGCGAAGGAGGAAAAGGGGGAAGAACTCCGGTAGAAGGAGATAGCCGAGGGAGCTGTATGTTCTGCTACTGAATATGTATTTGATGTGTGACGATCTGGCTGTGATATCACTTGTGAATCTGTGACATATTGTTTCGATGCACATGTTAAAGAATGTTTGCTAGTTGAAATTAACTATTGCAGCACAGTTTTTTTTATTTTTTTTTGAGATCTACTATTGCAGCACAGTAGTGATGAACCATTTATCACTGAAGGTTTAAATGTGCATGGTAAAAACATGATGAACTTCAAACTGCCAGTAATTAATGGGAATTCTGTCTAGTATGAAAATTATGCAGTCCAATCTCAAAAAGATATATCATATTTACTTTAACTTCCGGTGTGGAACAAGGTCTTTTAATTAGCAGGAATGAACATGATAAAAACGTCAGGCTTGACAACTTCAAACTGTGCATAGACACCTATATCCATCTTCTTTCCACAAACTTGCACTCTCAATCAAAGCGTATGACTTGTATCTCCTTGTGGTTCGGTTTTTGACCTAGCAATATATGTGATGCAAGTATGCCCAGTTTCATACCTACCCAAAACTCCACTCACAGGTTTAGTGATAGGTCATGAAAGAAGGCAAACTCAAAATGCCTTTGGTGAGGTAATCATACACTTTGAGCGATTCGAAAGTACCATTTGAGAAGTACATGTGAACTATGCTTTGTTTGAAAAATCTTATAAAAAGGTCAAGTCATTGAGATATGAAAAAGGGATGAGATGGCTATGTTTCAGAGCTGTTCCACTTCTCAACCACTCAAGAAGATTTGTTAGCCACTTCACATATCCCACAGGTATGAGGTATGTTTTGAAATGACCTTTATATTATTTTTATATCTTGAATAGCTATGTTTATGTTTACTTTATCCTAACCTTTGCTCGGGACGAGTAAAGAGCAAAGTGTGGGGGAACTTGTTGGCACTCCTTATTGCATATATTTTGACTGCCAATATGATCAAAGATGACCAAATCCTGAGGAACTATGTAGCAAATATATTATTTATCTAACAAGTTCCACGAGTTTTGGTTTTCAAACTTGTTTTGCAGAAAATGTATTTATTCATGAAATAAAACTATCTCGAGATGATGAATTGGACTACACCATCGTGACGGGCTCGTCAAGATCAAAATACATATATTATTTGCTATTTTTGGAGTTATAAATAAAAAGATATAGAAATTCCAAATTAAAAAGGAGCGCTAACGTCATCGCTCCCGTGGTCAATGCCAGCAGCGAACCAGAGCTCAACACGTGGCAGGCTGGGCCCCCACGTCCGACGTCAACGCGGGCGAACTACACCAATAGCAGCCGACAGCGGCTGCCAGCTGGGCCCGCCTGCTGACCCCACGGCGCAGGCGCTGCCGGCCTGGAGGGCGTGTAACATTCTAGATGTTAATAACAACTAATACTTAATTAAGTACAAGGTTAAAGTATAATAAGTGAGCATCATGGCATATGCATTCATGTTTTATGTGGTGCTTGGATTTATACATGAAATGATGATTCTTGCTTAAGGTTTTATTTAAGTTCCTTGTCCTTTGGTGAGAATCTATGAAGCATCTAAAATAAACTAAAAATTTGTCTTGTTATGTGATGCTTTGCAATTTTGTGTGAGTTAGGTCAACCTTGACATGCTCCAACTAAAACAAATTTACTTTTCTAGGTTGTTTGTGCTCTCTGCTTTGGAGTGTGCTTTGAACCAAAAACTCTATTTTAATTGTCATCCTAAATACTTGATTTATGTCCTATTTGACTTGTGTCAAGTGTAGGGGATAAACTCAAGTATAACACTTAAAAATGAGCTCCAAGTTTGTTGATGAATTTGAATTCTAGGGCTTGTCCCTAAGTCTTGCACTTCAAGTTCAAATTCAAACTAGGGGATTATTAAAATGATTTTTATAAGTCAATTTGGTCAACCAATGGTGTCATTGGGTCATTGACCTAAAAATGTCCTTGGATGATGTTTGTGATCACTAATGACCAACCAATTAATGTAGAAAACAAATCAAGCTCAAACTTCTTTCGAAACCCTGATTTCCAGAAAACCTATTTTCACCCCTTTTCTCTAATTCAAAATCTACAAAGAATTTGGGGTTGGTGTAGAAAGGAAAATTTTGGGTCTTGATGAGAGCTTAAATGTTGGTGTTCAAAGTTTTCAAGTTTCAAAAGAGAATTTCAAATGAATTTGAAAATACGGTTTTCCAGTATTTGTCCCCCTTTGATTTTAAAGTCATATTTCAAAAACTATGCGTATTTTGGAAAAACTTTCTTTGGTGGAGTGTTCAGTATGAAAATAGGAGTATTCCATAGTTTGGAAGATTTTCAAGTTCTTTAGAAAAATTCAAAGTTATTCAATATATTTGATTGAAGGGTTTTGTCCCCTTTTCAAAATGTGTTCAAAATTCATATGTTTAGGCAGAATCAGAAAACGTTCATTTTGAGAAAAGTGTATATCTTTAAAAATTAAGTGGGGTTGCTTTTTGGAGGTTTTTGAGTTCAGTTCAAAATGTGGGAGAAAATTTCAAATTTGGCGCAGGGGCATTTTGGTAATTTTTCTGAAAAGCGAGATTCAGAGCATCTCGCTCTGCCGCTCGCCGCCGGCGTGCTTCGCCCGGCTTCCACGTGCGTCCGCGATCGCCAGCTCATGCTTGATGTGGCGTCGACCGCCTTGACGTGTCCATCCACTCCTCCTCGCGCCGTGCTTCAAGTAGGAGAAGCCAGGGCCGATTTCTCCTCTTCCTCTGCCGCCCGCCATGGCCGCCATGTTTTGCGCCGCGCCTTGCCTCAACCACCGAGCGCTCCCCGCCTTCATTTTCATCGCCATGGACTTCACCTTGCCCTCGCGCACAGCCTCAGCTCGCTAGCGCCGCCTCGCATCGCCCAGAGCGCCCGCGCGCCGTTTTCTTCCTCGCGACCGGAAAACCGAGCCGCCACATGCTTCATCGTCGATTCCGTCGCCGTTGCTTATTACTTTTCAAATTCCTTTGGCATTCTTGATCGCCATCATCTCCTGAGTCTCATGCTTCTTTCCGTTTCCATTTTGGTGCCCAGAATCGACCAGGAGGCCCGCCTTGCCACCGGAGCACGCTGCGGTCCACTCCGCCGCCGTTCCTACTCGCGGTGAGAACCCTGCTCCGCCGCCTTCCAGTAATTCTTGTCGTGCGCAACATAGTCTCGATGATCTCTAGATCATGTAGGTGCCATTATTTAGGCCTGAAACGCTGTGACTTGGTCGGAACGCCGTTGCCACCGACAAGCTCCGTGTCGCCGCCGCCATCGCGCGAGTAGCGCCGTCGTCGGAGCCCGTTCCCATTCGTTTAATTAGCTCATCGGGTTCTCCTAGATGCGTGGTAGGTGATGCGCACTCTAGCGCCGCCGGAGAAGCCTCCGACGAGCCGCGCCGCCATTGCCGCGCGCCGCCATGCCACTCCGCTCGCGGTCGGCCATGCTCCGTCGCGTCCGCCGCCGCGCTAGGGCAACCAGCGAGTGCGCCGTGCCCTGCCAAAGCCGTAGGACCCAATAGCGCCGTCGGAAACCTCACCGCCGGCAAAATCCGGTCGTCCAGACTGCCGGTGTTCCTGTTAAGCCTCGCGGGGACCGGTCGACAAAAATTTGAAGGAGTATAGGGGTCTTGATGCAAAACGGCCAGACTCAGGGAATAGTAGATAGGATCTTTTTGTTATTTCTGAAAAACTGCAAGCCTTAGATGCAAAACTGTCGAGCTGAGCTCGGGCAGGCCGACTTGGGCCGGCTTCCCCTCGGCTCAGGCCGGACTGGGCCGAATGTGGCCCAATACGCCCTTCTTCTTTTATAAAAGTTTTATTCTTTTCTTTAAAAACAGATTTTGCTGTGTTCTTTCAAAAATCATAGAAACATATTTACTGCTCCAAAAATTCTGAAACTTTTTGTGTATGATCCTGTTAGTGAGCTTGATTCATTAAAGTATTAAAATGCCAATTTTGAGTCGTTTTGATATGTTTGAAAATTAGCCATTTTAATTCATAAATGCATCTTGTTTTAATTTTAGTAAATTATTGATTTATCCAAAAATTCTGAAATTTGTTTTACATTCTGTTTATGTTGTAATCTGCTTAAAATGAGTTTTTAGAATAAAATTGACAACTTTTATTTTATGTCCTAATTTTCCTTAATTATTTTGATTAGTTAATTAGTGTTATATTAATCTTAATTATTAGGATTTGATGTGATTTTGGGATTGATTGATGACCTAGGGTCATTAACCTTAATGACCTTTGGCACTTAATTAATTGTTTGTGCTTATCCTTAATAATTTTTCTATGGCTTAATTAATATTTATTTTATGTGTTTTATGAACTTTTATTAATGATTAATGCCATCTTAGTCTTAGGGTTTAATGTGCCTTGCTTGATTGTGGGTCATTATTTTATAATGATCCATGGTGTTTAAGTTAATTGCTTGCTTTTATGATAGAAATCAAATGAGGATGTATGAATTATCTTGATCTGCTGGTTTGTTTAGAGTAGTCTTTGTATGTGTAACTCTAGATGTTGTGTTAAGTGGTTTTGTTGGCTTACAACTTTATCGTGAAGGAAAGTTGTACTCAAGTTTATGATCTTGCTAAGTCATTCCTTAATGCATCATGCCATGAGCTCATCAACCTAAAATACACCTCATTAACTATGTGTAGTTATTTCGGGAGTGAAGTGGGTCGTGTTAATTGAAGTTCGGAAAATATCGTCCGACAACTGTGTTTGAGGAGGCTATTGACTTATGATGCCAAGTCATATCTCTGGATGTTGGTGTCATCTTTCCATGACGTTGATGTCAAGCATGATATTGGGATTCTAACTACTCTGCAATGCAGGCAAGCCCCGGAGCATGCAACCTATTTCTATTTCTGCAAATATTTTACACCTTAAGTCTAGTGTAATGTGCATTAAGTAGTAGGAGTTGATTTACACCGTTGCCGCATATCTTCCTTGATCTACATTTATATCCTGATATACCACTAGTATGTGTAGGTCGATCTCCTATGCTTAGTCATGCTTAGACTTCGGTAGAAGTCGAATGGTGTCTACATCGTTTGCGAGTAATCAGGTTTATCTTTGCTTCTCTTGACCTAATGACGGGTCGTGAGGGCATATGAATATAATTATAGTAGTAATAAATTGAGACCGGTCGGGTAACTTACATCGGGAATAGAGGTGTAGTGTTTCCGACTGTGTCGATTAAGGACCGTTCGTTGTAGGCTTGCTTGATCGAGACTTTGCAACTAACCGCATACTACGGTAAGCCTGAGACCGCAGCTATTCCATCATCAGAATGGACAACTGCGCACTGGGAGTGGAGAGATGGCGGGAGTAGTGGATACCCTCGGGGGACAAGGTCTCGGGTTCGAGGGGGACCGTACTCTCGGGTGGCGCAGACCCGGGCTGGTCTTGGAAGACCTGAGTGAAGGTTGACATATGCAAGATTTGGTTCTACATATGTCATGTGGTTAGGGATCCTCAGCTAAGTAAATCGGTTCGAATCGTCGTGCTCCTCGGTTATCGACTGCCCTGCATCGTAGTTAACAAGTGGAACATGGTTACTATTGGATATGAGATGGAAAGAGATGGAAAGAGAAGGAAAAGAGAAGAGATGGATACCAGTCGTAATGCTTAATCCAAGTGTTTGAAATAGAGCAGGTGCAAACCTAGCTTTAATAGGTATAATGAAGTTGATGCTAAAACATTGAAAGTAAGGATTCAAGATTAGTAATGCTTTTCCGCAAAACTCTCCTTTTCTATCTCAACTACTCAAAAGCTAGCATATCCTTGAGAGTCTTTTCTTTTTAGTCGGGTAAGTCTTGCGGAGTACCTTGAATGTACTCAGGGTTTGTTCTACCCCTGTTGCAGGTACTGACAGTTGCTTCGAACCATGGTTGTGTCGCTGGGCTCGACATGATTTGGTTGCCTCTCACGACTTAGGTATCCTACCTAAGTTGTCTTCTGTAGCTCTACTCTACTTCCGCAATTTAAGTTTATAAAAAGTTAACTTATTCAATATTTGTAAAATTAATGTTATTATTCTTCTGCACTCGATGTGTATTTTGTAACAAATGTAGTAATGTTGTAGTTACTCCGTTGTTGATCCCGGATATGAGTATTAATTGTGGTTCAATCGGTGTTCGTTAAGAACATCGACAGGGCTTCATAAGTCTTATGGAACACATACATGGCTATCGGAAGTCTTTTGAGACAATGATAGGTGTATGTGGGCCATCTTACTTAGGATGTTCTGCCACAGGGTGCCGTCATCCGGCTCGGCCAGCCAGGACATGACACGTGGCCTGACCACGCCAGGCACATGGCGGAGCAACGGGTGGGAAGCCGAATTCGAATTGGCGAATCCCAGATGGACACGTGGCGGCACAGCATAGGCAAGCGGGCGACCACGCGCGCGCGGGTTTGAATTCGTGCAGGCCGCCGCGCCGACCGCCCAGGGGGGCATGTGGCGCTCGCTGGCTGGCTCCGCCAAGGTGGTTGCCGGTCCACCCGCCCAGGCGCGGTTTGGCCGGCCGGTTGGGCCAGTTCAGCTCGTCGAATCCAGTGATTTATCTTCCAGAAATGTGACAGCCTGCTGATTCTCTGCTTTAGCTCCGGTTTAGGGTCTTAATGACTGGTTCTCGTTCGGTTTTCAATGCTGATTGATTGGCAATTATTGTACCGACCTAGGGGAGGTCGGTTTGGTGCCCAACACCGTCGTTAGGCAGGGGGTGATGTGTAAAAGTGTCTCCTCTCTAGCATAAATATAGGGCCATTCCCCCTATTGTAGACACACTCTACACTACATAGTTGAGCTACACATTATATATTCTACCTCTTGAGCTTCATTGCCATATCATTCTAGTAGTAGTGTCCCTCTAGGTGCTCTCACCTAGTTGTATAAGTTAGAAAAAGAGGAAAAGAGAGGAGGTGCAGAGCGGAGGCGGAGCCGGCTTGTCGGGTTCCCCTCCAACTTGTACCTCTACGGAGCCGTCTCCTTCAAGAGTAATATCTGCATCCTTTATTTGCAATTCCCTAGTGATTTTTTAATTAAGGTTTAGTGCTTACTTGCTTGCTTGCGGGATCTCCGCTCGACCGAGTGCTTTAGTCCAGCTAAGAATTTGGATTAGAGTAGTAGCCGTTAGCGTAGATTTTGTGTCTGGGCTAACGAGTTACCTGAGTTTGTGTTCAACCCCACGCATAGTTGTGGTAGCCCCGGAGGTGACAGCTCTGACCAGGCCTGTGTAATCTACCACGTTCGGATTGGTGTTCTCGTAGAGCTTTTGGCTGCTTTCTCCCGGTTACGTCTTCCCAGTCTTTTTGAGAACCAGAAAGGAACAACTGCTCCGAAGTGAGTGAAAGTATAGTATGCCGAGACTTTAGTTATCTGGTGACCTAGGGCTGAGCTTAGAAAACCCTCTCGCCCTACAAAAACATCCTTCTACCTTCTTCTCCTTGACGTTCTTGTTTCACTCTAGTACGCTTCCGTTCCCTATGGAAAATGTGATACCCTAAATACTTCCGGGTGAAAACTACAATGGTATTCCATGCGCTTGCGGATTTATCTGTTTACGCTAAGAAATACTAACAGTGAGGAAGAGCGTGCGGGCCAAGGAGTGATCGAACTCGTGGCCATTGTTGCACTGAATTGCCTTAATGAGAGAATTAAACTGCATGCGGACAAATGAGAAAAAGTTAGATAAAACACCAAAGGTATCAGACATAAGGCGTGAAGGAAATGTCCAGGTATAGTGGGTATAATCATAAAGAATGACAAGATAGTATTTATAGCCAGACACACTAACAACTGGAGATGTCCAAAGATCACAATGTATTAAATCAAAAGGACGAAGCGCTCGAGAATTTGACATGCTAAAAGGAAGACGCACATGGCGGCCTAATTGACAAGCATGGCAAATATGATCAGGGTGGTGCTTACTATAGGAAATAGCCTTGGAACTAATGAGTTTGGACAATGCCACATGACCAATGTGACCAAGGCAGCGATGCCAGAGGGTGGAGGAGGTTGAGACAACAGTAAGGGCGGTGGTGCTGGCTGGTGCTAGTGGATAGAATGGGTAGAGGTCACCCGTTCTATTGCACCTAGCGATCACTCTGCGTGTCTGTAGGTCCTTCACGGAAAGGCCAAAGGGGTCAAACTCGATGGAACAATTTTTATCGGTGGTGAAACGACGAACAGAAATTAAATTCCTAATGATGCTAGGTGAGACTACAACATTAGAAAGAAAAATAGGATGTTGCGAAGTGGAAAAAGAGTGTGACCCAACAGAGGTAACATGAAGCAGAGCTCCATTACCGACAATGATAGATGAAGGAGTTGATGATGATGGAGGATGAGAGCAGGATAGAATACCAGCATTGTTGACCATGTGAGCTCCGGCGCCGGAATCAGCATACCACTCGGACGGCGGTGGGTTCACCGTCATAGTGCTGAAGTTGTGGACGAGCGACGGTGTATCCCCAGACCTCCCGTGCATCGAAGTCCATGGCCAGAGTTGCTGTTGCTGCTGCACAGCGTAGGTTCCGGACTCGGTACCCCCCATAGCCAAACCCCGGAGGGGACACATCAAACGCAGGAGGATACATGCCAGCGCCGTATGGTGAAATGGATGCTGAGTACTGCTACAGTTGTGGTTTGATGGCGAAGGCAGCTGGTGGAGAATTGTCCAGTTGTAGGACCACAGATGAGATGTACCTGCCATCATCGTGGGCGACAGCACGAGATGCGCGCGCGAAGAGGCTGCACATCGTACGTGTAGGTGCACCCGATAGTATCTGTTTTCTCCCTCTCCTTTCCTTTTTTTTTCTTTTTTTTCTTTTCTTTTCTTTTTCTTTCTTTTTTTTCTTTTTTTTAAGTGATGGAGACCACACGTCCGCGCGTACGAACCAGCGGCACGGAGTGGTTCTTGTTGCGAGTGAAATGTAAATGACACAGAGATGCCTTATATATCATAAGGAACCACATCCATTCTGATCTCAAAGCTGAGTATCTAATGGAAGAGGACCCACGGGCTCTCTGGCTTAACTTGCAACAATGGTATGAGCAGCAAAAGGCAGTCATCTTACCAGAGGCTGTCAATGAGTGGAACCACCTCCGCATACGGGATTTCAAAACTGTAGGAGAATTCAACCATGCCATGCACAAACTCGGTGCCAAACTGAAGTTTTGTGAGAAGGAACCAACGATGCGGAGAAAATTGAAAAGACTTTGTCTACCATGCTTCCCGCTCACATGATCCTTCAAAGGCAGCAATACCGTCAAAGGGGTTTCACCGTTTACTCGATTTGGTCAAAACATTACTTCGAGCGAAAAGGCATGATGAGCTCCTCCTATGGAACTCCAACAAAGGCCCTATCGGTGCCAAACCTTTGCCAGAAGTACATGCTATGGCCACTCAGAGGAAACAAAACAAGAGTGCTCCTAAAAATAGCACTCCTGGACCCTCTAATGGCAAGAACAAGCGCAAGAGAAACCGTAAGCCTCAATGTGCTAAGGGCAAGAGTGACAATTCTAAGTCTAACAAAGACAAGTCTAGCACTTGTAACAAGTGTGGTTGCTACAACCACCCGACTCAGAAATGTCGCACCCCTAAGCACTTAGTGGATTTGTACTTAAATTCCGTGGGACGTGGACGCTCCAACAAAGGACACGCAAACCAAGGCGGACATCAGCATGAAGCACACTTCAATGCACTTGAAGCCCCAGGATGCTCAGCCTCCGCCTCAGCGGAACCAAGCAACACCAAGGCTCTCATTCCACTTGATGGCAACGACACCAACAATATGCTCATCGAGTACACCACTGATGACATATATGGAGACTGCACTTAGACTCCTAGTCGTTTGAGATCTAGCTTAATATTATGCCCAAAAGTTGTAATAGTACTTGTCGTTTGTTTTACTTCAGCAAGCACATTTTGATATTTTATTGTATTATGCACAATCAATATTATATCAGTTATCTATATATATTTGTTGAGAATTTCATTTTTATTCTCTATTTTATATATAGATTGTACGGGGTTCAATTCGATGGAGGAGGAAATGTGCCTAGTGGGCAGTGGAGCCACTAACTCTATACTTAGGGAAATAAAATATTTCCAAACTCTTACAAAGAGAAAGGAAAATATTTTATCAATCGCCGGGCGCGATGCTGTAATTGTCGGTTCTGGACGAGCCATAATTACGCTCCCTATGGGTACATCGATAACAATTGAGGATGCACTCTTGTATCCCAATTCGACTCGTACCCTATTGAGTTACAGAGATATCTGGAAAAATGGCTTTCATATTGAAACCCATCATGCTAATAATGAGGAGTTCCTTCTCATTACAAAGGACAACGGATGTGGCAAAGATACACTCGAAAGAGTTCCCTCACTCCCGTCAGGATTGTACTATACATATATCAAACCCGTACAACATGTTGTGTACAAAGTAATTTTCCAGAATGTCAATACATTCCAAACTTGGCATGATCGCCTTGGCCATCCTGGCATCGGGATGATGAGGAAAATTACAAGCAATTCTGTTGGTCACTCTCTACGAGATGCAAAATTTCCCCAATCTTCGGGTTTTACGTGCACTGCATGTGCCACTGGGAAATTAATTTTGAGGCCCTCCTACCTCAAAATTAGAGCCGAGCCACTCAAGTTCCTTGAACGCATTCAAGGAGACATATGTGGTCCCATTCAACCTCTGTCTGGGCCGTTCAGGTACTTCATGGTTCTAATAGACTCATCTACACGATGGTCTCATGTGTGTCTCCTCTCGACACGGAATCATGCATTTGCTAAACTCATCGCTCAAGTTATCAAACTTAAAGCGGAGCATCCTGAACATCAAATCCAATCCATACGGATGGACAATGCCGCTGAATTTTCCTCACGTGCCTTCAATGATTATTGTATGGCCTTAGGAATTCAAGTGCAGCATTCAGTCCCATATGTCCATACTCAAAACGGGTTGGCCGAATCTCTCATCAAGAGAATCAAACTCATAGCAAGACCATTGCTACAGAATTGCAATCTACCAACCTCATGTTGGGGTCACGCAGTCTTACACGCTTGTAAGGTCCTAGATGGCTAGAGGGGGGGGTGAATAGCCTATAAAAATTTCTACAAACTCACTAAGCAAACTTCGTTAGATACACAAACGGCGGAAAGCAAGTTATGCTTAGCCTACTAGATGTTGCAAGCCTCCTATCCAAGCAATTCTAGTAGGTGATCACTAGTACACACAAAAGCTACCACTAGTGATCAAGAGTTCTACCCACGGGATTTAGTCTACACAAGAAGTGGTTCCCGACCGACCACACAAGCAATTCTACCCACGGGATTTAGTCTACACAAGATGTGGTTCCCGGCCGACCACGCAAGCAATTCTACTTTGCAAGAATGTAATCAAAGTAATACAAGAGAGGGTAGGAGCTTGTTATACCGACGTGTCGAGTCGAGGTTGCCAATCACCAAGGAGATGAACAATCAATCACAATCGGCAACACACAAAGGATGATGACCAATCACCGGAGACAAGATGAACACAATGATTTATCCCCGGATGTTCACTTGGGCACCGCCAAGCTACGTCACCCGTTGTGTCGACCAACACCTAGATGGTTCCTCGGTGTGACCCTCAAGTCACTAGCCCCTCAAGGCTCGCCCCGCAAGGCACCGCAAGACACCACTCTCAGCGAGGTACTCAACGACACGCGCAATCCACTAGGATGCTCTTCGTGATCCCCACGAGGTGAGCTCAAACCTCTCACAATCAACCGGAGGTGGCCAAGAACAATCACCTTCTCTTGCCAATGCCTCCAACAATCTCCAAGCCAGCTAGGAGCGGTACTCTCCAAGAGTAACAAGAAATCCACCGGTGAAACCACCCACAAGTGCCACTAGATGCCCTCAAGCAATGCAATGCACTAGGTGATCTCTCAATCTCACTAGGATTCACAATCAAGCAAGAGAGATGAGAGGGAGAGTGTTTTTCTGCTCACAAAGATGAATGAATGAGTTGGGAAGTCAAGAGAGATGGCCAAGCCCCGGCCACCATCTATTTATAGGCCAACCTCAAACATCCAACCGTTACCCCCTCGGGGGCCAGACAACAAGCGCGGACGCGTCCGCCCTGCCTGCTCCTCCGCACATCGACCGTTGGCGGCCCAACGTTCAAATCAACGCGCGTCCGGCCAGCGTCCGTCCGCGTCCGGCGGCTGCGTCCGCAAGAACCTTGATGCCTCAAAAACTTTCGGTCCGCGTCGGCCCACGCCGGGCGCGACCAGCCCGCCCGTCCGGCCCGTTCGGCCCGACCCGCGGCGCGCGTCGACCTCCGGCACGCGCCGGACGCACACGATGGCCGGGCTGCGTCCGCCGCGCGCGTCCGGCCAGCGTCCGGCCCAGCGGCCGCCCGGCCGACGGCCGAAACCAGACTTTCTTTCGGCGTCCGCCGCTAGCGCCGGACGCGTCCGCGCCCGCCAAAGCGCGTCCGGTGCTACAAAAACTCCGTTTTTCAGCCCGTCGTGACGCCAACTTCTCAAACATGCTATCCAACAAGTATACCAACTTGAACAACAGAGATAGCATGATTTTAACCAAATTTTGCATCCGGCGCAATAGAAAATATGCATCCATTTTTCCCAAAAGCGCCCAAACGCCACCTTTGTAAATGTGCCAACACCACCAAGTGTACATCTCCATGTGCTTGTGTGTTAGCTTTTCACAACCATTTCCCAAAGGTTAGGTTAGCTCACTAGGCCCTACATGCAATGCACTTCATGAATTCACCTAGTGGCACCCGTCGTCGAATAGCCGATAAGACTTCCTCTCTTAATAGTGCGGCTATCGATCCTAAACCACTCACACCCTCTATGGTGTCTTGAGTGCAAAACAAAATGGCCCTATCGGTTATACCTTTGCCTTGAGCCCATTTTGTTCCTCCAAATGATATGAACACTTCACACCATCATGTGACCGTCTCGATCCATCGACCTCGACTTCACTTGCCCTTCACCGTGCATCGGTTCATCGGCGCCTAGTCTTGCCCGAGCTTCACCATCGCATGGTCCTTCACTCCGAAGCCTCGACTAGCCCTTCACCTTCAACACCGGTCCATGGAGCCAAGCATCGTCTTGATCTTCATCTTTGATCACATGACATGTGTCATGCTTCATATGCAATATGCTCATCGTGTGGACAACCTTTCTCTAAATCAACCACTTAGATAAACAAGGTTAGTCCTAGGTTTCATCAATTAGCCAAAACCAAACTAGGGACTTTCAACGCTGCTGACTTGATTCAATTGCATCCAACTGCATACCATGCAACCTCGCCGTTGCAACTAGTACGTGGAAATCCCCCAAGCATTTCCCATCTGCGAAAGTTCGGTTGTGCTACATACGTACCGATCTCACCACCGCAGCGTACAACTATGGGCCCTCACAGGAAATTGGGGATCTATGTGGGATACAAATCTCCGTTGATCATCAAATACCTGGAGCCCACCACAGGGGACCTATTCACGGCCCGGTACACTGATTGTATTTTCAATGAAGATCATTTCCCGGCATTAGGGGGAGACTTTAAGTACCACAAAGAATGCCAGGAAATCAACTGGGATGCCACAGACATTCCCAACTCTGACCCACGTACTTGGAGACTGAACTCCAAGTTCGAGAAAATCATCAATTTGCAACACATTGCAAATAATGCGCCAGATGCATTTGCGATTATAAGGGTGTCACAAAATCCTATAATCCTGCGAGAAATGTGCGGAAAGAGTAGAGGTACCAAACAAAACTACTCATCTCCCAAGTAAGAGGGGAGAAGTGCGGCTATTTCCACGGATGCGGCTTCTAGCAAGCAAAGGAAAAGAAGAACAAATCTTCAGCTCCAGTAAATACAACTCAACCTCATGTTGAGCAACACCTGTGGAGGACCAACCTTAACATCCCACATCAACAGTGCACTCAATAACTGATGTTGGGACATCGGAATGCCCTGATGCAACCATTTTGGGAGATGTTGATGCATCGGAAAGGGTACAAGAAATTTCCATCAATTATCTTGAGTCTGGAGAATCATATGACCGAAAGACTACAATTGTCGACACAAATTTCTCCGCAATGATTGCAGAAGTCCTTGAAAATGATCCAGATCCTAAGACCATGGCAGAGTGCAAACAGCGCTTGGACTGGAATCAATGGAAGGATGCAATCCAAGCAGAAATATCCTCGCTCACTAAAAGAAAGGTATTCTCTCAAGCAATACCTACACATCCCAGAGTATTCCCTGTGGGATTCAAATGGGTCTTCGTCCGGAAGCGGAATGAAAACAATGAGGTGGTGAGATACAAAGCGAGGCTTGTAGCACAAGGGTTCACGCAGAGACCCAGCATTGATTTCAATGAGACATATTCTCCAGTCATGAATGGAATTACATTCCGATACCTTATATCTCTGGCCGTACAAAATCGTCTATCTATGCAGTTGATGGACGTAGTGACTGCATATCTCTATGGGTCACTGGATTCAGATATATATATATATATGAAGGTTCCTGATGGAATCTCTATATCGAATCAAAACGCAAATCGCAACATGTATTGTGTAAAGCTTCAAAAGTCACTCTATGGCTTAAAGCAGTCGGGAAGGATGTGGTACAACCGACTTAGTGAGTACCTTCTGCAGAAGGGATACACTAACAATGATGATTGCCCATGTGTCTTCATCAAGAAGTCCCAAATGGGATTTTGCATTATATCTGTGTATGTTGATGATTTAAATATCATTGGCAATCAGCAAGATATTGATGAGGCATGCAAACATCTAAAGACGGAGTTCGAGTTGAAGGATTTGGGTAAAACCAAATTTTGCTTAGGCCTACAGCTTGAGCACCTTTCAACTGGAATCTCTGTGCATCAATCTACCTATGCCCAGAAAGTATTGGAGAAATTCAATATGGACAAATCATATCCAATCAAAACCCCCATGGTTGTTCGGTCTTTAGAAATGAAGACTGACCAATTCAGGCCTCAAGATGAGGGGGAGGAAATCTTGGGACCTCATGTCCATTGGAGCACTAATGTATCTAGCCAATAGCACAAGGCCTGACATTGCATTCGCAGTGAACTTGCTAGCTAGACATAGCGCCGCTCCTACCAAAAGACATTGGACAGGAGTAAAACAAATCCTCAGATATGTTAATGGCACAAGAGATCTTGGACTCTTTTTCAAAGGAGACCCAAAATCTGATTTGGTTGGATACACTGATGCTGGCTATCAATCTGATCCCCACAATGGTAGATCACAAACAGGCTTTGTGTTCTTACACAATGGAACAGCCATTTCATGGACGTCCTCCAAACAAACTTTGGTGACAACATCCACAAATCATTCTGAAATAGTTGCATTATATGAGGCTTCACGTGAATGTGTTTGGCTTCGTAGAATGATTAACCACATACAACAATCTTGCGGTATTGGTGCTATTGCAGCCCCAACCATTATCTATGAAGATAATGCGGCTTGTGTTACACAGATGGAGACAGGCTATATCAAAAGCAACATCAACAAGCATATCTCTCCCAAGTTGTTCTATCCTCATGAATTACAACAAAGTGGAGAAATTGATATCTTAAAAATCAAATCATGTGACAATCTCGCTGATTTGTTCACTAAGTCCCTACCAGCTTCCTCATTTGAAAAATGTGTTAAAGGAATTGGTATGCGGCGACTTAGAGATGTGCAAAATTCGGGGAGAAATCCCCTAGATATTAGTCTATCCAAACCATCATATTGCACTCTTTTCTCTTCATGAGTTTTTCCTCACAAGGTTTCTCATAAAGAGTTTTTAATGAGGCAATATTAGCATAAGTAATATGTCATATTCTTTGTTTTCCTCCACGAGAGGTTTTTAAGGGAATATCAAAGACATATGTTGCTCTCTAAGCTCTATGAGTTTTCTCTGAAAAGGTTTTCTCATGAGTTTACAATGAGGCAACAATCATTATATGCTCAGCTTTCTCCTTCTTTTCCCACTGGGTTTTAAGGAGTTTTTCATAGCATATCCACATGTATTTTTCCTCATTTTTTATCCTACAGGAATTTTGGAGGAACAATACAATACATTGATCTCAAGGAAGAATTCGATCTAGGGGGAGTGTTACAAATATCTCTAGATATTTGCTAATGATCTCATCCTAGGATACTTCATAGGATGCTTGGCTATTCTTGGACAAGAAGATGCTTCTCCCTTAAGGAGCCTTCTCCCCGTGAGTTGAGGACTTTGGGGAGGTGGCTTCTCTCTGCATGCGAGAAACCGCAGCCAAGCAACTACCCCTTTGGTTTACTATAAATGTACCCCTAATGATCAATGAGAAAACATAAGTTCACTATCTCTGTGTCATTTACATTTCACTCGCAACAGTTCTCGGCCTGAATGGAACCCAGCCTTGGTTCCGGAACCAGACGTGGCTGGCAAGGAAGCTGCGCGGCTGGGAGTTGCTCTCGACGTAGCTTGATTGCAGCGCCATGTACGCCGGGCCAGCCGGATCACGCGTTAGAGCAGGCGGATGATCACTTACGCGTACACCAGGGCGGCTGGATCACACGGATGACCTGCCTAGCATGGTTGCGAGTGGATCACGCGTGTCGGGCGAAGTAGTGGATCAGCGGCCGCCTTCTCGTCGTTGACGAAGGAGTGGATCAGCGGCAGTCGTGGCGATCTCGTGCGACGGAGAGGGACGGAGTCCCGGCGATCTTCCGCCACAGAGAGGGACGGAGTCTCACGCGACATGGAGGGGCGCGCTGGCGATCTCGCGCGACCGAGACAAGCGACAGAGACGTCCTGGCGATCGGTCACGCGACGGAGTCTCGCGCGGAGAGGGATCACGGCGCGTCCTGATCACGTCGTCTCGCGCACGACGTGGGGCCGGGCCGGCGAGCGAGGCTTTGCGACGGCGTGGCCGGCGAATGTGGGTTCAGCGGCGGCGTGAGTAGGGTTTGCGGAAGCAGGAAGAGGCCGCAGGAGCGAACGAGTCGGTGATACCATGAAAGTGAATAGGAATACACAATGGTAGTGTTTACATATAGGCTATGAGGGAGTTAAGTATATAGGGTCAATTGGATACACACCATTGAAACTTTCACGATTTTGAACCACGCCACTACAATTCGTCTAACTGGCCTGGCGCCATTGTAAATTTGCACTTGTTTGAAAAACGCCATTATATACGCCAGAAGACGCCGTGGACCCACTGTCAGGTTGTTATATTTTCGTAATGGCCCTTTTGCCCCTAGCCTCAACCGTGACTAGCACTTGTACCGCTGCAGCGCGCATCTGGGTGAGCTTGGTCTGCTTGAAGGAGAGGCGGCGGTGCAGCTCCCAGCGGACGTGGATGCCAGTGAGAAGGCGGCGGCGGTGTAACACCCCGGCCCAGAGCTTAACAGGATTAATAGGATACTCATATCAACAAGTTGCAACTTCTTTTCCGGAAGCCCATCTTCTAAAAAACTCCAATGTTAAGCGTGCTTGGCACGAGCGATGGGTGACCGACCGGGAAATACTTCCCGGGTGCGCATGAGTGAGGACAAAGTGCGCGAAAAAAAGACTAGTGTTGGTCTGTGAGGGCGTCTATGTCCTACTTAAGCGGCCGGATGTAGCGGGCCGGCCCGGAGGCGGGACGTTACGGATGGTATCGGAGCCGACCCTTGCGGTTTCACGGGCGCGTGTGTCGGTCGCGCATGGTGCGCATGGGCGGTGTGGATCCGGTGGTCGCTCGGCATGGCTCATGCGCTTAAGGACACACGGACGTGGCCAAAAGGGCGGTCTGGCAGGGTTGGCCGACGGGGCGTCGGTCTTCTAAGGGTGAGAATGTAACACCCCTACCCCAGGAGCAACGGGATTAATAGGATACTCATATCAACAAGTTGCAACTTCTTTTCCGGAAGCCCGTCTTCTAAAAAACTCCAATGTTAAGCGTGCTTGGCACAGGAGCGATGGGTGACCGGCCAGGAAGTACTTCCGGGTGCGCATGAAGTGAGGACAAAGTGCGCGAAAAAAGGCAGTGTTGGTGCTGTGAGGCGTCTATGTCCCTATAGCGGCGGATGTAAGCGGGCCCGGCCTCGGAGGGGCGGGACGTTACAGGCGGCCCCGCGTCAGGCGCAATCCGGAGACGAAGGAGGGCAGTTCGTGGCCGGGCAGAGCTCCTCCACCCCTTCTCTGACGGTGAGGGCCTGTCCGCGCGGCCCCTCCGCGCGCGGCCTGCCGCAAGGCGGCGTCAGGCGGCACCCTCCCCAATCCCGGCGTGGCAAGCTGCGGGCAGATGACGAAGCTGCGGGGTGCGGCCTAACGGCTGCCTTGGTGTGGCGACGCCTTGACGCCGCCTAAGGCACCCAGTAGGGGCGACGACGCAACGGAGTGGTGGTGCCCCTGCCTTCTACAGCGCCGCGCGCCCACGCCGGCGGGAGGAGGACTGGCGTGGTGGTTCGGGGGATCCAGAGGCGGTAGGCCGGGCGACGTCCCGTGCTCGTCGTGGTAGTGGAGGACACCCGGGCAGTTCGGGGCAACCCACGGCGACGCCCTCCCTCTCCTCCCAGCGGCTCCCTCCCCCTTCGGGCGTCCAGTTTCCCACCGGCGCCGAACTGGCAGTCTGACCGTCCCCGCGAAGCAGCCCTGAGGAGCGGGGACTCAACGTTGCGGGCGGCCAGCGCCACGACGGCCGCGCACGACACGGTGCCCGGGCAGGCCGCCTCCATCGCCGCCTTGGCTGCGTCGATCACGTCCGGCCTGCCCAGCGACCGGTTCGGAATCGCCGTGTTCTGCGTTGATCGTGACCGTGACGAAGTGAACGGGGAAACGAAGTGAACGGGTTGAGTACGCGAACGTGACCGCGGCTTATCCTTTCGCGGGATGAGGAACGAACTGAAGGGTAAAATTGGCAATACGGAAATACAGGAGCCTGACAGTGGGTCCACGACGTCTTCTGGCGTACATAATGGTGTTTTTCAAACAAGTGCAAATTTACAATGACGCCAGGCCAATTAGACGAATTGTAGTGGTGTGGTTCAAAATCGTGAAAGTTCCAATGGTGTGTATCCAATTGACCCAAGTATATATAGCAAACCTCATGCCTGAGTTACTCTCTAACACTACTCTCTAACACTGGATATAGGTACCTCTGGTTTATGTACGTGTTGGGACTCGGACTGGGACTCGTATTCCGATCCGAGGGGGATCCAGTAACTAACGGCGGTCATATTGGGACAAGGATAGTACAGCCTCTCGTGAACAGAGTCTATCAAATCGAACGGGGAACAGAAGGAAAACTTAGCGATCGTGTAGCGAGGCCGCGTCGCTGCTCGTCCACGTACGATGGCTCTAAATCTGCCCGGACCTGGTGACGATGGCAGCTCTTGGCCACCGCCACCACCATCGCCATGGCCAATGCTCTTTTTGGATTCAGGTGCCAGTTTCAGTGGAGTCCAGCACTGTTATATGGCCGGTCACGTGGGCTGGTTTTGAATCTTGTCCTTCCGAGCTCCTGGATTGCGCAGCCCATGTAGGCCCACGTATTTTTCCTATTACTGTTCGGTAGTGCATTTTTGCCCCATTATTTTCTTTATGTCCATTTTCTTTTCCTAATTTTGCTCCTTAAGGCCCCCTTTGGAAGGCGGATAGAAAGAGGATAGGGATAGGAACAATGCAGGAATTCATATGATATGTTCCACTAATCCTTTAGGATTCTTTTTTTTAGATTTAATCCTTTAGGATTCAACAGCACAGAAAAATCGATAAAAAAGACCTTTGACAGTAACCCGGGCGAAACAAAGGAATGCATGTTGATGGCCCACAACAGGGACGACAATCATGCATGGTAGCAACTGTTTTTACACTCAAACATGAAAAGAAATGGCAGGATGCATGCACGAGTTGTTTATGTGGACCACAAAGCATTGATATCATCTTTTCACAACCATTTGCCTCGTTCCTAGTAAAACCAAGAAGTTCCAGTGGATGTTTCTTTCCCATGAAAATCCAGTGAAATCACAAGGCATCAACAGTATTCCTTAGGATTTCCTAAGAGCTATTCACGACGAAGTTGCGAAGCATCATACGCAGAATTTCATTCTCTGCGATTTTTGTTTAAGAATCGTCTCAATCCGAGTTACGGTTCAAAAGTTATGACTGTTTTAATGTACAACGCTTTTCTCGGTAAATCGGCATCCGCGGCCGATCCAATCTGCAATCGCCGCGCATCATATGCGTTCGGCACTTGACCTAGGGTTCGATTCGATCAATCTGATTGATCTCTAACTTGACGTGACTGGATTTACATGTATCACTTGACTCGGATGGCGGAATTCCGACCGGTACGAGTAGATCGTTACAAGACCAACGCGACAAGACCATGAACCAAGATCACAGACTCATCTACAACCGCGCATATCACCATATGCAAAGTCCAGAACCAACAATGAGGCAGTACTAGAGCTGATACCACTGAAGGGTTATGAGGATGCTATGCTAGCCGGAAAACCAAAATTTTCTACCTTATAAACTAGGATCTTCTGCTAGTTACAGGTTACGGGATTACCACTAGACGCGGGTGCGGGGAAGCGACTCGATGTAGTCGAACACATCGCGACGGTGCCGTGCGGTTGCGTGGTCGTCCGTCCGTCACGTCCGTCCTCCACTTGCGGATCGTGCTCGTGCGGTTCGTCCTCGTGCTCCGGATCACGCTGCTCTTAGGTATCACACCGTGCGAGGAAGAATTGATGCGCCTCGGACTGCTTTGGGTCCGAGGAGCGAAGGCGTGAGCACGGAGAGGGCGACGACGGCTGCCAAAAATACGTGGATTAAACCTAGCCTCGCCCCTGCCCATTGGTTATATAGGTGTCCCTAATGTGCTCCCGAGTTGGAGTCCCATTAGTAACCCTAATACTTCTCCAACTCGGGTCCAACCAAAATTATGCTTCCAGCCTCTTAAACGTGCGACCCTATGGGTTCACGTATTCATAGACATGGCCTGAGTACACCTACTCACCCAATAATTGACAGCGGTCTTTAGCAAATCGTGACAACTCATGTGTGTACACAAAGATCATATCAGACGAACCACCACAACCCATATACATGTTATTCCCTTGCCACATGATATTTGGTTCAACTCGTGGTTAATATTTAATCCAAGCACAGCCATGCATTTGTTGATCCAATCACTTGAGTGATCTAGTGATATCACTCTCACATAGAGAGAGGAAAATTCTATCTCGATTGTCTATATCTCACAACATGTTTCTCGACAAACCCGAAGACTATCTTTATGACTACAAAGTAACAGAGTAGCGTTTGACAATCCTTAAGTAAGTCATTTCACATCTTGAGTACATACAACAATCTTAGGTCTAAGACTACCCGCACTCATGGAACTCTATTTTCTTCTCTATCTATCACAGTCATCAGATTCTCTCTCCTATATCGGTTTCTCCCATGACTCATCAATCCTTTCAGTTACTCAATACCATTGTGGGCCCACTTGTCACTTTATTTAAATATATTCATGTGAGATCTAGTTTTGAAGGATTTATTGAAACAAATTTAATGGTGCAATCGGAATTTCATTTAGAGTTTTGGTTTGTGATTTATAGCATTTTTTGTTACATGAAAAGAATGGGACCCGTGCTCTCTCTCCTCTCTCCTCTCTCCTGCTCTCCCATGCATGTGCTTGCGTCAGTGGTGGTGGGGCCGGCACAGCGCATGCTGTAGCAACGCCACTCACTGGAATTTGCCGGACGTGCACTGCTTGCGGAATGAATACCGTGCACCGCTGCAGGCGATTTTCCGGTAAAACTTTCCTGCGGTGCATGCTTGCGGATGCCGCTGCAGACAGCCTAAGGACATAACGTACATGATGTGTAAAGAGATAATAATAACAACATCTCAAGTCGGATTAGTCCAGCTTACATGTCATACATGTGCCCACATTATTAGTTTGACTTCTCTATGTCTATGACTTGTGAAACATAGTCATCAACTAATAATGTGTTGATCTAGTATTCATGTGCGATCAGGGACAACATTAGAATATCCATACAAGTAAAAAGAGTTTCACAAATAATTTACATAATTGTCAATCGATACAAGTTGTCTTTAATGGATATTTAGAAATATATGATCGCAATATCATTATCTCTATGATTACCTCTAGGGCATATTCCCAACACTTGTTTCTCTCTAGTACACTTCCGTTCTCTGTAAAAAATACGATACCCTGAATACTTCCAGGTGAAAGTTACAACGGTATTCCGTGTGCTTGCGGATTTTTCTACTTACGCTCAAAAATACCAACACTTAGTTGGCATCCTAATGTTATTATTTTATCATATAAATGTTATTATTTAGTTCGTTTTAGCCGCGCGTGGCCTAGAAGCGATGCGGACACTTTTTCGAAGGGTAGCGATAGTGACCGGCGTCCTCGAACGTCGAAGGAGGTTGCCTGCTGGCTGCTCATGCGTCATGGCGATGCACGCACATGGAACCTCGGAGCCCTCATCCACGATCTATTGCAGCGACGAGACTTGCTGCGCGCCATCCGCCACCCCGGTCACAACGACCGCGTCCAAGACCTGCTCGACGGCGTCCACGGACAGCTCTGGCGCCGAGGCAGCCTTCGGTGGTGTGGAGGGGGCATGTGCTTGAGGGCAGCACCGGTCCAACACTGTCCGAGATCCACAAAGAACAATGAACTTCCCCTGGAGCTCCCCCGGCTAGAGCCCTGCTGCGACGGTGATGGCAGGCCGTCCATCCTTGATGAGGACGTCCGTCGAGTCGCAACAGGACAAGACGACGTTGGGGAACCGAAGGCTCGCCACGACGTCATCAGTGGACGATAACGGCGAGAACGTCCACCCATGGGTGCCCTCCGACGCCCGAAGCCGAGGAGGAGGGAGTCAGTTCTTCCACCCCGCCGACGTCCTGAGGCCACGACCATGTCACTACCCGACAAAGCGCCCACTGTTCGTGGCCGCATGTAGTCCCGGGCTATGTGGTTGGGCCGAAGGCAGTTGTAGCAGCATTGCGGCCGGTTGCAGGTCACGGCCCGGTGACCGAGCGCTAGGCAATTGAGGCACCGGCCCTCAACCTCCCTGTGGTGCCACCGTGGCCGGCCGCTGGCCCACGGCCGCATAGCATGACAATGCGTGACCGCTGCCTTGGCCAACCTCGCCTCCTGCGTCGGACGCTCAACCCGCTACCACCCTTCCACGTCCAGTGGCGTTACCCGGTGTCGTGGACACAGGCGCTGGCAAGCTGGGATCCGACCCGTAGTCGGCGGCAGCACGTCCCTCGTGCTGGCATCGGTCGCGCTCGCCCTCGTGTGGCGACGCGACAGTGATGCACCGGAACACGTTCTGCCATGGCTGGCTGCGCCCGTCGTCCTTCTACGCCGTTGTTGCCGGCGACGCGGGCTCATGTTGGCAGAGGCCCCGCACCACGAACCGACAGCATGGCTGCCATCCGCCGCGACAGCTCTGGAGGCGGAACCCGCGACCGACGCGATGGCCCGGCGCGCGGACTGGGCCTTCATATCCGAATCAAAAAGGCAAGTAGTAAAGCCATCGCCAATCATATACATGAAGCATACTCACCAGATTTCGAAGTAAAAAGAAAAAGGCTATTGCAGTACTCACAAGTCACAAAAATTGTTTGCTAATTCGAAATACAAGGCAAAATGTGTGGATTCAGTTCAGGTCATGACATATTCCAGAAAATACTTCACACATCCTATAAACTCCGGACTGTGACTTGGACTCGGACTGGACATATTGCAGTACTCGGACTCAGTCACACAACCTTAGTAACCAGCGCCTTTATTAGCATCACGGTCGTCCCTCCCCCGGCTATACCATCGAACGGGAAGCAGTAGGAAAACCCTGCTCGTCCACAATGGCTCTGAATCTGCCGGGTGCCCTAGCCAGCTCTTCCCGACCGCCACGGCCACCGCCACCGCCAGAGCTCCTGTTGGACTCTGGTGCCGGTATCCACCTCGTGGGCCACCCCAGACTCCTTTCCAACCTCCGCGACGCGCCGGCAGGGACGAGGGCCCTGGGAGCGGACGGCAACACGTTTGCCGTCACCAAGATCGGCGACATACGCACACAATGCTTCACGATCCCTGACGTTCACTTCGCGCCAGGAATCGTGATGAACCTCATCAGCGTCCGTGTGCTCACGAGGAGCAGGATCTGCACCTTTTTGATGGAGACCGGGCGACGTTGTACGCGGGGCGCCATCTGGTCGGCGAAGCAGTCGCTCCACAAGGGGAGGACGGCCTCTACGTGCTGCAATCCTTGAGCGTGCCAAACAGCGACTTGGATGGCGAAATAAGATTGTTGCCCGTGTGGAGCTTCGGCTCCGTGATTTGCTGGCTAAAAGCGCTCATCCGCGAGAGACTCTTTGGTTCGGGGCCTGAGGAGAAGCCGGCGCGGGAGCCGCATGGTAGCAATAGAAAAATTCGGAGAGAGCGAAGGAGGAAAAAGGGTAAGAACTCTGGGAAAAGGAGATAGTCGTGGGAGCTGTGTACGTTCTGCTACTGAATATGTGTTTGATGTGCGAGTTGTGAATCTGTGGTATCTGGTTTCGATACACATGGTAAAGAATGTTTGGTTGATGAAATTGACTATTGCAGCACAGTTGTGAACTATTTACCACACACTGAAGGTTACTACCAGTTCGAAGATGTCAAGCCTAACGCTTTCAAATGTATCTATATCTCTTTATTTAGATTATTTTTGCTAGGGCTAGACAGATTTTCCATACTGTCCAAAGATCAAGGAACCATTTGTAGAATTATATAGGTCATCATATTCAGATACGAGGAATTGAGAATATATTCTGATGGCTGGCTCGGCATTTGTCGCTGAGGGTGTTCCAAAAGGTTGTTATCCAATCGTTCAAATCCGAATGAAAAAGATAATATTAAAGCCATTGCAAATCTTTCATCAAGAACACCAGATATGGTAGAACTCAAAGTAGATAGAAAGATACACTACGTGAGACAACTTCTATAGGGGCGGCTGCCTGTGCCACCGATCTTATAGTGTTCCGCACTGTAAGGGCGGTTCAACACGAACCGCTCTTACAGTGTATTTTTAAAAAAAATCTGAACCGCCTTACACCAGTGTATTTTTTAAAAAAATCTGAAAAAACTCCAAAAATAATAGCAAAAATTTTTTTTAAACCCGGGAGACTTTGCATCACCCAGGGATTCGAACTCACGACCTCACCTCGCACGGTTCCTCCTTTACAAGGGCACTACACCATCACATGTGTCTCTATATAGTTTTGATTCCCCACATATTGTACCCAACCAAAAGTAATTTGCTTATTTAATGCCCTAAATGATATCAAATCAAAAAGTCGTCAACTACAAACTTTCATATCTTTTCGAGATTTACACTTTTTGTTTACAAAGTTTTTTCATCCAAGGTCATTTATAAAATTTGAATTTCAAATTTGTGAAACTAAAACGTAGGTTTCGCATGACTAGATGAAGTCAAATAAAAAAGTTTTCAACTACAAAGTTTAATAACATTTTTGAGATGTACAAACTTCATATAGAAAGTTTTTTCATCCGAGGTCATTTATTGGATTTGAATTTCAAATTTGAGAAACTAAAACGTAGGTTTCACATGACTAGATGAAGTCAAATAAAAAGTTTTCAACTACAAAGTTTAATAACTTTTTGAGATGTACAAACTTCATATAGAAAGTTTTTCCATCCGACATCGTTTATAAAATTTGAATTTTAAATTTAAGAAACCAAAACGTAGGTTTCGCATGACTAGATGAAGTCAAATAAAAAAGTTTTCAGTTACAAAGTTTCATAACTTTTTGAGATGTACAAACTTCATATAGAAAGTTTTTCCATCCGACATCGTTTATAAAATTTGAATTTTAAATTTAAGAAACTAAAACGCAGGTTTCGCATGACTAGATGAAGTCAAATAAAAAAATTTCAACTACAAAGTTTCATAACTTTTTGAGATCTACAAACTTCATATAGAAAGTTTTTACATCCGACATCGTTTACAAAATTTGAAATTTTAAATCCACTTATACACCTACGAGACCACCGTAAGGGGTGGCTCAATCACCCGTAGCAGTCGGTAAGATGGGGCGGCTGGTGATTAACCACCCCTGATGACCACGACGTGTAAGGGCGGCTGGTGATTGAGCCGCCTTACGGTGAAAGAGGAAGCGTTCCTATAGTGTTTTTTTCATGTAGTGATATAAAACCTGTTGAAGTACTCGCAAAACAAATTTGCTATTTTTCTTTTCAAACGGGCCATCCCATTCCCATTTTTATTCAAAGCGGGAATACATAGAGTTTGGAAGATTACAAGACAGAACCCACGACGCCATTCGGCAAAACTTTCCAGCAACATATTACCCCAACTAAAAGACTCGATAACCTGACAGAACCTCTCGAACCCAAACATTCCTACGCATAGAACCACGCGCAAAGAGCAAACAACGAGACTACTTTTATTACAAGATGTCTAAACAGGTTTCCAGACAAAGGCTTCACGTTCCACCATGAAACAGATCACGCGCCCAACCTCCATCGGCCACCAGGGTGTTGATTAGATAGAGTAACAAATACAAATTACTTCCAGCCAACCAGCTTCACAGCAGTTGAAACAACTTTTTTCATTCTTCTTCAGTCTCTTGATCCACATCACCTTGTCTATTGTTTATATTACTATGATCGTCCATTGATCCTCGGTTCCAATAATTGGTATCGGTGTCTAGGTTAGGGAGAGGAGAGCTAGCTGAAGATGTGACTTCAGCACCACGGTCATGGTGGAGCACATCATCGGTGACATGGCCACCGACGCAAGGTGGCGATCAACGGTGGTGGGGCGCTCAAGCTCCGGACCATGTTTCGGCATATGGAGGTGTGGAGGACTGTGTGTGTCAACGACCGACGTGTATCACGGAAAAGAAGACTGCGGCGTTCGCATGTAGATGAGGTATGTAGAGTGGCCACGTCGTCAGGAGGCCACAACGGCTATGGTGATGAAGATGATGCCAGCTGCACCAACTCTGGCAATGACAAGTCAAGCTTAGGAGGAGGCGTATCGCCTATGATGAATCGATGCTCGTGCATGGTGGGATGCATGGTGTCGTAGTTTTGGGAAAGATTTTAGAAAACCACGACATGTGTAGTGTCCATGGCGTGTACCGTGTCGTGTGGTCTGCATGTCGAAAATAGAGAGAGTACCGATGTTGTGTCGCCACTGCAGCGTTCATCGCCTCAGCGGCGTGGATCACCCGTTGAGTCACCTCTCATGTTCCAAGGTCCCAAATCATGTACTTTCATTAATAATAGCCAAGATACTGGGTGTTCGTCGGTGCGGCGTTCATCGCTGAGAAATTTCTTATCTATTGTTTACGTTATTATGATCGTCGTCGATTCTTGGTTCCAATAATTGGTATCAAGAACCTAGGTTCTGACGGAGAGCGAGCTGAAGATGCCGATGCCGGCATCACGTATGGTCATGGTGGAGCTTGTCATCGACGGCATGACAATGATCCCAAAGGCTCATCGTACGATCGTTCGTGCTAGTGGTGGCTTGCACGAGGTGGCGATCAATGATGGTGGGACTCTCATGCTCTAGACCGTATGCCGGTCTATGGAGGTGCGAGGACTCCTGTCCTCCGTTCCTTGCTTTCCTTTGTTCGCAACCTCTTTTTCCGCACACATAGCCCGATGACATATAAATCAGTCATCCATACACCGGTTTATGCATGTAAACTTATATTGCACCTTTGGGCCCACACAAGATCAATTGCCAACGGAGTCCAACTTCCGGGAAGCTTATCTTGGCAACAGTTGTGCATGCAGCCGTCGTAGAGCAACTGTTAGGACCAAGGCTGATCGAAGTCGATAGTGGGGGCCGAAGGCTGTTTTCCACTTAATGTCATTTTATCGATTGGGCTTGATGTACGAGCTTGGCCCGGGTAGGCATAGGGGCTCAGCCCATGTCATGGGACGATGATTTGGCACTTATAGCCAACCCATTGTAACTGTGTTAGTTATGAAAGAATAGACCCGAACTCAAATTCCCTCCCTCATCTTCCTGTTTCTTCCTGAACTCTATCGGTTCTTCCTCAAATCTTCCCCAAATTGACCCAGATTGTTCCAATTATTGTATCAATTTGAGTGCGTTCGTTACACAACCCCTCTAACAAAGTAAACTTCTCCAACCTATATGGGTCATAAGAAAGTGGGATTATTCTCAAGTTAGACTATGAGAAAGCTTACGACCATGTTAGTTGGCACTTCCATGAGGATATGCTTAGATGTAGGGGCTTTAGCCAAAAATGGATTATGTGGATCAAAAAGTTGGTTGAGGGTGGTTCATTATGTATGAGAATGAATGACGAGAACAATTGCTTCTTTAAGCCTGGAAGGGTTTGAGAAAGGGGACCTTTTTGTCCCCTACGCTTTCAACCTAGTTGCGGATGTCTTTACTAGGATGCTTGATGAAGGCATCCAAACGGGGGTTGATCTTTGGTTTTGCTTCCTCAAGTGATGGAAAGGGTATTATTAACTTTCAATACAGCGACGATACTTTGGTCTTCTTAGAACATGACTTAGACAAAGTAAGCAACTTGAAGTGGCATTTAGTTTGTTTTGAACAAATATCAAGTATGAAAATTAATTATGATAAGAATGACTTGCTCACTATTGGGCTTGATGAGGATGAGACTAGTGAGATAGCTAAGATTCTATGCTGCAAGAAAATTGACTTCCCCATTAAGTATCTAGGGGTGCCTTTGCACCATTCTAAGTTGAAAAGGGTTGATTTACAACCAGTGATTGATAAGATAGTTAAAAAGATTACAGGGTGGAGGGGGAAGTTATTGTCCTATACTAGTAGATTGATTTTGCTTAGGGCCTATTTAGAAAGTATCCCTATCTACCTCCTCTCAGTAATAAAATTCCATAGATGGGCCATTGACATGATCAACACACATATGGGTCATTTTCTGGAACAATACTCAGGAAAAGCATAATTATCATCTAGCCAATTGGCCATTGATGGCTCGAAAGAAAGAGTTTGGGGGGCTTGGGATCCCTGATTTAAGAAGTGTAAATATAGCCTTACTCAGTGCTTGATATTTTGATACTAGCTACATAAAGAGGTCATTTGGACTCAAATTATTGATTACAAATATAAAACAGAGAAACCAAATGTGATGTGTTGTCCTATTGTTGGGGCTTCACCTTTTTTGAAAAGGTGTGTGTTGTGCTATGCATGCTGCTAAGCTGGGAGTCTTATGGAAAGTAGGTAATGGTCAAAAAATAAGATTTTGGGAGAATCAATGGCTAGGTAATACAAGCCTAGCCATCTTATTCTGGCCATTATATATCATTAATGAGCAGCATGAGGCTACATTGCAGGATGTGTGGGATAGAGTGAATCTGAAGCTCACTTTTAGAAGAGTTGTTTCTGAAAATTTGATGAGTACTTGGTTTGAACTGTTAGAACTAGTTAGCTCTATTGATTTGACTGAGGAGGAAGATGCTATGATTTGGTCTTATAGTTCCAATGGAACTTATAATGTGCAATCTCTTTATGCCATTGTCAATTTTAGAGGAGTATGTCCTATTTTTGTTAACTCCATATGGAAGCTTCATATTCCCCCATGAGTACAGTTTTTTTGTGTGGCTTGTTTCTAAAAACGAACTACTTACTAGGGATAATTTGGTTAAAAGAAGACCTGTTAGTGATACAACCTACTTGTTGTGTGCTGAACAAGAGAATGTTTGTCATTTTTTTGACTGTACTGTTGCTAAATTAATTTGGCATCATATTTCTGAAATCTTGCATATAAATTTGGGTCAGGATTATGAATCTGTGGCTAGACTTTGGATTACTGGCAAGAAACACATTGCGACTAATGTTGTTTCAACAGCTGTGATGTGGTCCTTATGGAAATTCCGAAATTAACTTTGTTTTCAGGGTCGCGTTTGGCTGGGCATGAAGGAGATCCTGATCAAGATCGCCAGAATGTTGAGAAGGTGAGTGCCTCTCCTAAAGGAGGAAAACGTTGAAGCCATGGAACAAGTGATCACTCAACTGGAGAGAAGAGCTGCCTCACTGCCTCAGCTGACGTGGAACAGCGTGAGGAGATCATCATCAAGGTGGGATCAATTGGATGCTTAGCTTGGGGGCTGCAATGGTGTGAATGGGAGGCGAACTGATCGTGCGGAAGGCGACATTGGTGTCAATCTGTTAAATGAGGATGTTGCATTTTCTTTACCTTGTATGAGCCATGAGGCTGGTGTGTAACAGGCGCTCCCGCAAAGTACTGAACCTAAACGCCATGTGTGCTTTTGAAATAAAAAGCAGGAGAACCCTATTACTCTAAAAAAAAGACTTTTCCAACAGCATTGCTCTCGCCATATTCGTTGCCAAGCCTGCAACGACCACGTCTCGATCAAAATCAAATGCATTAGATTGATCACACGTCAAAGCCGTTGTCTTCATCCACGGCGCCATCCAGCCGCATCGTCGAACCTGACCATCATGTCTGACCGACCTCCATCAAACAACAGCCACTAGCCGCCATCATCCAGATCTCCCGCGTTTGGAATGATCCCCATTGATTGCATCCGATTGGACGGTTCAAGCCACCTACTTGAACTTTCCTACTCCACCAATCAAGTCATCAGTCACTGCCATGCTCCATCTTGCACCATGTACTTCTCCGAACACACCCGTGAGCCTTGCGCTAATGTGGAAAATATCCATCGCACCTCCTGTGATCTTCTTCTATGAACATGGCTCCGACCACTTGTTACAAAACACGATTAATTTCAGACCCAAACAGATCTATTAACCGACGAACACGAAGCATAATCACCATCGAAGAAAATACACAAGCGAGAACGGCATCAAGGCACAATGTTTATTTAACGAGGTTCAGCAATGTGCTTAATCATCGGAGCAATGACTACGGCGCTCCTCCCCATAAACTATAGCTATCTTGGCATCCGAGCGCAGCCTTGCCGCCACCCAAACCAGCCGCCAAGTCATCTCTCGGTTACAACAAGGTTTATGGGCCGGTAGGACAATGATTCTGACCATAACTCTATCGGAGCCCCTAATACAACTCAAACCCAACATAACCAAAATTGTACGCATATTGGACATATATAACACTCACAATACACTGACATTTAAGTGATTATGTTTCTTTTTCTTTTTTAAGCTAATTTTTTTTTCCAAAGGATCAAGGAACCATTTGCACAATTATAGGTCACTAGATTCAGATACGTGGAAAATTAGAATATATTCTGTTTCAGATACGAGGAAAATTGAGAATATATTCTGATGGTTGGCTCTGCGTTTGTCGCTGAGGGTCTAGGGAAAGGTTGTTACCCAATCCTTCATATGATCATATCCAAATGAAACAGGCAAGTAGTAAAATGATAAAGGCTATTGCAGTACTCACAAATGTGTTTGCTAATTCGAAATACAAAGCAAAATGTGTGGTTGCAGTTCAGGCCATGACATGTTCCAGAAAATTCTTCACACATCCTATAAACTCCGGACTCGGACTGGACATATTGCAGTACTCGTACTCGGTCACACAACCTAGTAACCAGCGCCTTATTAATTATTAGCATCACGGTCGTCCCTCCCCGGCTCTACCAAATCGAACGGGAAGCAGTAGGAAAACCCTGCTCGTCCACAATGGCTCTGCATCTGCCGGGTGCCCTAGCTAGCTCTTCCCGACGGCCACCGCCAAGGCCAAAGCTCATATTGGACTCTGGTTCCAGTATCCACGTCGTGGGCGACCCCAGACTCCTTTCTAACCTCCGCGACCCGCCGGCATGGATGTGGTCCGAGGGAGCGACAGCGAACGGCAACGTGTTGGCCATCACCAAGATCGGCGACATAAACATACAGGGCTTCACGATCCCAGGTGTGTACCTCGCGCCAGGGCTCAAGTGCCACCTCATCAGCGTCCGTGAGCTCACGAGAAGCGGGATCTGCACGTTCTTTGATGGAGACCGGGCGATGCTGTACTCGGGAGCCCATCTGGTCGGCGAAAGCAGTCACTCTACAAGTGAATTACGACCCCTACGTGCTGCAGTCCTTGAGCGTGCCAAACAGCAGCTTGGATGGCAAAATAAGATTGTTGCGCGTGTGGAGCTTCGGCTCCGTGATTTTCTGGCTAAAAGCATTCCTCCGCGAGAGACTATTTGGTTCAGGGCCTGAGGAGAAGCTGATATGGGAGCTGCATGATAGCAATAGAACTCGGAGAGAGCGGAGGAGGACAAGGGGAAGAACTCCGGTAGAAGGAGATAGGCAGATAGCCGTCGGAGCTGTATGTTCTGATATTATTTTTTTTTTTTTTTGAAAAGTGTATGTTCTGATATTATTGAATATGTGTTTGACGTGTGACTGTCTGTGATCTTTTGGATGCTAGGCCTTGTTTAGATGCATATCCTAAATTCTAAGTTTTTTCACTCTCTATCACATCATTTTTGGACGCTAATTCTACATGTATAAGAGAAAAAAACATGGTACAATGTAAATGCAGTGCAGCTGTGCAGGTCTGGACATATTCCAGAAAATACTTCACACATCCTAGTCCGACAACAGCAGAAATGTGCCAACGTTTTATCCAGCGAAACATGTGACCTTCCCTATATATGCGTGAGTCAATGATAGATGTCCCAACGAAAGAAACTAAAGACTAAAAAAATCTCACCACATGCAGTGACGGATCCAAGAAACCGACCATGGAGGGCTAAATAATGTTACAAGGAAAAATTATACTAATTATGTACTAATAATAGATAAAAATATAGAAATTATACTAATTATGTACTAATAATAGATAAAAATATAGAAATTATACTAACTATATACTAATTATTCACCCCCAGCCCACCCCGTGGATCTGCCAATGACCACATGGCATAACCTTTAGGACCCATTTGGTTGTGCTCCTGCTCTGACTCCGAGTCTCCGCCAGCAGCTCCGGCATCGGAGCTAGAGGAGGCACCACACCAAAAGTGGACGGATGGAGCAGCCCTTCTAGTTGTCGAGCAGTGGAGCAGGAGCCGCTTTAGACTTACACTCTGGCGCTTCGTCCTTCCGGCTCCGGCTCGGGCTCCAATGGAGGAGTAGTGTGGGTAGAACCCTCCTAAGCATGGCCTTAGTACCAAGGCTGCTGAATACATGTTATCAAAACTGAATGAGGGCCAAGCGTAAAAAACTGCTAAATCATAAGTCGGCAAAGCACTAGAATGGTTGAATGGATATATTCTAGAAAAAAATAATTACTGGAAATTCAATTCATCCTCACTGCATCCCGGAAAGTAAATGGAAAAATGATCACTACTCACTACTATGGATAGGTACCTTTGGTTTACGTGTTGGGACTCGAACTGGACTTGGATCCAAATCCGAGGGCGATCCAGTAACTAGCGGCGGTTATATTGGGACAAGAGGACAGCCTCCCGTTGACAGAGTCTAACAAATCGAACGGGAGCAGAAAAGCAGGATTGCAGGAAAATCCTAGCGATCGTGTAGCGACAGCGATGGCGCCGCGTCCTTGCTCGTCCACGATGTCTCTAAGTCCGCCTGGTTCCCTTGCTCGCTCGCACCTGTCCTCGTCGGCTCATAATCCGGCGGTGGTGGGTGGAGGAACGCCAGCAAACATCGACATGCATGCAAACACTGCATCCGTAGCAGCAGCAGAGCCAGCAGCAGCACCTGGTGACGATTTCAGCAGCTCTTCGCCACCGCCACCACCATCGCCATGGCCAACGCTCTTGTTGGACTCAGGTGCCAGTTGCCACATGGTGGGTGACCCCAGGCTCCTTTCCGACCTCCGCGATGCGCCAGCGGAAGAAGGCCATGGGTGGGGACGGCACCACGTTGCCCGTCACCAAGATCGGCGACATACAGATGACAACAGCAGGCTTCACAATCCCGGGTGTTTTCCTGGTGCCAGGACTCAAATTCGACATCATCAGCGTGCGTCAGCTCGCGAGGCAGGGCAGGATCAGCACATTGTTTGACGACGGAGGCCGGGCGATGCTGTACGTGGGGCCTGAGCTGGTCGGCTTCGCAGTCGCTCAAGAAAATTTTGGCGATATCTACGTGCTGCAATTCTTGAGGGTGCAGCCAGAGCGCTTCCCATGGAGCCAGTTTTGCCTCTCCGCCTCCATACACGAAAACAACTCCGGCTCCATGTCCTTATTAAGCAAAAACAGCTCCGGATCCGGATCCATATGCAGAAGGGCCTACTACCAATGCATGGTGATGACGATGGCAGCTCTTCGCCACCACCGTCCCGGCCTCCAAAGCTCTTATTGGATTCAGGTGCCAGTTTCCACATGGTGTCAGACTCCAGACTCCTTACCAACCTCCGCGATGCGCCGGCGGGGCTGAGGGTGGTGGCAGCGGATGGCAACACGATGCCCGTCACCAAAGTCGGTGACATGCACATACAAGGTTGCACGGTCCCAGATGTTCACCTTGTGCCACGACTCGAAGACAACGACGTTTTCATCAGCGTCGGTCAGCTCGCAAGGGAGAACAGGATCTGTACGTGGTTTATCGAAGACCGGGCGATGCTGTACGCGGGCCCCAAGCTGGTCGCCGTTGCAGTCTCTTCACAAGAGAAGTTGAACGGTCTCTACATATTGAGACTATCCGCACTCATGGATCTCTAAATTTACCCTCTATACATCCTATTTATCAAGATTGTCTCATCTATACACGTTTCTTCCGCACCCTCATCCCCTATATCTCATACTTTATACCAATTACCAATAATGGCCCCACTTGTCATCCTGTAAATTTTATCTAAATATATTCATGTAAGATTTTGTTTTGAAAAATTTATTGATACAAATTTAATGGTGCCATCGAGAATTTAACTTGGTATTTCAGTTTGTGAGTTAAATATTTTTTTGATAGCTAAAATAGTGGGGCCTACCATCGCTCTCTCTCCTCCGGTGCACGCCTCTTTCTCTCTGCCGCACACCTCTCTCTCTACTGCCATGGGCGCACAGTGAGTAGGGCATATCCGGTACTGCACCAAAAATAGCGACTGCCGCATCCACCCTGTCTCTTGGAGTAGTTTTTACGGTACCCGCTGCAGCACTTTGTGTCCGCGTGTTCTCCTGCAGGTCACGATACCGGACCCGGTGCAGCTCGTCCGAGGACGCCTAAAATTGCTTCTGACTATCCGCACTCATCAACCTCCATTTTCTTACTCCATACGTCTTGGTCATCAAGATTATCTCCTCCATATAGTTTTTTTCACACTCATGAACCTCTATATCTCATACTCTATTTCAACTATCAAAACCGCATTCTTTTCATCCACTACTTTATCTAAATATATCCATGTGAGATATAGTTTTGAAGGATTTATTAAAACGAATTTAAGGGTGAATCGAATTTAATTTGTCTCTTTGGTTTGTGAGTTATACTATTTTTTACTTAGTTAAAACAGTGGGACCCGCCACGCATGCAGTCTCTCTCCTCTCCCTCCTACGCATGCAGCCTGCCGACGGTCCCACCCACAGTTGTGGCGTTTCAACTTGAAGACGCTGGATTTACCGGCTCCCGAACGATACAGGTCGGAGTACAGGCTGCCGCTGCAGGCTTTTTTTACGCCATATGGGTTTACCAGGGGCCTTTCCAGTACCCGCTGTAGATGGTCTTAATCTGGTAACTGCTTGGATGATCTTGCCCCAAGCAGTAAACGGCTATGGATATGATGGAGAGGATTATGACATTGGAGCCAACAACGCAAGCAAAATCTGTGATGAGCTGGCGAGAGGTAAGAAAGAGGAGACCTGGTGTGTGGTGTGGACGTGGCATATGCTGCTGCGGCACTGCCTGACAGAAGACAGCAGTCTGAAACGGCATCGCTGTTGTCGGATTTTCGTCAGAGATCTTGTTGGAAGAAGCCGATATAAATTTTTCCCAAAATAAATACTGATGGATCCTTTGTAGCACAGACAGGTGAAGGGGGCCTCTGATGGAGACGTGTGGAAAGCTGGTGGAGGAAGGAGACTTTTTGCAAAGTGCTTTTCATGCTGAACTTCTAGGCTGTTAAGAAGGTGTCAAGATGGCGGCTTCAATGAGTATGGCGCACATTGTTCTGGAGGCTGATGCTGCTAATGTGAAAATAGCTTTGTAGAGCGTCAAATTCCAGCTGTCTCCAATAGTAGGAGTGATTACGGAAGTCAAGCATCTTATGGCTTTGGAGTATCGTGTGTAAAATTAGTGTGTGTGTCCCTGTGATTGTAACAAACTTTTTGAAGGAAACTGGAGGGATTTGCATCCCTACAGCGCTTTATTTAAAAAAGAGTTCACACAAACAAGACAAGCCGAGAAACAGAAGGGAAGGAAGAGAGAACGAAGAAGGAAACTAAACTGACTAAACTGACTAAAAGGAAGAAAAAAACTAAAGAGGGAGTCATGAACTTGCTCATGATTGTAACAAACTAGCTCATGAACTTGCTTCGATAGGGTGTAAGCTGCCCAGTGGTCATCATGCCGCTTGGGATAATGTAACTCCTTTCCTGGAGGGTTTGATGTCCAACGATTTGGCTGTGATAGAGGACTAATGTGAAAGCTCCGTTTCAAAAAAACAAAAGTGTGGCGCTGCTCCTCTGCTGGTGCTCCGCGGCCAGAGCCGAAGCACTTTTCGTACGTGGATCCTTGTCATCCTTACACAAAAACAACTTTGGTTCCATATGCTTTGCTAGTCGTACTAAACTGATTCTTATTCTTGTTTTTTTTTTTTTTGGAGATCCTTATTGTAGTTAGATCCTTGTATATTGTACATACTTTTGCCATGTTCAGCCCTAGGATGTCCCTAGGCTCCATCTGAGTACAGGATTCAAGTTTGGCTTTTTGGTGGCTCTTTCTATTTAGCTACTGTATTTCAAAGAAGTTATCTTAAAGTTAGCAACTAACTAGTTCACCAACCCGTGCTTTCGCACGGGTTAGAATCTTTAAGAGACTAACCCATAATACTTACTTCATCAATTTCTTTTTCTCTTCACTAATATTCTAAAACAATAATTGTGATAAGTACCCTATAATCTGCATTCAATTGTGATAATCTATTGATATGATGTTTCATCCATGTCCATAGTTTTTTCATTAGCTGCAAAATGTCTATTTTGACGACATAACCTAACTTTCGATTCTTTTTTCTCAAATTTTAACCTTACTAATTCCTCATATACAATAGCTAATATTTACAGTACTATTATTAGTTCATCGAATTGATTGCAAAATGTTTTGGATATTTATAAGAATTCAGATTTTTTATCTTTTTATTTCTACTATTTTCATAAGTAATAATTTGTGCGATTAGTATTTTTAGCACCATATACATTTTGTTGAAACTTAAATAAACTTAAAGCATATAAACTCTTAATTATTTAATTCCTTTTAGTTTTTATCTACCTAATATTTTTAATGGTTATTGTAATGTCTATTTACAATTTTTATGTTTATTTTATTCAAAGATTATTCTAGTTCTTAGGCTACCATCTTTGCTTTGACAATGTCATAAATAGTTTTTCAGCATGTACCAGGGCTCTCAAGATTTTGATTTTTTATATCATATTAGTATTGTTTTATTAAACAGATAATTTTAAATTAAGTTCTAAGATTCATAGGATATAATTTTTGACAGCAAAATCTTTAACTTTTTTTCTGGACAACAACTTATAAAATTTATCGTCATGGGTGTCAAGGTATCTTGAAATGAGTAGTAAGTGTTATTACTATGTGGTTTGCTAAGGATATATTTCCGTTTCTTATAAGATTATAAAATATTATTTATACTAATGCATGTTTTAACCTGTAGATGTTGAATTATTGTCGAATAGCTTATATTTGTGTTTAAATTTAAATTTGTGAGTTTTGTTACCTTCTTTATAATGGTTGAGAGGAGGATAATATAGGTACAAATTTTATAGGTACGTATTACATTACATTATCTTGCATAATGATATAGATGTATAATTTATAAAAATATTATTAGGTTTTTTAATTATCTTTTCTAATTGGAGGTTTGGGTTTTTCATATAGATTTTACTAATAGCTCTAGGGATCATGGTCCCCTAATTTTTTAACAACAATAGCATGTAATTCGAGTTAATAGAGTGACATTAGTATTATGTTGCAGACGGGTTGAACTCCGACCTAGTTTTTTTTGGGGACAATCTCCAACCTAGTTATTGGAGCTCCTCAGTAGCGCTGCAGTAGGATAGGTATGAATCTAATTGGCACAAATTTCTAAGCTGGATTAAAAACACATAGAAAAAATGATAGGTGGCTCCCCAACGATTGGTTAAATAACATTATTATTGAGTTAATAAAAATATTATATCACAACTTATTTATGCAAGTAATCCGTGGAAATTAAAAATTAATTAAAATTTATACCTAATGTGAATAAGTATCATACCATGTATGAAAAATAAAATTATAATTCTAGCAAGATGGTCATACCTTTAGTCTATTAGTGTGGCCGGTGCCATATTCAATCTACAGTGGAACAACGCAAATCATGCGACGATCCACGGGAGTTTTGGACGTTGATAGATGATGAAGTGTTGATCATGAAGATGTTGTTGAATGTGTTGTCACATGTCAGTGTCTATCTTGCTTGCTCACGACTTGGTCGTGCTGCAGTTAGTTGGTGCTATTGATAAATTTATTTGCTTCAATCTTCCACAGCGACCGGCAAGCTCTGTATGCCATTGAAGGAGAGCCGAGGCCTGGTGTTCCCCATGCAACCCAGTTGTGTGCATCCGTGCCGATCAAATATCCGAGCCGAGCCCTTTTGTGTCAGCATCAGGTGAGTCACTTGTTTCCTCGTGCAATCTCGGGTTTGAGATCCCTTGAAAAATGGTTGGGTCTTCCCTTAGAATGGTTTAAAGAAAACATGTTATTCAATTATGAAAAAATGCGTGATGCTTAATAAGGATTCAATCAAGCTTATTTATGCAAAGTTATTCATGGAAATTAAAATTGAGAATGAAAATTATAATGGGTAATTAATAAGTATCATATATGTATGTTGCAGGAGATAAAAGTGACCAAAATAAATAGCACATGCATGTAGCCGTATGACAGCACTTATTACCACAGTATAATTTCATTATTCTATATTGTATATCCACGCAAGTGATACCGGAAAGCTGAGATTCTGACATAGTAATATTGTTGGATCATGCATTGTGTCCAGATCCTTTAAGAAAGACATCAACAGGAAACTACACGGCTAAGCCTGATATAGGCTAACACCACGGAGACTTATAATTTCCTGTCACTGAGAGCCGTAATAAGTCCATAAAAGAAAACTGGAAGTCAGTCGAATGCTGACCTGGTGCATACATGCCGTGGACATCTTGCGCCTCCGTGTGGGAGGAATCGGGGTGCGGTGCAGATGTACGTGACTGACGGTTGCATTGGCTTACTACAGGTCAGCTGCTCGGCGGAGGTGTCGGGCGCATGGAGCCGTCTGTAGGCGTAGGCAGAGGCGGCGGTGCCCTAAATCTTCCTCTTCCATCAGAACATCTTTTCGGCAGCTGAATAGATAACCCACGATGATACATCCCTTCCGGCTCTATGGGAAATCCTTTCTCTACATAGATTTAAAATTAATAAAAGATTTATTTTTTCCTTCTTTTTATCTATATAATAATAATGGCAAAGTGGATAATTTTTTATAGAATAAGAAGTAGATCTAATGGTTACCAATTGTCGTCCCGCAGTTGATGGCCAGATATTTGATTAATATGAGAATTTCTAGTATTCATCTTTTCTCGGTGCGTAACGGTGAAATTAGCGTGGAGGCCTCCGTTAAATTGTCCGATTAATAATAGTAAGATTCATCTGAGGATGGAGGTCTCTTCTCAAAGCTGTTACCCTCGTCAAACCATATTTGGGTGTGGGCTGGATTGCTCCTAGTTCTAAAGCAGCTAGCCCGTATAGGCTCTTGAGTCATGCTCAAACAAGTTACAACAACGTTGCTACAAAAACAAGTTAGAACAAAGCCATGACAGTATGAACTCCAATTCGAATATGGATTAGGTTGCGCTGTAACACACAGATACATCTGCTAGATTTTTTTTACTGGGACATTTGCTTTTATTTTTGAAAGCAGAGTGGGACACATTTGCTTGTAAAAGAAAATATCTTTTTCCCTTCAATTCCTGCACCGGCTTCATTGTGGCCCACACATTTTTTCTTAATCACCCTGGTCCATTGAGGCTTTATTATATTACCAGGACGCTCATCCTCATCTCCCACGTGAGGCAGCACCGCTGCACGAGCACAAAACCCTAGCGAGATCGATTAGCGATAGCGACCGCGGCGTGTCGCTGCTCGTTCACGGCGGCGCGTCCTTGGTCCTTGCCTCGTCCACGATGGCTCCGAATCCGCCCGCGCCTTGAATCCGGCGGTGGATGGTGGACGAGGAACGCCGGCAAAATCCAGTCCCGTACCAGCAGTTCCAGCAGGTTCACCTGGTGGTAACGATGGAAGCAGCTCTTCGCGACCGGCACAGCCTCAGCCAAAGCTCTTGTTGGATTCGGGTGCCAGTATCCACGTTGTGGGTGACTCCACACTCCTCTCCAACCTCCGCGACGCGCCGGCGGGGATGACGGTCAGGGTAGCGAACGGCAGCACGGTGCCTGTCACCAAGATCGGCGACATACAGATGACAGCCGCAGGGTTCATGATCCCTGACGTTCACCTCGCGCCAGGACTCACATCCGGACCTCATCAGCGTCCGTGTGCTCACCAGGAGCAGGATCTGCACGTGGTTTGATGGAGACCGGGCGATGCTGTACGCGGGGCCGGAGCTGGTAGGGGAAGCAGTCGCTCCAAAGGAGAAGAACGGCCGCTACGTACTGCAATCCTTACGTTCCAGAAATTGCTGCTGCTGCTGATGGAGAGATGAAATTGGTGCCCTTGTGGCACGGGCGTGGCTCCTCCGTATGCGGGACCGACAAGTTTAGTGCGGGGCATGGTAGCATGAGAATTCTGAGAGAACGAATGTGGAAGATTGGTAAAAACTCTGGTAAAAAAAATAACTGTCGGACGACAGATTAGTATTAGGAGTTCTGTTATGTTTCATGCCCACTGTGCAGGCAGCAGAGCGCCTTTCGTGGCTGCTTCGTTTTGGCTTCAGTGTTATGGGTTCTTCTCTTGCCGGTTCTTCAGGTTCAGCTCGCTCTGATTCAAGGTTGGGTGTCCGGTCTATTACTTTCCCTTGCATTTTCTCCTATTATTTGCATCTCCGAAATTGAAAGAGTTTCGGCTCAATCTCAACCTTTCTATGGCTGAGATTGAAGAGTATATTTAGATGATATGACATCGTTGGTAGTTGAGATAACGATAGACTTGAGATAGGTATGTTGTACACGGTAGATCCCTAGTATCTAGGAGAAGTTTGTTCTAACAAATGTAATCTGGTGTATACCTTTGTGATATATATAAATGCAAGAGCCGAGAACCCAAGTCCGGTTATCTCGTTCCCATACCTCCTGTATCTTCTTATACCAGTAACTAGCTGCTGTTATATTGGGATAACGCCTCCGGCCGGTTAACAGAGTCGATCAAATTGAAGGGGAGCAGCAGGAAAACCTAGTGACCGAGTAGCGACAGCGACGGCTACAGCGTCCTGATCGTACGTCCACAAGAGATGTCTGTGAATCCATGCGGCGCCCTTGCTCGCTCCGATCCATCCTCGTCGTTGCTGAATCCCGAAGCTGTGGGTGACGATGGCAGCTCTTCGCCACCGCCATCACCATCACCATGGCCAACGCTTGTGTTGGACTCAAGTGTCAATACCACATGGTGGGTAGCCCCAAGGTTCCTCTCTAACCTCCGCGACGCGCCGGCAGAGGACATTCTGGGCAGCGGACGGCACCACATTGCCGGTCACCAAGATCGGCGACATACAGATGACAACAGCTGGCTTCACAATCCCAGGTGTTTCCCTGGCGCCAGGACTCAAATTCCACGTCATCAGCATGCGTCAGCTCGCGAGGCAGAGCAAGATCCGCACGTGTTTTGACGGAGACCGGGCGATGCTGTACGCGGGGCACGAGCTGGTCGGCGTCGCAGTCTCAGGAGAATTTTTCGGTCTCTACGTGCTGCAATTCTTGAGGATGCAGCTGCCCGAGCGTTTCACATGGAGCCAGTTTTTGCCTCTCCGTGTCCATACACGAAAACGACTTCGGC